>CM038214.1:200537337-201097141 GCA_021442155.1 Cymbidium sinense
CAATCATTGCTTTCCATCACATGTAACGTACTATGATATTAATCCTAAATATACCTACACATTAAATATGTTTTAGAACACTTAGATGATGAATGTAGATGTGTATACTTGTAGAAAAGGAGATTTTCATTCCTTAGCTAAATGCATATACAAGTGTATAAAATTTTTAAGCAGATACTTTGCCATTGTTAAACTAGGGGAATGAGGTAAAGACCTCCTTGGGGCTACCTAAAGCCTCACATCTCTGGATTGTCCAGATTAGATATACCCAATATTCTTGAATACACAAGATTAATCAAATGACTACAAGATGGAAAATCATGCAAAAGTTGTATTTCTTTAAATTGAATTATTCATACATGTGAGCTAAAGTTGAAAAAGATATTTTCATTCATTAGCTAGATGCACATAGAAGTGTATAAAAATTTTAAATACATACTTCACCATTGTTAAACCAAGGGAGTGAGGTAAAGACCTCTTTGGGACTAATTAAAGCCTTGCATCCCAAATGTCCTAGATATACCCACTATTCTTGAATACACATGTAATGTACAAGTACAAGAATGGAAAATCATGCAAAGTTGTATTTATTTCAATTGAATTATTTATACATGTGAGCTAAAGTTGAAAGGAGATTTTCATTCATCATCTAAATGCACATTCAAGTGTATAAAAGTTTTAAGCAGATACTTCACCATTGTTAAACTAGGGGAGTGAGATAAAGACCTCCTTGGGGCTACTTAAAGCCTTGCAACCCCAGATGTCTAGACTAGATAAACCCATTATTCTTGAATACACATGAATCTATAAGTGACTACAAGAATGGAAAATCATGCAAAACTTGTATTTCTTTCAATTGAATTATTTATACATGTGAGCTAAAGTTTTATCTAAATTCTAATATAGAAATAAATAGGAATGAATTCAAACAAATGTTGTGTCCTTTTCAGATGGACTAAACACTTGTTAACATTCAAACTTTATGAAAATCCATATAGACTAAAGAAAGAGAACTCCATATCACATGTTCTAAGCCATAGAAACATGAAAGCTTATGAATATTTATAACTATTATCAATCCAAATATTATGGTTGACTTATAAACTTTTGAAAATAGCTTTGATTTAATAGTGATAATAGCCACACAGATTTTAAATTAAATCAACACATGCAAGCTTAGCATAAAGGGAACCATTTGATTTAGATAATTTTGCAAAAGTGGAATGCATGAATTAAATGATATACCACATTTAATACGATTGGAGAAGTATAACTAAACATTAACACATGATTTCATTCAATTAAATTTATTTCTAAGGACAATCATATCAAACAAAATCATTTCAAGAAAATAAAAGTTTCTTATTTCACTTTTAAATTTTATATTTTGATTTGATTTAATGAAATGAAGGAAAGTTTGCTGATCTAAACAAATTCCCATGTTTGTGAATTGATTTGGTTTAATAAAATGTAATTAAGTGGATTTTATGGATTAATTAGGTTGTAATATGCATTAAATCTACTAATTAACCCTTACCTATGTTACCTTAAAATAATTAATTAAATAATTATGAGCCAACATGATATGAATGGAAAATAATTTGTAATGATCCTAAGAAATGAAAGGGCCTAATGTAATTAGCTCATATTATTGATTAATTAGATTAGAGACCCTAATTAACTACTTTTATGATTTTCCCACACATATGGGTAAATCATATTTTATTAACTCTTTTAGGCTGTAAACACCTAAAGATCTACCCATAAATTAATTCATGAAGATCAGATATTATTGTAATTTTAATTTGATTAATGAAATCATTAATTAATTAATCATTTCTCTTAATTAACTTAAATTGATTAATTCTCCTCCAAATGAATTGGATTTAAAGAATGGGTTGTGAAAGAGTTTCAAATCTTGTTCCATAAATCCCCTCTCTTAATGAAATAAATTAGTAGAAATAATTAGGAAAGGAGTCCTAATCATTTTTCTCTAATATTTTATATGAATAACTAATCAAATAAAGCTTAGTCAATTGTAATTAATAGTTAAATTAATTATAATTAAGGATATGTCTCATAACTAAATTTTCTTTTTAATTTTAAGATCAACATATAACAATTAGGGATTGAATTGATTTTTATAATTAACTTTCATAAATTATGTTCAAACAACTTTTTATATTTGATTATAATATTTATAATGTTATTGGTTTAGTTAATTATTTTATACTAAGTTTAACTTAGATTTTATGATAATTTAATTTGTACATTTTTTGGATTTTGTTTGATCACATATTATTTCTTTCTTTTTTTTTATTCTAAAGATTGATTAACTCTATTTTTAGATCATTGAATTTAATAATAAATAAAATATTGGATTAATCTTGATCATTTTATCAAAGATCAAATGGCCCTTGAGTTAACCATGGCTTGATAAGTGGAATCAAATCACTACACTATTCAGCCTAATAAAAAATATTCACTTCAAACACATAAAATGAATAGTCTTACTTTTGTCTCTAAACTCTCATTGAAAGGATTAAAAGTAAAGTGCATGAGCTCTAAAGGTTGGATCCAAATGATGCTCGCATTCAACGTATCAAAGATGAGATCCCTATGGCTTTCTAAGCGTTTAAAAATTATACCTCATCGGAGCTAATGTCCGGTGGATTCCGACCAAGAGGTGACTTCATTTAGGAGAAATGAAGCCCTATTGAGGTGCTTGTTGGGTTGGATAAATACTTCAGCTAGCATTCTTTTTCTTTGCACCTATGGTTCACTTCTCCTCACTTGCTCATAGACACGGCTTATGGCATCCCTCGAAGCGAAAATCTAGATTCTTGACTTTTTTTGAATATTTTAGAACAATCTTATCCACATATATAGTTCCATTCAGATGATCAAACTCATGCTATAATATAGCCATTCATCTAGAAGTAGCAATTTTGATAGGGTGACCAAAATGATCATGACCTATGACCTTCACTTAGATGCTACTCAACCATAGCTCTAAATCCATCAATGCTTAAATAACTTTCAAAGAATAAAGCTATTTTGCTTCCCTTCTTTTAGGCTTTGGATTCATTATTACTAAGAGATCAAAAGGCGATGGTCTTGTGCATCGCACTCTTAAGAGCATAGCTAATGTATTCCTTATGTCTTCAAGAATAATAATCACCACCCATGTTATATATATGATGTGTTATGGCATTGAGAACATTAGGTTTAAAAGCCTTTAGAAGTCGAGCACTATGGATCATTAAAGAATCCTCCGTGCTGTGCCTTTATTTGGAATTTCTACAAATCATTGAGGATGGCTTTAAGGGCAATTAAATCCCTGGCATACTATTCTACATCAATTCTTGCACCTATTCCATGGCCACTCAGCTCATTTCCCTCAAAGGAATACCAATCTATAGAACAAGGCGGCCTTCATAATGAATCATGTCATCTATGATCTCCTGGATCTTCTACAATCTAATCTTCTCCAATGAGACCACAACAGTGGGCTCGTGGAGAACCAGATCACTAGCCTTGACAAGTTTTGGCAGAGATTCTTTCTTCACGCTAAATCCAGAGAACCATCCAGCAGAGACCTTTGAAGGGGTTCTTCTATGACCATGATGCAATGAGAGAAGTGGTGAAGAATGGGATCGACGCTTAGGGCTGGAAAGTCATAGTCGTTATGAAAGAGGATGGAGGCATAGAGGGAGTTCACTGTGGCCAGCTGCATGGCATGGTTGGTCAATCAATAGAAAATTCATGGGATGTCTCATTTTCGTAGGTAGATCAATTTATGGGGCCTAGTTGGGATCAAGGAAGTCTTGAGCTACTGCACTATTGTGTGTGTCTTAGTTTTGAAGAAGTGGAAGAGAGGTCACTTGCTAGAGGAAGAGGGAGGCATGGATGCTGCTTGAGTCGGGTAGGCTTCAATTAGTTGAGAGGAAGAGATGGATCTGAGGGAGGTTCACTTTGCATCTAGTAGAGGAGTGCTCGAGATGTTTATTATTTTATTTTTTATTTTTTATTTTTTTATTTTTTTTTTAGGGCTTGGATGGGAGTCGCTCTCAAGTGAAGTAGGAATGAGAGGCTTGCTTCTCTTACTGAAGGAGATAAGAAAAAGGATGGGGCCTCATTTTATTTGTTTAGTGTGTCATGTTTTATGCTAGAGAGAGAGAGAGAGAGAGAGAGAGAGTAACTTTGTCCTACATGCCCCAACTTCTCCACATTCCCTCTTTTTATTTCTCTATTTTTTTGCATTTTTTATGTGTTGTCATGATCACATAAATTACAAAGGGTCATTTAATAGTTTATTTCTTTTTCACTTTTTTTTTTTAAATTTGGTGAAACTTAATTTTTCTTTTAAATAAATGATTTTAAAAGTTTTACATAATGTTAATAACTTTAGTAAATAATTGAATGAAAATTTATAAGTTATGTGTATAAAATAAGATAATTTTAATTATGATTAATAATTGTTGATAATATGGATTCATAATTTGATAAATAAATTATTTTGATCTAATGGATATATATATATATATATATATATATATATATATATATATATATATATATATATAGATATATATTTTATTTTATATTTGATTTAATATGAATAAATTTAGTTTGATGTTTATAGTTTAATCTCCTCTCTCTCTCTCTCTCTCTCTCTCTCTCTCTCTCTCTCTCTTTTATTTTGTTCATTTTAGATTTCAAATGGATTGTGTATGTTAAATTAAAATTTGTTGTTTGTTATTATCATTTTCTTTTTTAGATATATTAGTGACTTAACATTCAAATCATGTTTTGATTTAATTTAGGCTTAAACTTGACTAAAATTGCATTTGATTTTGAATTCTAATATGAATGATTTAATTGATGGTTTTGATTATGATTTTAGGTAGAACTTAGAATGTTGATTGAAGGATTGATTGGTTTTAGGTAGAACTTGGCTAAGTCCATGAAATTGGCTTAAGGGTTTGGATTTGGATTTCATTTTATTTAGCTTTAGTTTTGGATCATGATTTGAAGTTGAGTTTGAGTTTGAATGTGATAAATTAATTGAAGGATTGAATTGATCTTTGAGAAAATCAATTGAATTTGGATTGATTTGTCTTTGGCTAAGGCTAAGTACGTAAGATAAATCATAGGGTTTAGGAAGGATTTCAATTTTGGATTCAATCATTTGATTTGGATTTTGATATTTGAATTGAATTTGAGGTTTGGGTTGAGAAGGTGAACACAGCCTAGATTTAGGCTATAGAGTAGGTGAGTCTCCTTAATCCCTAAGGCAGCCTAATCCTATAACCCTTCCAAGCCTCTATGTTTATGTTAAGTGTTCACCTAATCACTAGAAGTGTCTTATGACTAAGGAAGTCTTAGTTTCTAGAAGATCCCTAGGTCTAAGAAGAGGAGGTTGAGAACTCACTCCAAAAGTGAGGTCAACATTAATATGCTAAATCCACATGTTCTAAAATCTAAAAGGAAAGAAATTCTTTAATATATTAGAATTATATTTAATAGAAACCAAAAAAGGATCATGATCAGACAAGGTTCTGCTTAAAAGATCGATAGAAGTAATAGGACATTTAGTAGTCCAATGAGTATTAAAAAGAATCTGGTCCAACCATTGCCAAAGTCAAAAGTTTTGCCAAGTATAATTAGAACCCTTAAAACCAATATCAATCAAATTACAATCAAGGATCATATTGGAAAATTCTTCCATGGAATGAATATTAAGAGAGCAACCACCACTTCATTCAGAAGAGAATAAAATAATTTTGAAACCAACAAACCAAGGTTTATTAAAGATGTAGCAAAATTTCTCATATTATCCCAAAGAAGATTTCTACTAGATCTATTACAAGATGCATAAACAAAAGAGCCCAAAACACAATAATCACCATAAGAGATTTGTGCGTTGACTACTTGTTGAAAATCATCAAGAATAGAAACATCAACAAAATTATTCCAAAACACCAAATCTTATTACTAACATTAGAGATAAATTTATTAAACCAATTATTCTAACAACATGGTTAATTTTATTAGCAAGAATAATAGGCTCTAGATCAATAAGTAAGGAAATCTTATGAATTGGACAAAGATTTCTAATACTATTATGAAGAGAGGGAACCCATCCTCTAAGATTCCAAACAAGAAAATTAAACATAAGGAAATAAAATGGGGTTAAAATAAAAGGTTAATTAAGAGAGGAGAGGGAGGCCACATTAAATCTAGTGTTTTTTGACAATTTGAAGGGAAATTTTTAACATTCTTTCTCTTATTAGCATGATAAGTTTAGAACCATTTTCTTTTCCCATATAATCATCATCCGAGAAGGATTTAGCAACATTAGTCACAAATTTAGGAGAAGTCTCTTGTATAGAAGTCAGTTCTCCTTCTTCCAAGACATTAGAATTTATTAAAGGCAAATGAGCATCGGGTATAGCAAGAGGGAATGGAAACAGATTTATTAAGAAGGAAAGTGTGAACAGCCCTTCCTCTTCAATACACAAATTATAAGACAAAACCAAATCTTTTAAAAATTTAAATCATCTTGAACTTGAAAATTAGAATCGGTTTTGCAACGATTATCATAAGGAACCAAAACCATATTCTCCATTGAATTTGAATGATGCATAACTTTAATATCATCATTAATATTTTTAATTAAAGCTTCATTTTCATCAATCAAAGTCGGCAAGGATGTAGAGATTGAATCAAAGGAAACATAATCATCATCCAAAAGTTTATAAAAACTATTATTATCCACATTAGAAGCCTTGAATTGCAGGAAGAAGTAAGAGGTAAAACAGCCTTACTAAGAACATTCAAAAAATCCTTTTTTTTGAAGTATCTTTTTGATATTAGCAGTGGTCATCCGAGGTAAGGAACAATAGTTTCCTTAATAGGAATTTTCTTTTTTAAGTGAGAATGAAGAATGAAACATTCAGAATTATCATACCCGTGCATTTCGCAGTGAGAACAAAAGATAGGAAAATTTCAAATTCAATTCTTTGCATGTAACCGTAATTCATAGATCCCAACCGGATTTCTTTGGGATGTTTCTTGGTAATGTCCTATTCAACAAGGATTCTAGGAATTAAAGATGAGATTTTGTAGGCTGTTGCTGATTAATTTATAATGGACTAAATAAAGCACCCAAAAAAAGGAATTGATGGTTAACAAAATGAATTCACATATTGGGGAGAGAAATCCAAACTAGAAGGATTGGGGATTAGGGTTTAGGGTTTAGGGTTTAGGGTTTAGGTTTGCTTTAGGCTTTAGGGTGTTTAGGGTTTAAGGCTTAGGGGTTAGGGTTAGTTTAAGGGTTAGGGTTAGTTTAGGCTTCAGGGTTTAAGGTTTTAGGGTTTAGGGTTTAAGGTTTTCGGTTTAGGGTTTAGGGTTGTAGGTTTAGGGTTTAGGGTTTAGGGTTTAGAAATTATGGTTATAATTTTTAGTGTTTAGGGTTTAAGGATTTTTTTAAGAAAAAAATTTTTAAGTAAACTGGTAGGTTTAGGTTTATTTAGTTTATTTATTTTATTTTTGATTTATTTTAGTTCATTTTATTTTTTTATTTAAGTTCTATTTTTATTTTTATTTAGTTTAGTTTATTTATTTTAGGTTTATTTACTTTTGTTTAGGTTTTTTATTTTATTTTATTTTATATGTTTATGTTTAGGTTTAGGTTTATTTTTATTTTGTTTTATTTTTATTTTATTTTTTTTGATTTTTATTTTTATTTTAGATTTAGGTTTGATTTTTGATTTTATTTTTTAGGTTTATTTTTTTATTTTGGGTTTAGTTTTCTCTTTATTTAGGTTTCTTTATTTTAGGTTTATTTTATTTTTTTATTTAATTTAGGTTTTTATTTATTTTATTTTAGTAAAGTTTTATTTTTATTTTATTTTATTTTTAGGTTTAAGTTTTAGTTTAGGTTTTATTTTATTTTATTTTTTATTTTATTTAGATTTAGGTTTATTTATTTATTTTTAGGTTTTATTTAATTTAGGTTTAGGTTTTTAGGTTTTTAGGGTTTAGGATTTCAGGTTTAGGGTTTAGGGTTAGTATAGGGTTTAGGTTTTAGGGTTTAGGGTTTGGGGTTTAAGGTTTAGGATTATGGGCTTTAGGATTTAGGGTTTTCTTTTTTTAATTTTTTTATTTAGCATTTAAGGTTTAGGGGTTAAAGGTTAGGGTTATTAGGGATTAGGGTTTAGGGTTTAGGCTTTATGGTTTAGGTTTTAGGTTTAAGGTTTATATTTAAATTTAGGTTTTAGGGTTTATGGTTTTTTTAATAGAGAACAAATTCAGATTCAACATTTCTTCTTTTTGATTTCATCATCCAAGTAGCACACCAAGTTTTGTAAGACACAAGCGATGACATAGTTAAAAAAATGAGCACACATAAAGCAAATCAAAAACCCTAGATAACTAGAACCATATCTACTGTAAAGACACCATTCGATAAGCAGTAGATCAGATAGGTCGTTCTTCTATTTCTCCAATTCCCATCAGAACCACCCTCGCCTCTCGAGTAGCAGGATCTTCCATCATATCCCTGATCTCTCCCTTCGCCACCACCACAGATGTAACCTCTATCATTCCTCGCTCCTCCTTAACTGCCACCTCAATTTCCACACCTCATCCCACCACCACTATGATAATTTTCCGCCTCAGCCCGCTTCCACCATGAGATCTAATAGTTCTGGTTGGGGTGATGTTCCTATCGTCAAGGTTCTACCCATTCTTAGTGTTTAGGTTTAGGTTTAGGTTTATTAGCTTTTATGGATTATGTTCATTTTTTTAATTTCTTTAGCTACTTTAGGTTTAGGTTTAGGGTTTAGGGTTTAAGGTCTAGGGTTAGGGTTTAGGGATTAGAGTTTAGCATTTAGGGTTTAGGGTTTTGTGTTTGGTGTTTTAGGGTTTAGGGGTTAGGGTTAGGGTTTACGTTTTAGGGTTTACAGCTTAAGTTTAGTGTTTATGTTTGGGTTTAGGGTTAGCTTAAGGTTAGTTTAGGGTTTAGGATTTACGATTTAGGGTTTTAGTGTTTAGGGATTAGGGTTTTAGGGCTAAGGATTGTTTAGGGTTTAGGGTTTAAGGTTTAGGGTTTATGGTTTAATGTTTAGGTTTAGGTTTTGGGTTGTAGGTTTATATTTAGCATTTAATATTTAGGGTTTATGTTTTTTAGGGTTAATGGTTTAGATTTTTTTATGTTATATTTATTTTTAAAATCAGTAGGTTTAGGTTTATTTAATTTAATTTATTTTATTTTTTATTTTTATTTATGTTTACTTTTATTTTTATTTAGTTTAGTTTATTTATTTTTTGGTTTATTTAGTTTAGTATATTTTTTTTATTTTATTTTTTAAGTTTAAGTTTTATTTTTTATTTTTAGGTTTAGGTTTCAGTTTTTATTATTATTTTTTTAGGTTTAGGATTTAGCTTTTTTTTTAGGTTTATTTTTAGGTTTTATTTTTTAGTTTAGGTTGAGGTTTTGGTTTAGTTTAGTTTTAGTTTTTTTTATTTTATTTAGTTTAGGTTTATGTTTTAGTTTAATTTATTTTACATTTAGCTTTAAGTTTTATTTATTTTAGTTTAGTATATTTTTAGTTTAGGTTTATTGTATTTTGGTTATTTTATTTTTATTTTAGGTTTAGGTTTTTTTAGCTTAAGGTTTAGGTTTTATTTTTATTTATTTTTTAGATTTATTTTTTAGGTTTATGTTTTTATTTAGTTTTTATTTTATTTTATTTTATGTTTAGGTTTAATTTTATTTAGTTTTTTTTTTAATTTTTAAGTTTATTTTCTTTTTAAATTTAGTTTAGGTTTTTATTTATTTTATTTTATTTTATTTTAGTTTTCATTTTTATCTTTGGGTTTAGGTTTAGGATTTTAATTTATTTTATTTAGGTTTAAGTTTTTTATTTATTTTATTTTTAGGTTTTATTTAGTTTAGGTTTAGTTTTAGTTTTATTTAGGTTTAGCTTAGGTTTAGGGTTTAGGTTTTAGGATTTAAGATTTTAGGGTTTAGTTAGGTTTTAAGGATTAGGGTTTAGGTTTATGGTTTTAACTTTTAGGTTTATTTATTTTATTTATTTATTTTTTAGGTTTAGGTTTAGATTTAGGGTTTAAGGTTTAGGGTTTAGGTTTTAGATTGGGTTTTGGGGCTTAGGGTTTAGGTTTAGGTTAGAGGTTTAAGTTTAGTTTAGGGTTTAGGTTTAGGATTAGTTTAGTTTAGGGTTTAGGATTTAGGGTTTAGGTTTAGGGTTTGGCTTAGGGTTGGTTTTAGGTTTTAGGGTTAAGTTTATTTAGGTTTAAGTTTAAATTTATATTTGGTTTAGGTTAAGGTTTTAGGTTGGTTAGCTTTTGGGTTTAGGGGTTTAGGGTTGTAGGGTTAAGAGTTTAGGGTTTAGGATTTAGAGTTTATGGATTTTAAGATTTAGGGTATGCGGTTTGGGTTTAAGGTTTTTTTATTTTTTATTTATTTTTTTATTAATTTATCTTTAAATTAAGTAATTTGTAGGTTTAGGTTTATTTAATTAATATTTTATTTATTTTAGTTTATTTTATCTTTTATTTTTATAGGTTTATCTTTAATTTTATTTAGTTTAGTTTATTTATTTTAGTACATTTTTGTTTTTATTTTATTTTTTATGTTTATGTTTTACTTTTTATTTTTAAGTTTAGGTTTCAGTTTTTATTTTATTTTTTTAGTTTTAGGTTTTATGTTTTTATTTTAGGTTTATTTTTATGTTTTATTTTTTAGTTAAGGTTTATATTTAGGTTTAGTTTATTTTTAGTTAATTTTATTTTATTTAGCTTAGGTTTAGGTTTAGGTTTAGTTTATTTTAGATTTAGGTTTAACTTTTATATTTTTTAGTTTTGGTTTATTTTATTTTGTTTATTTTATTTTTATTTTAGGTTTAGCTTTTTTAGTTTCGGGTTTAGGTTTTATTTTTTATTTATTTTGAACTTTAGGTATTTATTTAGTTTTTATCTTATTTTACTTTAGGTTTCTTTATTTTAATTTTAGGTTTAGTTTTTATTTTATTTAGTTTTTTATTTTTATGTTTATTTTATTTTTTAGTTTAGTTTAGGTTTTTATTTATTTTATTTTAGTTTAGCTTTTATTTTTTTATTTTTAGGTTTAGGTTTTTATTTTTTTTTTATTTTATTTTATTTTGGTTAAGGATTTTTTATTTATTTTATTTTTTGGTTTTATTAGTTTTTAGTTTTAGGTTTTAGGGTTTAGGTTTAGGGTTTATGGTTTTAGGGTTTAGGTTTGGTTTAGGGTTTGTTAGGGTTTAGTGTTTAGGTTGTAGAGTTTAGGGCTTAGGGTTTAGTGTTTAGTGTTTTAGAGTTTAGAGTTTAGGGTTTAGGGTTTCTTTAAGGTTTAGGGTTTAAGGTTTAGGGTTGAGGGTTTAATGTTTAAGGTTTAGGGTTTTAGGGTTTACGGTTTAGTTTAGAGTTTGCTGTTTAAAGTTTAGTGTTTAGGTTAGTTTTGGGTTTATAGAGTTTGGGATTAGGGTTTAGGGTTTAGGGTTTTAGGGTTTACAATTTTTAGGGTTTAATGTTTAGGAGTTAGGTTTTAGGTTTATTGTTTAGGTTTTAGTTTATGGTTCAGGTTATGGTTTAAGGTTTTTCTTTAATATAGAACAAATTCAGATTCAACATTTCATCTTTTTGATTTCATCAACCAGGTAGTAGACCAAGTTTTTTAAGAAATAAATGACGACATAGATAAAAAATGATCATGCATAGAGAAAATAAAAAACCATAGATAATTAGAATCGTCTTTACTGTAAAGACACTGTTCCATAAGCAGCAGATCGGATCAGCCGTTCTTTCGATTCACCAGTTCCCATTTGAACCATCCCCGCCTCTTGAGTAGAGGGATCTACCATCATATCCCGATCTATCCCTCCGTCACCACCATGGCTTTAACCTTCATCGCTCCTCCCGCCTCGATAACCACCACCTCTATATCCATCATCAATTAAATTTGGGTTTTGGAATGATGGAATTTGGCTAAGTCCATGGAGTTGGGTCATGTGGCTTAAGTTTGGATTTTGATTTGGTTTGATTTAGTTTTGATAGTTTAGATGTATATTTCATTTAAATTTGTGAACATGATTGAAAATATGATTGATTTGTGAGAAAATCAATTGAGTTTTACTTAATTTGGATTAAGGTTTGGCTTAGTCCATGGGATAGGTCATATGGCTTAGGAAGGGTTTTGATTTAATTTGATTTAGTTTGATTTACTTTTGATCATTTGAATGTAGATTTGATTTATATTTAGGAAGATGATTGAAGATATAAATTGAATATGAGAAAATCAATTGATTCTGGATTGATTTGGATTAAGATTTGGCTAAGTCCATGGGATTGGTCATATGGCTTAAGAAGGGTTTCAAGTTTGGATTTGATCATGGGCTTCAATCATTTGGTTTTGAAATTTGGGTTTGAATTTGTATTTGAATTTGATGTTTGAATTGAACTTGAGAATTGGTTTGAAAAGGTGAACATGGATTGGATTTGGGTTGTAGGATAGTGGCTTATCCTAATCCCAGCATAACCTAATCCTATGGTTAACCCTTCTAAGTCCTTGAGCTTAGGTTAAGCGCTTACCTAATTGTTAGAAGTGTCTTATTACTAGGAAAGTCTTAGTGTCTAGATGACTCCTAAGTCTAAGATGGGAAGATTGAATCCACATCAAAAGTGAGGTCAATAGGCCTCAGGCTCCATAGTATTTCCCGGAGATTGATGATTGGAAGACCGAAGCCAAGTTTCACATTATAGGCTCGAATACCTCTTTTAACACTTTTCTTGGGAGACCATGGATACATGAGAACAACATAGTTTCATCTTCTCTACATCAGTGTATGAAGTTCATGGGAGGTGGGATCATCTATTGTGTTAAAGGAGATCTCAAGCCATTTAAAGTTCACGAGGTCGGCATATATGAGGATACGACTTACTATCTTTGTAAAAATCAACAAGTCTATTCTCGTAAACATGGACAAAGTTTAAAAATAAAAGAAAAAAAAAAAAAAAAGGAAAGGAAAGAGAAAAAGAAAAAGAAAGTAAAAGAGAAAATGAAAAAGAAAATAAAAGGGAGCAGAAATATACTTGGAGGAGGAAGTGGAGCCTGACATTAGATTCCACCCATAGTTTGTTACTCTATTCAAACATATGGGTAGGATGACCTGACCTCCACCAGGTAGAGGAAGAGGCTAGTTTAGAGGTAGTCCTAGGGATGGAAAACCTCATTATTGGCCACCCAATAGAAGATATGTCCCAACTACTAGGAGTACACCTGCTATGTATATAGACTTAGAATCTAGTTCATAGGATGAGTCTTATATAGTTAGCACCCAAACCAGCTCTTCTCAACAGTAGATTCGCTTGTAGGTGACACTTGAGCTAGATAGCGATGAAGATCGGGTTCCAAAGCAAAGCATAAGTGTGTCCAAGTCTATATGTGAAATAGTTAGGCATCAATTGGGAACCTTAGCTCTAACCCCACTTTCCTCTCAAAAAGCTGAGGGTTTGGTAGTTAAGGAAGCCCCTATGTCATCCATAGGTGTGAAGACTTAGAGGTTTATTTTGGAAGCATCATCCTCAAGTCAAGAAGTTGATGTAGAATTTGAGGAAAATTCATATAAAGATTTAATAGAATTACCTTATTATTAGTACTTGCCTTGTGATCATAATTTAGCAAAGAAAAGGTTAATCCCACATACTTAGTCAAAGCACATGTCAGACTACTTTGAAAGAATATGGAAGAACAAATGCAAAATCTCTCAACCAAGATCGGGACTAGGATTCGGTACATTGGGTCCAGTCAATGATGATAATTACTATTTAGGTACATTTGAAATCTAATAGGTTCTTTTCAAATCACATTAAATCATATGAGGAGCTATGCTTAGAAACTTCAGATGATCCATATGATTTTGAAGTCAAAGATGCACTGCCAGAGTTCAAAAAAGAGATTAACTCCACCATCAATGAGCTCAAGGAAATAAACTTAGGAACTAAAGAATATCTGTGTCGAGCATATATCAATTCTTTGTTGAATGAAATTGAAACTAATTACTTAATTAGGCTATTGACTGAGTTTAAGGACTGCTTTGTATGGAGTTATGAAGATATTCCTGGATTGGCTCCTAACATAGTAGTCCATAAACTAGAAATAGAGCCTATTTCTAACACTATCAAGCAAGATCCTAGACACATGTGATTAGACATAGAATAATGTCATTTCTGAATTCAAGAAATTGATTGATGCTTGCTTCACCCGGGAAGAAAATACCCTACCTGGTTAGCCAGTATCATCCAAATTTAACTCAGCTCAAATCTTTTTAATGGTGGTTAGTGTACTTATGGCACTTTATATCCAACCTATCTGGACGATGTCAGCCATTCTCAGCACTTGTCAAAAAGGATGCCAAGTTTGATTGGGATGATAAGTGTGAGCATGCCTTCGAAGACATGAAGAATTACTTGATGACACCGCTAGTTCTAGAAGCCCCTATCTGGGCAAGCTGCTCATACTTTACACTGTTGCGTTAGTTGACTCCCTTGGTGATTTGTTTACCCAAGCCAATGATAAAGAGAAGGAAAACACACTACTACTCGGCCTCTAATCCCTACTAAGTCTAATTACCCACCTATTGAGAAGCATTGCCAAGCTTTAATCTTTGCATCCAAAAACTACAGCACTACATGCTTAATCATAAGGTGAACTTAATCTCTAGGAACAATACACTATAGTATCTCATGACACGGTCGATGTATCCGGGTGTTTGGCATGACAGTGTTTGATCCTCTCATAGTTTGACATTACCTTCGTACCCCTCCGTGCGATGAAAGGACAAGTGCTAGTAGATTTCTTAGTAGCACACCCACTTCCTGCTAACTCTCCACTTAGTGATGATATACCCGATGAACAAATCATGAACTTAAGGGATACAAGCATTCACCTAGGAGATGTACTTTGATGGTTCTCCTTCCCCTCAAAGAGGAGAAGAACCATAATATACTTTTCCAGGAAATGCAGGGGTAGGAATAGTACTCTTAAGTCTGGTCCACGATGTGATGAAATTCTTATGTCATCTGTCCAATCTTTGCACCAACAATGAAGCTGAATATGAGGCTCTCATTGTTAGTCTAGAGTTAGTTGTTACTCTAAGCATCCAAAACATCATCATCTTCATAGATTTTAGTTATCAAATCATTGGGTCTTATAAGGTTATAAAGCCCAAGCTCCATCACTACAAGTACACCATGGAGTTGTTGCCCCAAATCCCCAGAGGTTACCATTTATAAGATTCCTCAAGGAGAGAATGCCATAATGTATGCTTTGCCAAGCTTTCCAAGGAGTTGGCATGTCCGGAGGATGAGTCCATATCAATAAAAGTCCAAAATACACAAGTCTTATCCCTTATTGATATTAAACTCATCAAAAGTACTCTCTTGAAGGGAGGTTTCCATTGCCAAGATAGGCGAGTTAGAGGAAAATTCATGGATTACCTAAAGGAAACTATCTCAAGCCCATAAGATGAAGCAGAGAGTACTTTCCTATGCTCTTATGGATGGTGTCTTGTACTGGTGGTCATTCGATCATATATGATTACATTATTTAGATAAGCACAAAGCTCATAAGATTGTGACTGAGGTACACTCAGGATTATGTAGAGCCAATCATTCTAGTCCAAAGATCAAAGCCAAGATCAAGAGATTAGGATACTACTGGCACTGATGATTAAAGATTGCATGGATACGACTAGGCGATGTCACCAATGTCAAATACACAGTGTGGTCCTACACTAACCACCCAACATTCTACATCCTACATTGGCCTCATGGCCATTTGAATGTTGTGGTATCGACATAGTGGGTTTGATTGATCCTCCTTCTTCCAATGGTCATCAGTTCATCTTAGTTGCTGTTAACTACTTTTCCAAATGGGCAAAGAAAATTCTGCTCAGAGAGGTCACAATTCAGCATGTGCTCCATTTTTTATAGAACCATATCATATATAGGTTCAGAGTGCCTCAATGAATTATATCTGATAAGGGTGAATATTCAAGAGCAGATCAACAACTTTAGATATAGATTGGAGATATTCTACCATCAAACTAGGGAAAAGCTTAGCAGAAAGAAGCCTTCAATAAAACTCTCATCCAAATATTGAAGAAGACACTCGATAACAACAAGAAACAGTAGCATGAGCAGTTAGTGGATGCCTTGTGGGCCTACCGTATGACATATAGAACTCCAACTCAGTCTACCCTTTTCTCCTTAGTGTATGAGTCCAAAGCTGTTCTACCATTAGAAGATCAACTCCTATCACTAAGGATAGCTATGGATAACAAGATCATAATAGAGCAGAATGCCAAGTTGTGGTTAGAAGAGCTCAAAGGTTTGGAAGAGAGACGCCTGTAGGCATGCCAAAACCTCTAGTTGTACAAAGCTAAAATGATTCAAGATCATAATAAGTTTGTCCATCTTAGATTATTCAAGTAGGAGAGCTTATTTTAGTTCCAAGGAGACTAATTGTTGCCCATCGTGAGATGAGAGGAAAATTTGAACCCACTTGGGAAGGCCCTTTTACCAAAGAAAAGGCCTACCAAAGCGAATCTTATCGCCTTATTCATAGAGCCCAATGCTTGTGCTTTACTTAAAGAAATATTATAAATCATATTTGAAAATAATTATCATCAATGAAAATTCCATTTTCAACTCAATCTCTTGCATGTTGAAAGTATTCTTGTTTATGAATCTTCAACGATGTGTTTAGGGTAGGTGTAAGGAACCCGAATGATGTCCTGTCCTTCATCGACATAACATGAACAAAAACTAAAGATAAACATATAAGATAAACACATATCTTTTATTTAGGGCTGCTCTAGGTTGAGATAACGACCCCAGCATCACTCACTCAATAGTTGCTCTAGGTCGAGATGATGTTACCCCTGGTGTGTCACCCTAGTGGTCTTCTTGCATTGGAGGATGTAGGTTTTCTATGCTTTTCTTCTTTACTTAGCCACTACACATCGATGAGTGCTTTGTTAGTTTGGTAGGCCTTACTGTATGGCCGATAAGCTACCTCATGTTGGCTTCATTTAAGAGGATGTGAGTCTGCTATGCTTTCTTCTTGGATTAGCCTTGGTGCACTAACTGGGTTGAGTATATTTGAGGTTTACGATAATTCCTATAGTGGCTCCTTCCCTCCTGACTGCTTCAAGTCTGCTCCAATCCTTCCTCGGGGCCCCTAGCATCACCTCCCCTACGGGCACTCTATTTGGATCACATCCTTTGCGACCCCATTTAGACACTACTCAGGTTACTATCAGATTGGATAGTTCCCCTTTCCTAATACCTACCCCTGTGGTTGGAGAATCCATCTTACAGATGTGCAGATTTTCCTATGATCCAATTAATCTAAGATAGGTCAAGGCTGACATAACCCCTTCTCTGTGTTCCCTCGCACACCAACAAGTTCCAAATAAAAATATAAACAAAATATATATTTACTTGTGGATTAGGAGGACACCCCTAGTGGTACCTTTCTTAAGCAAGCATCCTATCTTTAGTGCAGTGCTAGCAAAACTCCCTATAGGAATTGCCTGACTACTCTTGAGTTGATATAAGTCCTTAGCAGCACTCACTTAGTAGTCGCCCCTAAGTTGGATTCGATTTGTTGTGCTACCAACAGGTCACCCCAATAGTTGTTCACTGCTTTAGAAGATATAAGTCTGCTACACCTTCTTCCTAGCACAATGATTGCACACTGAAAGGAAACCCCTTTGGTTGGCAAGCTCTACCCCATGGCTAGTAGGCTATCCCTTTGGATTTATAAATCTGAGATAGGACAAGTCTAATATAGCCCCTTCTTAGTGGGTCCATCGCACACCGACATGGTCCATAAATTAAATCTATCAAATTTGATTGAGCTAATATCCCCAACGGATATGCCTTAAATTTGAAATCAAACTAAACCAAATAAATCATATCAAATCACATAAAATTAAGATAAAATTAATCCTAACTTCTTTTGAGTTGACATAAGTCCCCAGCGACATTCACTCAGTAGATACCCTAAGTTAGGTTCAATTTATTGTGCATCCAACAGGTCACCCCAATAGTTGTTCCTCGCTTTGGAAGATTTAAGTCTGCTACACATTCTTCCTAGCACAGTTGTTGCACAATGAAAGGTAACCTCTTAGGTTAGCTAGCTCTACCCCACAGTTGGTAGACTATCCCTTTAGATTTGTAAACCTTACATAGGTCAAGACTGATAAAGCCCCTTCTCAGTGGGTCCATCGCATATCGACATGGTCCACACATTAACTCAAATTAAATTAAACTGAATTTCATTTTCCCCAATGGAGTTAAATCACTCCCTTCTCCCTAATGGAGCCCCAAATCATATATAAACTAGTCAAGTAAACAAATCAAATTACAAACCAACCTCCTTAGTGGAGCCAAATTATATGTGATCCCCTAGCAGATCTCCCTCCATTTTCTTGACATGGAATTCTCATCAAATCTTATTTCTTCTCTTATGCACACCTTTAATACTTCAACCAAAAGCCTAATAATGTATTCATTCAAATTACATCATCTTAACATTGTAATCAACATTTTATGATCTGTGATGGAGCAAGCTCATAGTAACTATACAATATCTTGCTAAACCTATTATAGTGTGAATGACACACTATATAATATTATAATATATGTTGTTATATTATAAATTTCTATAATATAATATATTGTCTAACATTACACTTCATTAGAATCACGTAAAAAGAACAAATAACAAAATTTTCTCAAAATATGAATAATGTTCAGTTTGGATGTATAATTATTTTTTTCTATTAGAAATGGTACAAAATAGCATAATTTTGGTGTTGTTTCTTGGTGTGTACCATGAATTTGGCCAAATTCTGCCATCTCAACCATCAAATTAACATTTTTGTGAGTTTTTGACCCAATGTATTATAACAAAAGTAAAACAAACTAAAATGTACAATCATTAGTAACACACCACCACATTCATATATATATATATATATATATATATATATATATATATATATATATATATATATATATATATATATATATATATATATGTGTGTGAATTATATTGTTATGTACATTATATTCTAATATGCTTTCATAAAATATATTATCTTACATTACACCTTAAAATGAATCACGTTAAGCAAAAAATTTATAAAATTTGGTTGAAAAATGGACATTTATTTTGGGTGCAATATTCCATTCTTTTGATTAAATTACACACCATAGCACACCCCCCAATGATGTTCCCTAAAGCTTACCTTAAATTTGTCAAAATCCCATCATCTCAGCATATAAATTAGTATTTTTATGAATTATACCAGTACAAACTCTACTACATCATACTATAACAAACTAAAATATGCTAAACAAGTAGTAATACACAATAGTATGCTATAATGCCTGATGCTACTCTATGTTATGGCATACTATATTATAATACACTATAACATATTATATTTTATTATATTACATATCACATCACAAGGGATTGCTTTAGATGAAAAATCATAAAATTAGTCTAAATAATAAAAAATTATATATTTTTTGTATCACTTATTTTAAA
Source organism: Cymbidium sinense (assembly GCA_021442155.1). NCBI lineage: Eukaryota > Viridiplantae > Streptophyta > Magnoliopsida > Asparagales > Orchidaceae > Cymbidium > Cymbidium sinense. The sequence continues at coordinate 200,557,010 of CM038214.1, forward strand.
TTGAAACAATACATTATGATGCCATGCTCTACCTATTATGAATTTGGTAAAATTCCACCATTTTAAAGTATAAATCAACATTTTATAAATAATTCTAGTATGCATCATTTGCATGATAATAAAATACTAAAAGAAATTAAAATTTGCAAAACAATATATTATGATATATGATGCTATACTATGCTACATGTAAAATGTATTTTGAACATAAAATCTTTCTTTTTAGACTACAAGTGGCATAGCACACCTCTGGTACTACAACCTAATTCCCACTTCAAATTTAACAAATTTCATCATCTAATTTATTAAATCAATAATTATTTGATTTATTTTAATATAGACTGTAGGGAACAATACCATAAAATACTAAAACATTTTAAAACATCTTATAACATACAAAACCACATCACTACATGCTCAAATATATGATGCTACATTATACTATAATATATGGTAATATAATATGATTTAGGGTTAGGGTTTAGGGTATTCTAATCTCTAATAGTCAAGGGAAAGTCTCTTGAAGACATTTTCTTTAGCTACAAAAACTATGTTAGGATTAGGTCATTCTTTAAATCTACTCCTAATGACATCTTTAATCAAGGTTTAGGGTTAGTTTAGGGTTTAGGGTTTAGGGTTTGGTTTAGATTTAGGGTTTAGGGTTTAGGGTTTAGGGCTTTAGTGTTTAGGGTTTATAGTTTTGGGTTAAGGGTTTAGAGTTTAGGGTTTAGGGGTTAGGGTTTAGGGTTTAAGGTTTAGGGTTTAGGGTTTAGGGTTTAGGTTTTAGGGTTTAGGGTTTAGGGTTTAGGGTTTAGTGTTTAAGTTTTAGGTTTAGGGTTTATGTTTTAGTTTAGGGTTTTGGGTGTTGGGTTTAGGATTTAGGGTTTAGGGTTTAGGGTTTAATGTTGTTTTTATTAGAGAACAAATTCAAATTCAACATTTCTTCTTTTCAATTTTATCAACCAAGTAGCACCCCAAGTTTTCTAAGACATAAGTGGTGACATAGATAAAAAACAAGCACCTATAGAGCAAATCAAAAAAACCTTAAGAAGTAAAACAATCTCTATCGTAAAGACATAGTTCCATAAGCAGTAGATCAGATTGGCCATTCTTCAGTTTCTCCAGTTCCCATCTGAACTACCCTCGCCTCTCGAGTAGCAGAATCTGCCATCATATCCTCGATCTATACATTCGGTACCACCATGATAGTAACTTCCATAGCTCCTCCAGCCTCCATAATAACCACTGCTCTGACCACCACCTGCATATCCACCAGCACCTCCAAATCCCCCACCACCACTATGAAAACTACCACTTTCTCCTTCGCCTTCACCGCTACATCTAGACTAAGCCTAGTTGATGATGATGTTCATGTAGTCAAGGTTCTGCCCATTATTAGGGTTTAGGGTTTAGGGTTTGGGGTTTAGGGTTTAGGGTCATAGGTTTTATGGTTTAGGGTTGAGGGTTTAAGGTTTAGGGTTTAGGGTTTTAAGGTTTAGGGTTTAGGGTTTAGGGTTTAGGGTTTTAGGATTTTTTTTTGGGAAACCCCATATAGGGGGAATTTTATTGCCACAAAAAGAGGGTTACAAGGTCCTTAACAGGGGATAAACTCCACAACTACTGCTTAAAGAGCTACAATTAGCCTAGAGAGTAAATCCCCTATCTAAGTACAACCAAAGTAAAATAAAAGAGTAAAGGAAAGTAAAAGATACAAATTGATTAACATAGATAAGCCAATGAATAGATCAGGGCCAAAGCTCTTCAGGATGAGAGAATGCATGACACTAGGGAGCAAACCTGCAAGAGAACTGAGAGAAGTGCATCTGCAAAAATGAAGAAATATAGAAATTAGAATAGTTAAAGTAGTATAGAGAAAATGAAAAGTCAGAGCAACATAAACTGAGGAAAATTATAGAGAAGTGTGTGAAAGAAGGCTCAGTCACACCAAATTGGGCAGATGCAAATATGAGCATCCAAACTTCAATGGAAGGGTTACATCACAAGAGCTACTACCAAACCAAGAAGATGTGAAATTATCACAAATCAACTACAAACCAGTGAAGAAAGTAGCCATTTGTTGAAATTCTTATGGGCCTTAGTACTTGCAAACCTAAATAAATCCATAAATAATATAGAAAGGAGATTGCAAAGAGTAGAAAGATAAGGGGTCCCATGCAGGAAAATTATCATCAATATAGTCACCATAGCATGAGAATCCCTATACATATGAGAATGAGCCATCTTTTCCGAATCCTTTTAAAACCATAGCCAAGTATAATTAGGCCAGACAAAAAACCACCATAAGAGAAGAGAAAAGCAACCTGCTAAAATCCTGCTAAGCAAATCAATGAGCCAAACATATGAGACATATATGAAATGTTCAGGCCAGGAGTACAGCCCTGGAGTATAGTCCAAAAAAAAAAACCCAATCATAATAAGCATTGCAGATGTTAACAACCCCCTTATTAATAACCATTGTAGAAGTTAACAAAAAGTAAATGTAAAGCAAGGCAGCAGAACCCAAACCCAAATACAATGAATGATGTAGAAATCTAACAGGACTAAGGTTAGAATGCAGCAATAGATTAGTTGTACCAGTAACCACAGGAAATAGGCTACATCCCATCATAAATAGCACCAAATAAAGACAGTCAGAAAGACTACACTAGTAACAGCATGCTGGGCATAAAACCCAATAATCCAGATCAGCAAACAACCAAGGTAGCAAGATAGAAAAAGGCAACAACTGTCCATAGAACCACCCATTCAAAATAGACTTTGCATAAGATAATAACCAAGTAGATAGAAGCATAATCATAGGGATCTGCACAAGTCTAACTGAAACAAGATGGAAAAATAGCGGATTAAGTAGTCCACGATATCGGTGATAAGTACAGAACAAACAAAGACAATCAATAAGCCATAAGCGACTTCTGAACATAGGACCCTAAAGTCCCATAGTCAACAGATAAAACAACAAAATAATTATTGCACCCAACATAAGATAATCCAATATAAAATAGATAAACAACATAGATACTTAGGGGGTTCAAAGGAGAGCCAACATTGGAATCCAGAAAAACCAAGATAATAGATAACCAAGACAACAAATAACAGCTAGCTGGCCATAAAGCCACCCATTCAGAATAACCAAGTAGATAGTAGCATAATCAGAAACAAATAAAATAGCAAAGCCATTATTGCACCCACCATAAGATAAACCAAAATAAAATAGTGATACAACATAGGCACATAAGGGGTTCAAAGGAGAGCCAATAATGGAATCCTTCAAGACAAAGAAAAGAAGACTAGCAGTTAAGCCAACATCATTAGTAAAAGCAGTAGAAATAAGACAAAAAGAAAGTCCAATTCTGGAGGGAGAAAATAATAATAATAATAAGGGTATAACAGTGTCTCTCCATACAGGTTGGGGAGATGAGATTAGCAAGAACAATCAGAAAAACCAAGACAACAAATAACCAAGACAACAAATAGCCAAGATAGCAAATAACAACTAGCTGACCATAGAACCACCCATTTAGAATAGACAGTGCATAAGATAACACATGGATCTGCACAAGTCTAACAAAACCAGGATGGAATAAACAACAACATATTAAGTAGTCCGCAAATATCAGATGATAAGCAGCCCGTCACTTAAAGACAATCAGAGAAATAACCCCAGAATCAGTCTGCTAGACTAAAGACCTGATAATCCAACAGCCAACAATTAAAATAGCAAAACAATTATTGCATCCACCATAAGATAAATTATTAAGGAATAGGGAGACAACATAGACTCAAAAGGGGTTCAAGAGAAAACCATCATTGAAATCCTTCAAGACAAAGAAAAGCAGACCAGTAAGTAAGCCAACATCACCAATAAAAATAGGTTGAAATGAACTTAAGAATAAATTCCCATCCTGTAAGGAAACAGTAATAATAGCAAGGTTATTGCAGTTGCTCTCCATATAGGTAGTGGAGGTGAGGTCAGAAAGCATAGGAGGGGACACAACCCTATTAAAGAGAGAAAAGACAGATAAATTCGAGCTTGCCATGAAGCTGTACAAAATTATAGCCATTACATAATCAGAGAGCAAAGTCATTAGGTCATGAACAAATTTCCAGATTAAGGAAAAGAGAAAAAATATAGCCTTAATCATATAATGGAAAATTACAATAGGACCCATAAACAAAATAATGATAGTAAGAAGTTTGTCCCTGTAAAGTAGAAATAAAAGCATAAAATAATCCGTCTCCCACCAGCAGATAGGAGAAACCTTACCAAAAGCAGTGGTTTCAGTGAAAACAGTAGTAGCAATAAAACCCCAAATAAGGTTAGGGTAATTAAACCAACAGTAGATGCCACAGAGATCAGTAAATAACCAGAAAGGGGTATCAAGAATATGCATCAGCAAAATCCAGAGAGACAACAATACAAAATAGAAGTTGATCATGCAGTTAAGCAGGTAATATAACAGGCCAATCCAATAAGATGGATAAATTTTTGAGGTAAGGGAGTCCAATATTGTCCAAATTAACCAAACCACACAAATGATTAGGAAGTGTAAGATGATCAAAGAATTTTATGCCATCTAATCTAGCACCCAGATTGGTAAGATAATTAGCACATGCATTACCCTCACACCATACATGAGTGATTTTAAAATAGAGTTGAGAAAGGAGAGCTCTAGTCTGCTAGAGAAGATAGTATAATTATGTATTGCCCATTTTGGTGGAAGTCAAAAGATTAATCAACAACAAGGCATCCACCTTAATCCAAATATTGAGCCAACCTTTTTGAAGGCAAATCTCAATTGCTTTGTAAACTATCATTAGCTCAGCAAAAGGAATAGAGCAAGTATTAAGGGGGGATGCAAAGGCATAAAGGACTTTACCATTAAGGTTTCTAAAAATGAAATCACAATCAGAAGCATTTTGAAAGACAGAGCCATCATTTCTTGGGTGGATCGGCAAGTTGGGTGGATCTTGTCATCTTTATAGTTGGGTGGATCGGCAAGTTAAAACCCAGTTTATTGGCCACAAATTTATAGCCTTTGAATTGATTGTAGATAATTAAATTGGCATTAAATAAGTCACAGATTTTATTTTTAATTCTAGTAATTATCCTCATTGGTTCATAAGAGTCCCACAATGTTTTGCATCATTTCTGTCCATCCATATGAACCAAATACGAGTGATAATAGTTATGAATTTAATGTGGCCTTTAATAGTATTTTCAAAATAAACTTCAAGAAGTTGGTATAAAGTTAAGGAGCCATTGAATTTGTCAAATGTTAAAGAGATCATCATACCAAATCCAAAGTTTGGAAGCAAGGGCTCCGTTAACAAAACATGATTCACATTCTCAATGTGAAAGCGATAGCATTTGAAGGTAAGTAAAACTTTACCCCACATCAAAGGTCAACAGGGATGAAGTTTTTCAGGATACGCCAAGTTAGAACAGAATAAGAAATAGGAATAGTGTTATTCCAAAGTTTGAAAAATACATTGGAAAAGTCATGAGCTTCTTTAATATGAATCCAAACATTTTTAAGGTTGAAGTCACCGTTTTGAGAAAGCATAAAAAGGATATGATCATGATTGCTAGGAATGATAGGAATAGTAGTAAGCTTATTTAAAAGAGAGAAAGGAATATAATTAGTAAGCTTACTATTGTTCCACATATTATTCTTCCAGAAAGAGTTCACTTTAATAGCAGTAGTGGAATGGGTAGAAAGTAAGTCATCAATGGACCCACCTCCAGTCCAGTTATCATGCCAAAAGAAAGAGGTACCAGAGTTAATCCCCCAAGACATTAATGATTCAACTTCCCATTTGATAGAACAAAGTATTTTCCAAATAGGAGAGTCTCCCGCTCTATAGGGGCAAATGAGAGGGTGCTTACCCTAGTAGTATTTGGCAGTCATGAAATTAGCCCAAAGACTATTATTTCTTCTAAAATTCCACCAGAGTTTATAAGAAAAGCAGTGATAGCTTCCTTGATTGGCTTACATCCAAGACCACCTTCAGCAAGAGTGCCACAGCTTTTATACCAAGAGGTCTAATGCATTCTTTTAGAAGAATTATTAGAACCCCAAAAGAATTTGTTAAGGAGGCGCTCAATTCTATTAATGGTAGAATTGGTCAGCACAATGGTTTGAATGAGATATAGAGGCATGGAGTTAAGGTTGCTCTTAATCAAAGTGAGCCTACCACCAAAAGAGAGTAAATGAAATTCCCAAACATAAATTTTATTAGAGATTTTTTGGATTAGCTCATCAAAGAGATGTGATCTTTTCTGACCTTTAAAATGTGGAGCACCAAGATATTTAATAGGAAGTTGTTGTTGCTGAAAGTTAATAATTCTCAAGATTTGGTTGATCCTATTACTAGGGATTTTAGAGGAAGGAATGAAACAACTTTTACCTTCATTAAGAAAAAGGCCACTTTCATTAACAAATTTATTTAAAAGATTCTTAATAGTTTTAATGTGATGAATAGAGGCATTGCAAAAGATTATGAAGTTATCAGCAAAACTAAGATGAGAGAGAAGACCACCTTGAGTTCTAAAAAACTAGGATTATTATTGAAAAGATCATTAAGGCTCCTCAAAGATATTCAAGAATAATAAAAGAGAGGGTGATAAGCGATCTCCTTGTCTCAAACCATGCATCGAAGGGAAAAAACCAAGGGAATCACCATTCATGATAACGGAGAACCAAATATTGGTAATACAATTTTTAATGAGGTGGATAAAATAGTTAGAAAAACTAAACAAATGAAGAATTTGGAAGAGGAAATTCCAAGAGAGGTTGTCAAAAGCTTTATAGATGTCCAGTTTGGAAAGGATGTTACCACCTCACTAGAAGCATCAATGTCATGAATGACTCTTGGGCAAGAAGAATGTTGTCAGATATAGCTTTACCTTTAATGAAGCCAGTTTGGTTGGGTGAAATAATTTTAGGCAGCAGCGGACTAATTCTATTGGCAATTAATTTAGCAATGAGTTTATGAAAGAAGGTGCAAAGGTTGATAGGTCTGAAATTGCCCCAAGATTCAAGATTATTAATTTTTGGAATAAGAACAATGAAAGTGCTAGAAAAGTATCTAGGTAAAGGATTGCCATCAAAAAAATCAACGATAACATCAACAAGGTCAAAAATAATAATAGGCCAACAATGCTGAAAAAATTGAGTCATGTAGCCTTCAGGGCAAGCAACAGAATCAATGTTCATGCTATTGAGAATATTACAAATCTCAGCTTTCGTAGGACACAAACTAAGCAAGTGGTTGTCATCATTAGTAATCATTGTAGGAATCAGGTGTGAGTTGGAAAGAGCTTCTAAAGAAGGGTTGTTGTTTAATAAATTTTTAAAATAATGTTTAACAGAATCTTTAATGTCATTATTATCGCTGATCCTGTTATCATTTTAATTTTTTAATAAAGTTTAAGGCTTTCTTTTTTTGAAAAGAGCATGGAAGTACCTAGTATTTCTGTCACCATCAGTAATATGTTTGCTAGCGACCTTTTCGTAGAGGTTTCTTCCATATTCTGATATTTAACCAAGTTATCTTTGGCTACATTCAACTCCTCAAGTTTAGTAGAGTCAGTCAAAATAGAATCTTCAAGAGAATAAACTAATTGTTCCATATTTTTGAGATTGGCAAAAAGATTTTTAAAATGATGCTTGTTCCACCAATTTAGGTTTTGTTTAAGCCTTTTAAGCTTAAGCCAGAGGCAAATCATTCCCTTAACAGAATTATCCAAATGAAGAGGGGCCATCCAGTTAATGGATACAACATTTATGAAATCAATGTGTTGGATCCACATATTTTGGAATCTAAAAGAAGTGGTGGAGGATAATCTACTGGAGGGATTTTGGACAGAAATCAAAAGTGGAGCATGATCAGACAAAGTTATGCTCAAATATTTAACAGATGTAATGGGCCATTGATTGATCCAAAGAGAATTAAAAAGAGTCCTATCAAGCCACTGCCAGAGTCTAGAGTTATGCCACATATGGAGCGTAAAGCCAATATCAATCGATTACAATCAAAATCATATTAGAAAATTCTTCCATGGAATGAATGTTAGGAGAGCAACCTCCCCTTCTTTTTGAGGAAGAGAGAATAGTGTTGAAATCACCCCCAACCAACCAGGGTTTGTTGACCAAGGAGGCAAAGGTTCTTAAGTTATCCCAAAGGATGTTCCTACCAGCTCCATTACAAGAAGCATAAATAAAGGAACCAAGAACAGAAAATTCACCCAATGAGATGTGGACATTAACCAATTGTTGAAGATCATCAAGGATAGAGATGTTGACTAAATTATTCCAAAAACACCAAATTTTATTGCTAATATTATAAAAGAAATTTTGAAAGCCAAGCATTCTAGCAACATGGTTGATATTAGAAGAGTGCATGAATGATTCAATAACAACAAGTAAAGCTATGTTATGAGTATGGCAAAGACTTCTAATATGGTTGCGGACAATGGGAGTCCCAATACCCCTAACATTCCAAATAAGTAAATTCATCATAATAAAAAAGGAGGGAAAGGAAAAGAGATAATTAAAGAAATAAAAAGCAAGAAGAAAAGAAAAGTAGAGGCAATTATTTAAGGGAAGTCAGAAGATATAGTAGTTCTAGTGGAGCTATTAGTGAACATTCTAGCTTTAAGGTATTTTTTTTAAAAACAATTTAAAAAGGTCTTTCTTTGTCCAAAGTATCCCCATCTGAGAGAGAGTGATTTGTGATATTCAGAATAGGACTTGTATCAGTCAAAGCATTCCTAATGGTAATTTCCCTTCTTTAGTGTCAGAATTAAGCTGAGAAAGAGGGTTAGCATGTGTATCACTCTGAAGGTTAGTAGAAAGAGAGGTTGTGATGCCATTAATATTACAGATTTCATGCTCATTTTCAGAATTACTTTTCAGATTTTGTTCCATCATCAAAGGACCAACAGTTTTCAAATTTTTCTCTTTCATCAAAGGATCAATTTCAGAATTTGTCTCCTCGGGTTCACTAGCCAAAAGGGGTAGGTTAGAATGAGTGAAGGTATTGTCTTGAGGAGCCAAATTATTACAATTAGAAGCAATGCAAAGTAAGTTATCATTAGCCTCCTCATGAACCTCAGCATTATTAGTAACATGCTCGATGCTCTCAATAGGCAAATCATGGATAAAAGAAGTAGGGGTAGGGGGATGATTCCCATTTTGAGTGACTTTAGGCACATAAGCAAATTTATTGATTTTTTTCATTTAATAGAGTAGGATTAGGATCTGACAATTTATTCTTTTAAGATGAGGATGCAGCACAAAACATTCAGATTAATCATGGCCATGTATCTTACAATGTGTGCAAAAAATAGGAAAATTCTCAAATTCCACTTTTTGATTATAACCAAATTTCTCAGAGCTGATCCAAACTTCTTTTGGGATGCTTTTTAGTAATATTAATCTCAACCAAAATACGAGCAACAGAAGGCCGTGTTCTCGCAGTGATGGCCTGATCAATTTGAAGAGGCCGACCAAAGAGAGCCCCAATCTCAAAGAGAAATTGACATGTAACATAATGTATTCTCATATTAGGAAGAGCTAGCCATATAAGAACAATTGGGGATTCCTCTTTTATATCAAAAAGAGGAGACCATTTTAGAAGTCGCATTTGACAATTAAACACAAAGTAAGAGCGACGGGCAAAGACTCTTGTGTAATCTAAGTCATTAGAGAGTTGAATTAAAATATGCCTAGGATCAATCAATCCGATAGTGAAAACACCTAAAAGTTTAAGGCTATGAAAAAATGATTGGATGTTATCGAGAGTTGGGCAGCGTAAGGAAAATTTACCCACTAAAGAGAATTCAAAAGGCTTTGCCAACTTTTCCACATCTAGATCTGAGTACATAATAGCGGCATCCCACGGAATGAGGTCGAGATCAAATTCACCGAAGCATTAGAGGAAAGATTCTTACCAGATAATGCATCCTTGAAGGACTTAACTGCAAGCAGAGTAGCAGATGATTTTGGATCCATAATTCCATGTAAATCGATGCCCAGCTACATTTCTCAAGTTCAAAAGCTCGACTTCACAGCTCCTTCACCATTGAAAGAGCAAGGAAACTCACATTAGCGAATCAGAGAAATAGCAAAATTATAATGATAATGATCAATGGCCAAACCATAATGAAAATGAAAATCGTAGAGCAGGCGAGAGGAAAAGTTTAGGGTTTTAGGGTTTAGGGTTTAGGGTTTAGGGTTTCTGGTTTATGGATTAGTGTTTAGGATTTAGAGTTTAGGGTTTTAGGGTTTAAGGTTTAGGGTTTAGGGTTGTAGGCTTAGGGTTTAGGGTTTAGAGTTAGTTTTGGGGTTTAGTTTTAGGGTTTAGGGATTAGGTTTAGAGTTTAGAGTTTAGGGTTTAAGGTTTAGGGTTAGTTTTAGGGTTTAGGGTTTAGGGTTTAGGGATTAGGGTTTAGAATTTAGGGTTTAGGGTTTTTTTAAAAATTAAGTAAACATGCAAGTTTAGGTTTATCTAGTTTATTTAGCTTATTTTTATTTTTATTTAGATTAGTTTATTCATTTTAGGTTTATTTATTCTAGTTTAAGTTTTTTGTTTATTTTTTAGGTTTAGGTTTTTTTTAGTTGAGTTTTATTTTTAGGATTAGGTTTTGGTTTTTATTTGAGGTTTATTTTTAGGTTTTATTTTTTTAGTTTAGATTTAGTTTTATTTTTAGTTTAGTTTATTTTGTTTAGATAAAATTTAGGTTTAGGTTTAGTTTATTTTAGTTTAGGTTTAGGTTTTATTTATTTATTTATTTTTAGGCTTAGGTTTTTTCTAGTTTTTATTTTATTTTAAGTTTATTTTATTTTTAGTTTTTATTTTATTTAGGTTTTTTAAATTTTAGTTTAGTTTAGGCTTTCATTTGTTTTATTTTAGTTTATTTTGATTTTTATTATATTTTATTTTTATGTTTAGGTTTAGGTTTTAGTTTAGGTTTTTATTTTATTTTATTTTATTTAGGTTTAGGTTTTTTTATTTTATTTAGGTTTTATTGTTTAGAGATTCTATGTTTTTAGGTTTAAGGTTTATAGTTTCTGATTTATAGGATTTAGGTTTTAAGGTTTAGGGTTTCGGGTTTAGTGTTTAAGCTTTAGGGTTTAGAGTCTTAAGGGTTTAGGGTTCAAGGTTTAGGGATTAGGGTTACTTTATGGTTTAGGGTTTAGGGTTCAGGTTTTAGGGTTAGGGTTAGGGTTTAGGGTTTAGGGTTAGTTTAGGGTTTAGGGTTTAGGGTTTTTTAGGGTTTAGGGTTTAGAGTTTAGGGTTTAGGGTTTAGGGTTGTAGGTATAGAGTTGTAAGTTTAGGGTTTAGGGTTTAGCATTTAGGGTTTAGGGTTTAAGATTTAGGGTTTAGTTTAGGACTTTTTGTATAAAAAATTAAGTAAATCGGTAGGTTTAGGTTTATTTATTTTATTTAATTTATTTTTTATTTATTTTAGTTTATTTTAATTTTTATTTTGATTTAAGTTTATTTTTAATTTTTTCTTAGTTTAGTTTATTTATTTTATATTTATTTATTTTAGTTTATTTATTAGGTTTAGGTTTAGGTTTATGTTATTTTTTTAGTTTTGCTTTATTTTTAGTTCATTTCTTAGGTTTAGGTTTTATTTCTTATTTTTAGGTTTAGGTTTAGGTTTTTATTTTACTTTTTTATGTTTAGGTTTTAGGTTTTTACTTTAGGTTCATTTTTATGTTTTATTTTTTAGTTTAGGTTTAGGTTTATTTATAGTTTATTTTATTTTATTTAGCTTAGGGTTTAGGTTTAGTTTATTTTAGGTTTAGGTTTAGGTTATATTTATTTTAGTTTAGGTTTAGGTTTATTTTATTTTGTTTATTTTAGGTTTAGGTTTTTTTTAGTTTATGGTTTAGGTTTTATTTTTTATTTAGTTTAAGGTTTATTTTTTTGGTTTAAGTTTTTTTTAGTTTTTATTTTATTTTATTTTATTTTAGGTTTATTTTATTTTTATTTTAAGTTTAGTTTTTATTTTTTTAGGTTTTTATTTATTTTATTCTAGTTTATTTTAACTTTTTATTTTATTTTATTTTTACATTTAGGTTTAGGTTGAGGTTTTAGCTTAGGTTTTTATTATATTTAATTTTTTTTATTTTTTTATATTTAGGTTTCTTATTTATTTTATTTTTAGCTTTTATTCAATTTAGGTTAAGGTTTTAGGGTTTAGGGTTTTAAGGGTTTAGAGTTTAGAGTTCAGGGTTCAAGGTTTAGGTTTAGCTTAGGGTTTAGGGTTAGTTTAGGGTTTAGGCTTTAGGGTTTAAGGTTTTTAGGGTTTAGGGTTTAGGGTTTATGACTTTTTTAGGGTTTTGAGTTTAGGGTGTAAGAGTTTAGGGTTTAGGGTTAGGGCAAGGTTTTAGGGTTTAGGATTTAGGATTTAGGGTGGTAGGGTTAGTTTAGGGTTTAGGGTTAGTTTTAGGGTTTAGGGTTTAGGATTTAAGGTTTAGGATTTAGGTTTTAGGTTTTAGGGTTTTTTTTTAAAAATTAAGTAAAGCAACAGGTTTAGGTTTATTTAGTTTATTTAGTTTTATTTATTTATTTTAGTTTAGTTTATTTTTTATTTTTATTTTTATTTAGTTTAATTAATTTATTTTACTTTTGGTTTTTTATTTTAATTTATTTTTTAGGTTTAGGTTTAGGTTTAGGTTTATTTTTTAGTTGAGTTTTCTTCTTATTTTATTATTTATGTTTAGATTTTATTTTTTATTTTAAGGTTTAATTTTAAGTTTTTATTATATTTTTTTTAGGTTTAGGTTTTAGGTTTTTAGTTTAGGTTCTTTTTAGGTTTTATTTTTTTAGTTTAGGTGTAGGTTTATTTTTAATTTATTTTATTTTATTTAGTTTAGTTTTAAGTTTAAGTTTAGTTAATTTTAGGTTTAGGTTTCAGTTTTATTTATTTTAGTTTAGTTTATTTTAATTTAGGTTTATTTTATTTTATTTATTTTTATTTTACATTTAGTTTCTAATTTATTTATGTTTTTATTCTTCAGTTTATTTTATTTTTTAGTTTAGATTAGGTTTTTATTTATTTTATTTTAGTTTATTTTTATTTTTATTTTATTTTATTTTTAGGTTTAGGTTTAGATTTTAGTAAATTTTATTTTATTTAGGTTTAGGTTTTTTTATTTATTTTATTTATTTGTTTTATTTAGTTTATGTTTAAGTTTTTAGGTTTTTAGGGCATAGTGTTGAGTTTATGGTTTTAGGGTTTAGGGTTTAGGATTAGGTTAAAAGGTTTAGGGTTTAGGTTTAGTGTTTTGGCTTTAGGGTTTGGGGTTTTGAGGGTTGAGGGTTTTAGGTTAGCTTAGGGCTTATGGTTAGTTTAAGGTTTAGGGATTATGGTTTTAAGGTTTAGGGTTTAGGGTTAGTTTAAGATTTAGGGTTTAGAGTTTTAGGGTTTAGGGTTTAGGGTTTAGGGTTTAGGGTTAGGGTTATGATTTAGGGTTTATGGTTTAGAGTTTTGGGGTTTAGGGTTGTAGGTTTAGGGTTTAGGGTTAGTTTTAAGGTTTAGGGAACAGGGGTTAGGGTTTAGGGTTTAGTATTTATGGTTTATGGTTTATGTTTTTTTTTAAATTAGGTAAATGGGTGGGTTTAGGTTTATTTACTTTGTTTTTTATTTATTTTAGTTTATTTTATTTTTTATTTTTATTTAGGTTTATTTTTTATTTTTATTTTTATTTAGTTTAATTAATTTATTTTACTTTTGGTTTTTTATTTTAATTTATTTTTTAGGTTTAGGTTTAGGTTTAGGTTTATTTTTTAGTTGAGTTTTCTTCTTATTTTATTATTTATGTTTAGGTTTTATTTTTTATTTTAAGGTTTAAGTTTAAGTTTTTATTATATTTTTTTTAGGTTTAGGTTTTAGGTTTTTAGTTTAAGTTCTTTTAGGTTTATTTTTTAGTTTAGGTGTAGGTTTATTTTTATTTAATTTATTTTATTTAGTTTAGTTTTAAGTTTAAGTTTAGTTAATTTTAGGTTTAGGTTTAGTTTATTTATTTTAGTTTAGTTTATTTTAATTTAGGTTTATTTTATTTTATTTATTTTTATTTTACATTTAGTTTCTAATTTATTTATGTTTTATTCTTTAGTTTATTTTATTTTTAGTTTAGATTAGGTTTTATTTATTTTATTTTAGTTTATTTTTATTTTTTATTTTATTTTATTTTTTTAGGTTTAGGTTTATATTTTAGTAAATTTTATTTTATTTAGGTTTAGGTTTTTTTATTTATTTTATTTATTTATTTTATTTAGTTTATGTTTAAGTTTTTAGGTTTTAGGGCATAGTGTTAGGTTTATAGTTTTAGGGTTTATTAGGGGTTAGGTTTAGGTTTGGTTTAGTGTTTAATTTAGGATTTAGTTTGAGGTTTAGGGTTGAGGTTTAGGTTAACAAGCTTATGGTTATTAGTTTAAACTTTAAGGTTGGTTAGTTTAGGTTTAGGGTTTAGGGTTTAGGGTTAGTTTAAGTTTAGGGAGGGTTTAGGGTTTAGGGTTTAGTTTTAGGTTTATGGTTTATGTTTTTTTTTTAAATTAGGTAAATGGGTAGGTTTAGGTTTATTTTATTTTTTATTTTTTATTTTATTTTTTATTTTTTTATTTAGGTTTATTTTTTATTTTTATTTTTGTTTAGTTTATTTATTTTAGTTTAGGTTTTTTTTAATTTTAGTTTATTTTTAGGTTTAGGTTTAAGTTTTATGCTTATTTTTAGTTTCATTTTATTTTATTTTATTTTTAGGTTTATGTTTTATTTTTTTTTTATTTTAGGTTTAGGTTTAGGTTTTATTTTATTTTTTTAGGTTTTGGTTTTAGGTTTTTATTTTAGGTATAATTTTTGGTTTATTTTTTAGTTTAGGTTTAAGTTTTTTTAGTTTGTTTTATTTTATTTTGTTTATGGTTTTGGTTTAGTTTATTTTAGGTTTAGGTTTAAGTTTTATTTATTTTTGTTTAGTTTATTTTTGTTTAGGTTTAGGCTTATTTTATTTTGTTTATTTTAGGTTTAGCATTTTTTTTTGTTTAGTTTAGGTTTTAGTTTTTTTAATTTATTTTAGGTTTAGGTTATTATTTAGTTTTGTTTTATTTTATTTGGTTTATTTTATTTTTGTTTTATGTTTAGTTTTTATTTTATTTAGGTTTTTTTACTTTTAGGTTAATTATATTTTTTTGTTTAGTTTAAGATTTTATTTATTTTAGTTTTTATTTTTAAATATATTTTAATTTTTTGTTTAGGATTAGGTTTAGGTTTCTATTATATTTTATTATTTTATTTTATTTAGGTTTAGGTTTTTTATTTATTTTATTTTTAGGTTTTATTTAGTTTAGGTTTACGTTTTTAGGTTTTTAGATTTTAGGGTATAGGGTTTGGGGTTATGTGTTTAGGGTTTAAGTTTATAGGTTTTAAGGTTTAGGGTTTAGGGTTTAATGTTTAGGGTTTAGGGTTTAGGGTTTTAAGGTTTAGGGTTTAGGGTTGTAGGTTTTGGTTTCAGGGTTTACGGTTTAGAGTTAGGGTTTTTCTTGTTAATTTTTATAAAAATTAAGTAAACTCGTACGTTTAGGTTTATTTAATTTATTTAGTTTATTTTTATTTTTACATTATTTTAATTTTAATTTTAAATTTTAATTTGTTTAGTTTATTTATTTTAGGTTTATTTATTCTAGTTTACTTTATTTATTTATTTTTAAGATTTAAGTTTATATTTTGGTTTATTTTTTAGTTTAGCGTTATTTTTTGCTTTATTTTTTTAAGTTTAAGGTTTATTTTTTTTTTTAGGTTTAGGTTTAGGCTTTATTTTCTTAGGTTTAGATTTTAGTTTTATTTTTAAGGTTTCTTTTTAGGTTCTATTTTTTAGTCTAAGTTTAGGTTTTTTTAAGTTTATTTTATTTTATTTAGGGTTTAGGTTTAGGTTTAGATTTAGTTTATTTTAAGTTTAAGTTTAAGTTTTACTTATTTTTTTTAGTTTGTTTTAGTTTAGGTTTAGGTCTATTTTATTTTTATTTTAGGTTTTGGTTTTTTTATTTAGGGTTTGGGTTTTATTTTTTATTTATTTTTAGATTTTATTTTTATGTTTCTTTTTAGGTTTCATTTTTTATTTTATTTTATTTTAGGTTTATTTTATTTTTATTTTAGTTTTAGTTTTTATTTTATTTAGGTTTTTAATTTTTTTAGTTTACTTTAAGTTTTTATTTATTTTATTTTAGTATAGTTTTTTTTTGCTTTATTTTCTTTTTAGGTTTAGGTTTAGGTTTAGGTTAGGATTTCGTTTAAGTTTTTATATTATTTTGGTTTAGGTTTTTTTATTATTTTATTTTTTTAGGTTTTATTTTTTAGGTTTTATTTTATTTCATTTATTTTGCTTTTTAGGGTTTGGGGTTTAGGGTTTAGGGTTTATTGAGGGTTTAGGATTTAAGGTTTGGAGTTTAGGGTTTAGGGTTTAGGGTTTAAGGTTTAGGGTTTAGTGTTTAGGGTTTAGGTTTTAGGGTTTAGGGTTTAGGGTTTAGGGTTTAGGTTTTAGGTATAGGTTTCAAGTTTTAGTTTAGGTTTTAAGGTTTTCATGTTTTTTTAATAGAGAAAAAAATTATATTCAACATTTCTTCTTTTCGATTTCATAAACAAGCCAAATTTTCTAAGACATAAGCCACAAAATAGATAAAAAATAAGCACATATAGAGCAAATCAAAAACCCTAGAAAACTAGAACCATCTCTACTATAAAGACACAGTTCCATAAGTATGAGATCAAATTAACCATCCTTTAGTTTCTCCAGTTCCCATTAAAACCATCCCAGCCTCTCGAGTAGCAGGATCCACCATCATATCATCGATCTCTCCTTCCACCATGTAACCTTTATCCTCTGCCTCCATAACCTCCACTACTTGACCACCACCTCCATATCAGCATCTCTAGATCCCCCACCATGATGATGCCACCTCCACCTTCACCTCCTTCTTTATCTAGGCCGATTGATGGTGATGTTCCTGCCATCAAGGTTCTGCCCATTCTTAGGGTTTATAGTTATTAGGTTTTAGGGTTTAAGTTTATTTTTTTAATTTATTTAGTTACTTTATGTTTAGGTTTTGGGTTTAGGGTTTATGGTTAGGGTTTAGAGTTTAGGCTTTAGTCTTTAGGGTTTAGGGTTTAGGGTTTTAGGGTTTATGCTTTGAGGGTTTAGGGTTTAGGGTTTTATGTTTTAGGGTTTTAAGGTTTAGAGTTTAGGGTTTAGGATTTAGTGTTTAGTGTTTAGGCTTTAGGGTTTAAGGTTTTGAGGCTTTAGAGTTTAGTTTTTAGGGTTTAGGATTAGTTTAGGCTTTAGGCTTTAGGCTTTAGGCTATAGGGTTTAGGGTTTTTAAGGTTTAGGGTTTAGGGTTTTATTTTTAGGGTTTAGGGTTTAGGGTTTAGGGTTGTAGGTTTATGGTTTAGTGTTTAGGGTTTAGGGTTTAGGGTTTAGGTTTTCTAAACTTAAGTAAATCGATAAGTTTAGGTTTATTTAATTTATTTTTATTTATTTTAGTTTATTTTATTTTTTTACCTTTATTTAGGTTTATTTTTTATTTATATTTAGTTTAGTTTATTTATTTTAGGTTTATTTATTTTAGTTTATGTTTTTTGATTTAGTTTATTTTTTATGTTTGGGTTTAGGTTTATGTAAAAATTTTAATATATTTTATTTTTATTTTATTTTTTAGTTTTAGGTTTTATTTTTTATTTTTAGGTTTAAGTTTTGGTTTTTTTTAGGTTTAGGCTTTATGTTTTTATTTTAGGTTTACTTTTAGGTTTTATTTTTTAATTTAGGTTTAGGTTTATTTTAATTTAATTTATTTTATTTAGTTTAGGTTGAGGTTTAGGTTTAATTTATTTTAGGTTTAGGGTTAGGTTTTATTTATTTTAGTTTAGTTTATTTCAGTTTAGGTTTAGCTTTATTTTATTTTGTTTATTTTATTTTTGTTTTAGGTTTGAGTTTTTCTTTAGTTTAGGGATTAGGTATTATTTTTTATTTTTTTAGGTTTATTTTTTAAGTTTAAATTTTTATTTAGTTTTTATTTTATTTTATTTTAGGTTTATTTTATTTTTATTTTACGTTTAGTTTTTATTTTAGTTAGTTTTTTATTCATAAGTTTATTTTATTTTTTAGTTTAGTTTATGTTTTTATTTATTTTATTTTAGTAACTTTTTATTTTTTATTTTATTTTACTTGTAGGTTTAGGTTTAGGTTTTTATTTTATTTTATATAGGTTTTGGTTTTTTTATTTATTTTATTATTAGGTTTTATTTAGTTTAGGTTTTTAGGTTTTTAGGGCGTAGGGTTTAGTGTTTAGGGTTTAGGGTTTATGGTTTACAATTTAGGGTTAGCTTAGGGTTTAAGGTTAGTTTAGGGTTTATGATTTAGTCTTTAAGTTTAGGATTTTTAGGGTTTAGAGTTTAGGGTTAGTTTAGTTTAGGTTTAGGTTTAGGTTTAGTTTAAGATTAGGTTTAGGTTTAGGTTAGGGTTTTTAGGGTTTAGGCTTAGGTTAAGTTATAATGTTTAGTTTATTTTTTAGTTTAAGTTTAGGATTTAGGGTTTAGGGTTTAGGGTTTAGGGTTAGTTTTAGGGTTTAAGGTTTAGGGTTTAGGGTTTAGGATTTAGGGTTTAAGGTTTAAGGTTTAGGAATTTTTTTTAAATTATGTAAACCGGTGGTTTTAGGTTTATTTAATTTATCTAGTTTATTTTTATTTATTTTTAATTTTTTTTGCTTAGTTTATTTATTTTAGTTTTGGTTTTTTATTTTTGTTTATTTTTTAGGTTTGGGTTTAGGTTTATGCAAACTTTTTAGTTTAGTTTTATTTTTATATTATTTTTTAGTTTTAGGTTTTAGTTTTTATTTTTGTCTTTAAGTTTTGGTTTTTATTTTTTTAAGTTTGGTTTTACATTTTTGTTTTAGATTTACTTTTAAGTTTTATTTTTTAGTTTAGGTGTAGGTTTATTTTAGTTTATTTTATTTTATTTAGTTTAGGTTTAGGTTTAGGTTTAGTTTATTTTAGGTTTATGTTTAGGTTTTATTTATTTTTGTTTAGTTTATTTTAGTTTAGGTTTATGTTTATTTTATTTCGTTTATTTTAGTTTTATTTTAAGATTAGGTTTTTTTTAGTTTAGGGATTAGGTTTATTTTTTATTTTTTTCAAGTTTATTTTTTAGGTTTAGGTTTTTATTTAATTTTTATTTATTTTATTTTTATTTTATGTTTAGTTTTTATTTTATTTAGATTTTTATTCTTAGGTTCATTTTATTTTTTTGTTTAATTTATGTTTTTATTTATTTTATTTTTGTTTATATTTATTTTTTATTTTATTTTATTTTAAGGTTTGGGTTTAGGTTTTTATTTTATTTTATTTAGGTTTAAGTTTTTTTTATTATTAAGTTTTATTTAGTTTAGGTTTTTAGGGCTTAGGGTTTAGTATTTAGGGTTTAGGGTTAGCTTAGGGTTTAGGATTAGTTTAGGGTTTAGGGTTTAGTCTTTACGGTTTAGGGTTTTTAGGGTTTAGAGTTTAGGGTTAATTTAGGGTTTGGGGTTTAGGATTTTAGGGTTTAGGGTTTAGGGATTAGGGTTTAGGGTTTAGGGTTTAGGGTTTAGGGTTTAGTGTATAAGCTTTATGGTTTATGGTTTAGGGTTTTTTAGGGTGTGGGGTAGGTTAGGGTTTAGGGTTTAGGGTTTAGGGTTGTAGGTTTAGGGTTTAGGGTTTAGGGTTAGTTTTAGTGTTCTGGGTGTAGGCTTTAGGGTTTATGATTTAGGGTTTAGGGTTTAGGGTTTAAGGGACTTTTTTAAAATTAAGTAAATCGATAGGTTTAGGTTTATTTAATTTATTTAGTTTATTTTTATTTATTTTATTTTATTTTATTTTTTATTTTTATTTAGGTTTATTTATAATTTTTATTTAGTTTAGTTTATTTACTTAAGGTTTACTTATTTTAGTTTTGGTTTTTATTTTAGTATATTTTTTAGGTTTAGGTTTAGATTTATGTTTATTTTTAGTATAGTTTTATTTTTTTTAATTTTTAAGTTTATGTTTTATTTTTTTATTTTTAGGTTTAGGTTTAGATTTTTATTTTATTTTTTTTAGGTTTAGGTTTATTTTTAGTTTATTTCACTTTATTTAGGGTTTAGGTTTAGTTTATTTTAGGTATAGGCATAGGTTTTATTTTTTTTTAGTTTAGTTATTTTAGTTTAGGTTTAGGTTTATTTTATTTTAGGTTTAAGTTTTCTTTTGAGTTTAGGGTTTAGGTTTATTTATTATGTATTTTAGGTTTCATTTTTAAGTTTATTTTTTAGGTTTATGTTTTTATTAAGTTTTTGTTTTATTTTATTTTAGGTTAATTTTATTTTTATTTTATGTTTAGTTTTTATTTTGTTTTGGTTTTTTATTTTTAGGTTGATTTTATTTTTTAGTTTAGTTTAGGTTTTTATTTATTTTATTTTATTTTAATTTTAAATTTTTAATTTTATTTTCTTGTTACATTTTGATTTTGGTTTTAGTTTAGGTTTTATTTTATTTTATTTATTTTATTTTATTTAGGTTTAGGCTTTTCTATTTATTTTATTTTTTAGTTTTATTTAGTTTAGGTTTTGGTTTTTCAATTTTTAGGGTTTAGGTTTAGGGTTTAGGGGTTAGGGTTTAGGTTTTAGGGGTTAGGGTTCTATGTTTTAAGTTGTACGTTCAAAGTTTAGGGTTTAGGGTTTAGGGTTTTAGGGTTTAGGGTTTAGGGTTTTGGGTTTAGCGTTTAGGGTTTAGGGTTGTAGGTTTTAGGGTTTAGGGTTTAGGGTTTTGTGTGTAGGGTTTAGGGTTGTGGGTTTGGGGTTTTTCATGGTTTAGGGTTGTAGGTTTAGAGTTTTGGGTTTAGGGTTAGTTTTAGGGTTTAGGGTTTTTTTTTTTTTGGGGACCCAAGTGAGTATTTTATTGCCAAGAGGGATCTGAGGTCCTTAAAGGGGATAAACTCAGTGCTCAAAGAGCTACAACCAAACAGTAAATCCCATCTAAGTACATCAAAAAAAAAAGACATTAAAGCAATCAAAAGATACAAGTTGATTAACATAATAAGCCAAAAGAAGATTAGGGCCAATGCTTTGGAGGATGTGAGAATGCATGATAATATGGAGCAAACCTGCAAGAGGACAAGAGAGAATCACCTGCAAAATTATAATAAGAAAGAGATTAGAACATTTAAGGTAATACAGACAAAAGGATAAATGAAAATAACATAAGTTGAGAATGATAGTAAGGAATTGTGATAGAGAAAGCTCAGGCTCAATCACACCAAGTTGGGGCAGATGCAAATATGAGCATCCAAACTTTAGTAGAAGGGTTACATCACAAGAGCTACTACCAAACCAAAGGGTGAGATCATCCGCGACCATCATAGCCAACAAACTGTGAGGAGATATGACCAGGTTGTTGAAAGTCTTGTGAGCTTTATTACCTGCAAACTTAAAGAAAACCATATCTAATATAGAGAGGAAATTGCAAAGAGCTGAAGGATAAGGAGTCCCATTCAAGAAAAGTATCATCAACATAGTCACCCTGACATGAGAATACATAAACATATGAGAATGAAACATCTTTGCTAGAACATCATAAAAAGTCATATCCAAGAAGAGAAAAAAGCCAGCATATAATCCCTCCACAAGAAAATAACAGAGGAGAAAACTTGCTGAAATCCTACTAATCAAGTCAATGAGCCTATAATTAACACCAACCCAAACATATGATATATGTATGAATCTTTCATACCCCTTATTAATATCCATATCGATGGTGGGAAAAATGCAATTGTAAAGGAAGGAAGCATAGCCAACCACGGAAATAGGCAGCTACCAAAAATAGCACCAAGTAAAGACGTTAGAGCTACTTTGCTCTAGTAGTAGGGACCAAAATCGGATAAGCGGATCAACAAACAACCAAGAGAGCAAGGCGACAAAAAGGCAACAACATTAGAATAGAGCGGTGTAGCACAAACCTAACCGAGCTAAGATGGGAATAGAGACAACAACAGATAATGTAGATCACAATAATCAGGAGATGAACAATAGCCCAGACATAAATAGCACGGGAATTCAAAAAGTGAAGCCAACAACAAAATAGTTAATGCAACATTTGAACCCACCAGAAGAAATATCAAAAAAAAGTGAAGCCAACAACAAAATAGTTAATGCAACATTTAAACCCACCAGAAGAAATATCAACATTAGAATCCAGAAAAAGAAAGACAGCAGATAACCAAGGCCAAAACCAGCCAAGATAGCAACAGTTAAGACAAAAACATCCAAGACAGGAAGGCAACAATAGTTAATAACCAAATAGATAGAGCATAAAATAGGTACACAAAGCAACAACCCGATCATCAAAAATCAAAACAACAATGTCGAAATATGAACATAGGACCACAAGTCCTATACCAACAAAGATGGAGCCAACATAGAGTCCAAAAACCAAGATAACAAATATCTAGACAAGAAACAACCAAGAACAAAAAGCTAAGCCATAAAAACCCATCCAGATAAATAGTGCAAGAGATACAAGTTTAATTGAAAGAAGATGGAGACAATAGCGGAGATAAAGTAGACCAATGAATTGGATGATATGCATATAATAAACCAATAAAGGGTTCAAAGCAAATTAGCAATGACAACTTCAATAGAGACTTTTGAACAAAACAAACCAAAACCCGAGATAGCATGCAGTATTAATCCGTTAAACAACCAAAAGATCCAACAAGTTGGCCAAGAGTCTACCCAAAAGTATGTAAAGATCCAAATAATCGATGGAAAATCATAGATTTGCACAATGTTATGAACTAAGTGGGATAAAATAAGCAGAAAACAACATGTTGTTAACAAAATAGTCAAAAAAAGCAAAACATAGAGATAATAACCACAAAGACCATGGACAAAGGACCCTAAAATCCAAAAAGATGGTATCAAAAGGGTTCAAATGATAATAAACAAAAAAAACCTTCAGATAAACGATAGTCTTAAACCCACAACCATGGTAAAGGCTAATAGAGAAGCCATTAAGGAAAATCCAAACATCCAAGGAAAATCGATCCCATAATAAAAGAGAAGAATTCGAAAGCAACAGGATGAAAAGAGCAATAACAAGTGTGATCAAAATAGCCAGTGATAATAACATAAGCATTGGAAAATCGAGAATAAAAAAACATCCATAAGTCCAAAGACAATAATAAATAGGTCCAAAACCAATGACTAGCATTGAAAGGAATAACAAGACCTTTCCAGATCAAAAAATACAGTCTAGCAGCAAGGCCCAGAATGAGAGGGAAAACAAAGTAAAAACCAAAAAGAGAGGCAAACATGAAAATCCATTCCTGCATGGAGCAAGAGAAAACAGCCAGCAAAAAACAAATTCTATCCAAACAAGAGCAGTAAAAGAGATTGACCAAAGCCCCAATCTTAGAAACATCCTGCACAAAAAGAATCTACTGAACAAAATAGCCAGAATCAATCTGAAGAAACTCCATCTAGTTCATAAAGTGCAAAAGAAACAACAGTCGGAGAATCCACCAGCACAAAAGGCATAAAAAGATAACCGATAGGTTTAGGTTTATTTAGTTTTTATTTATGTCAGTTTTTTATTTTAGGTTTATTTTATTTATTATTTAGTTTAGGTTTTATTTATTATATTTTAGTTTATTTTATATTTTATTTTATTTTTACATTTAGGTTTAGGTTTAGGTTTTAGTTTAGGTTTTTATTTTATTTTATTTTTCTATTTTATTTAGGTTTAGGTTTTTATAATTTATATTATTTTTAGGTTTTATTTAGTTTAGGTTTAAGTTTTTTAGGTATTGATGGCTTAGAGTTTAGGGTTTAGGGTCTAGGGTTGCAAGTTTTAGGGTTTAGGGTTTAGGTTTTAGGGATTTAGGGTTTAGGATTTAGGGTTTAGGGTTTAGGGTTTAGGGTTTAGGGTTTTAAGGTTTAGGGTTTAGGGTTTAGGGTTGTAGGTTTAGGGATTAGGGTTTAGGGTTTTGGTTTAGTTTTAGGATTTAAGGTTTAGGGTTAGGGTTTTTGTGAAAAAAATTTAAAACACTTGTAGGTTTTGATTTGTTTAGTTTATTTAGTTTATTATTTATTTGTTTGAGTTTATTTTATTTTTTATTTTTATTTAGGTTTATTTTATTTTTGTTTAGTTTAGTTTAATTATTTTAGGTTTATTTATTTTATTTTAGGTTTTTTATTTTAGTTTATTTTCTTAGTTTAGGTTTAGGTTTATTTTTAGTTTAGTTTTATTTTTATTTTTATTTTAGGTTTAGGTTTTATTTTTTATTTTTAGGTTTAGGTTTAGGTTTTTATTTTATTTTTTGGGTTTAGGTTTTTATTTTTTGATTATTTTTAGGTATTATTTTTTAGTTTAGTTTAGGTTTTTGTGTATTTTATTTTAGTTTAGTTATTATTATTATTATTATTTTATTTTCCTTTTAGGTTTAGGTTTAGGTTTAGGTTTTAGTTTAGGTTTTTATTTTATTTTATTTTAGTTTAAGTTTTTTTATTTATTTTATTTTTAAGTTTTATTTAGTTTAAGTTTAGGTTTTTAGCATTTTAGGGTTTAGGGTTTAGGGTTAATTGAGGGTTTAGGGTTTAGGATTTAGTGTTTGGGGTTTAGGGTTTCAGGTTTAGGGTTTAAGGTTTAGGTTTAGGGTTTATGGTTTAGGTTTTAGGGTTTAGGGTTTAGGATTTAGGTTTTAGGTCTAGGGTTCAGGTTTTAGTTTAGGGTTTAGTGCTTTTTGTTTTTTTATTAATAGAGAACAAATTCAGATTCAACATTTCATCTTTTCATTTCATCAACCAAATAACACACCAAGTTTTCTAAGATAAAAGTGACGACATAGATAAAAAATGAGCACACATAGAGAAAATAAATAACCCTAGATAATTAGAGTTGTCTTTATTGTAAAGACATAGTTCCGTAAGTAACAGATCAGATTGGCTATTCTTCAATTTCTCTAGTTCCCATCAAAACCACCCTGGGCTCTCGAGTAGCAAGATCCACCATCATATCCCAGATCTCTCCCTCCGCCACCACCACGGCTATATCTTCATCACTATTTTAGCCTCCATAACCACCCTACCCTGACCACCACCTCCATTTCCACCAGCACCACCAGGTCCCCCACCACCACTATGACCATCGCCTTTGCCTTCTCCACCATTCTTAGGGTTTAGGTTTATTAGGTTTTAGGTTTTAGGCTTATTTTTTAATTTATTTTGTTACTTTACATTTTGCTTTAGGGTTTGGTGTTTAGGGTTAGGGTTTAGGGTTTAGGGTTAAGAGTTTAGAGTTTAGGGTTTAGGGTTTAGGGTTTTAGGGTTTATGCTTTTAGGGAATAGGGTTTAGGGTTAGGGTTTAGGTTTTAGGGTTTAGTGTTTAGGATTTAGTGTTTAGGCTTTAGGGTTTAGAATTTTGAGGGTATAGGGTATAAGGATTAGGGTTAGGTTAGGGTTTAGGGTTTAGGGTTAATTTTAGGTTTTAGGGTTTAGGATTTAGGCTTTAGGGTTTAGGTTTTAAGGGTTTTTTTATTAAATTAAGTAAATCAATAGGTTTAGGTTTATTTAGTTTATGTAATTTATTTTAATTTATGTTAATTTATTTTATTTTTATTTAGGTTTATTTTTTATTTTTATTTAGTTTAGTTTATTTATTTTAGGTTTATTTATTTCATTTTAGGTTTTTATTTAATTTATTTTTTAAATTTAGGTTTAGGTTTATGCATATTTTTAGTTTAGTTTAATTTTGTTTTATTTTTTAGGTTTAGGTTTTATTTTTTTATTTTTAGGTTTAGGTTTAGGTTTTTATTTTGTTTTTTTAGGTTTAGGTTTTAGGTTTTTATTTTAGGTTTTTTTTAGGTTTTATTTTTTAAGTTTAGGTTTTGTTTTATTTTTAATTTATTTTATTTTATTTAGTTTAAGGTTTAGATTTAGTTTATTTTATGTTTAGGTTTAGGTTTTATTTATTTTAATTTAGTATATTTTAGTTTAGGTTTAGGTTTATTTTATTTTATATATTTTATGTTTAGTTTTTTTTAGTTTAGGTTTTAGGTTTTATTTTTTATTTATTTTTAGGTTTTATTTTTATTTATTTTTTAGGTTTTATTTTTAGGATTATTTTTAGGTTTAGTTTTTGTTTAGTTTTTATTTTATTTTATTTTAGGTTTATTTTATTTTTATTTTACATTTAGTTTTTATTATATTTAGGTTTTTTATTTTTAGGTTTCATTTATTTTCTTAGTTTAGTTAGGTTTATTAGTTTTATTTTAGTTTTGTTTTTATTTTTTATTTTCTATTATTTTTACCTTTAGGTTTAGGTTTAGGTTTTGGTTTAAGTTAAGGTTTTAGTTTAGGTTTTTATTTTATTTAGCTTTAGGTTTTTTATTTATTTTATTTTTAGGTTTCATTTAGTTTAGGTTTACATTTTTAGGTTTTTAGGGTTTATGATTTAGGGTTTAGGGTTTAGGGTTTGGGGGTTAGGGATTAGGGTTTAAGGTTTAGGGTTTTAGGGTTTAGGATTTAAGGTTTAGGTTTTAGGGTTTTATGGTTTAGGGCATAAGGTTTAGGGTTTTTTTTATTTTTTATAGTGTTTAGGTTAATTAAATTTATTTTTTATTTTTATTTTTTACTTTTATTTAGTTTAGTTTATTTGCTTGAGGTTTATTTATTTTTGTTTTTTTTAAGCTTAGGTTTATTTTTTAGTTGAGTTTTATCTTTATTTTATTTTTTTGGTTTAGGTTTTATTTTTTATTTTTAGTTTCAGCTTTAGGTTTTTATTTTATTTTTTTTGGTTTAGGTTTTTAGTTTTTATTTTAGGTTTATTTTTAGGTTTTATTTTTTAGTTTAGATTTAGGTTTATATTTAGTTTATTTTATTATATTTAGTTTGGTTTAGCTTTAAGTTTAGTTTATTTTAGGTTTAGGTTTAGGTTTTATTTATTTCAGTTTAGTTTATTTTAGTTTAGGTTTAGGTTTATTTTGTTTATTTTATTATTATTTTAGTTTAAGTTCTTATTTTTAGTTTAGGGTTTGTGTTTTATTTTTTATTTATTTTTAGGTTTATTTTTTAGGTTTAGGTTTTATTTAGTTTTTTATTTTATCATATTTCAGGTTTATTTTATTATTATTTTACGTTTACTTTTTTTATCTTATTTAGGTTTTTTATTCTTAGTTTTATTATATATTTTAGTTTAGTTTAGGTTCTTATTTATTATATTTTAGTGTATTTTTATATTTATTTTATTTTTTTAAGTTTAGGGTTATGTTTTTGTTCAGGTTTTTATTTTATTTAGGTTTACTATTTTATGTTTTGTTTAGGTTTAATTTAGGCTTTAGTTTTTTTTTTTTGGGTTTAGGATTTATGGTTTAGGTTTTAGGGTTTAAGGTTCAGGGTTTAGGGTTTAAGGTTTATGCTTTAGGGTTTAGGGGTTTTAGGGTTTAGGGTTAGCTAGGGTTTATTGTTAGTTTAGGCTTTAGGGTTTAGGGTTTATTGTTAGTTTAGGCTTTAGGGTTTAGGGTTTAAGGTTTATGGTTTTAAGTTTAGGGTTTATGGTTTATGGTTTTTAGGGTTTAGAGTTTATGGTTTATGGTTAGTTTAGATTTAGGGTTTAGGGTTTTAGGTTTTAGGGTTTTAGGTTTTAGGTTTTAGGGTTTAGGGTTTAGGGTTTAGGGTTAGGGTTACGGTTTATGGTTTAGGGTTTTTTTATTTATTTTTATTTTTTAATTTTTTTAAAATGAAGTGAACTAGTAGGTTTAAGTTAATTTAGTTTTTTTATTTATTTTAGTTTATTTTATTTTTTATTTTTATTTTTATTTAGTTTAGTTTATTTATTTGTGGTTTATTTTTTTTAGTTGAGTTTTATTTTTATTTTATTTTTTGGTTTAGATTTTATTTTTTATTTTTTTGTTTAGCTTTAGGTTTTTATTTTATTTTTCTAAGTTTAGGTTTTTATTTTAGGTTTATTTTTAGGTTTTATTTTTTAGTTTAGGTTTAGGTTTATTTTTAGTTTATTTTACTTTATTTAGTTTAGGTTGAGGTTTAAGTTTAGTTTATTTTAGGTTTAGGTTTAGGTTTTATTTATTTCAATTTAGTTTATTTTAGTTTAGGCTTAGGTTTAGGTTTTTTTGCTTATTTTATTTTTATTTTAGGTTAAGTTTTTATTTTTTATTTATTTTTAGGTTTTTTTTAGATTTAAGTTTTTATTTAGTTTTTATTTTATTTTATTTTAAGTTTTTTTATATTTCTTTTATGTTTACTTTTTATTTTATTTAGGTTTTTTATTCTTAGGTTTATTTTATTTTTTAGTTTAGTTTAGGTTTTTATTTATTTTATTTTAGTGTATTTTAATTTTAATTTTAATTTATATATAGGCTTAGGTTTAGATTTTAGTTTAAGTTTTTATTATATTATATTTTATATTTTATTCAAATTTATATTTTTTTATATTTCTAAAGGTTTCAATTAGGTTTAAGTTTTTGGGTTTAGGGTTTAGGGTTTATGTTTTAGGATTTAAGATTTAGGGTTTAGGGTATAGTGTTTTGGCATTAGGGTTTAGGGTTAGCTTAGTGTTTATGGTTAGTTTAGGCTTTAGGGTTTAGGGTTTAGGGTTTAGGGTTTAGGGTTTAGGGTTTAGGGTTTAGTTTTAGGGTTTAGGGTTTGGTTTAGGGTTAGTTTAGGGTTCAAGGTTTAGGGTTTTAGGGTTTAGGGTTTAGGGTTTAGGTTTAGGGTTTAGGGTAAGGGTTTAGGGTTTAGGGTTTAGGGTTTAAGATTTAGGGTTTTGGGTTTAGAGTTTAAGGTTTAGGGTAATTTTAATTAAGTAAACTAGTAGGTTTAGGCTTTTTTAGTTTATTTTGTTTATTTTTTATGTATTTTCTTTTATTTTAATTTAATTTGTTTTAATTTATTTATTTTATTTTTTATTTTTATTTATGTTTATTTTAGGTTTTTTTTTTAGTTTAAGTTTTCTATTTTAGATTATTTTTTTATGTTTAGGTTCATGTTTATGTTTATTTTTAGTTTAGTTTTATTTTTATTTTTTTTAAGTTTAGGTTTTAATAGTTATTTTTAGGTTGTGGTTTAGGATTTTATTTTATTTTTTTAGGATTAGGTTTGAGGTTTTAATTTTAGGTTTATTTTTAGGTTTTGTTTTTTAGCTTAAGTTTAGGTTTATTTTCAGTTTATTTTATTTGATTTAGTTTAGGGTTTATGATAAATTTATTTTAGGTTTAGGTTTTTTTTAGTTTAATGTTTAGGTTTTATTTTTTTATTTATTTTAGGTTTATTTTTTGGTTTAGGTTTTATTTAGCTTTATTTTATTTTATTTTTGGTTTATATTATTTTTATTTAGTTTTTATTTTATTTTATTTTAGGTATATTTCAGTTTTAATTTTAGTTTAGCTTTTATTTTATTTAGGATTTTTATTTTTAGGTTTATATTATTTTTTTAGTTTAGTTTAAGTTTTTAATTATTTTATTTTAGTTTAGTTTTTATATTTTATTTTATTTTTAGGTTTAGGTTTAGGTTTGATTTATTTTTTTTATTTTAGGTTAACCTTTTTTTTTTAGTTTAATTTTTAGGATTTATTTTTTATTTATTTTAGGTTTATTTTTTGGTTTAGGTTTTATTTAGCTTTATTTTATTTTATTTTTGGTTTATATTATTTTTATTTAGTTTTTATTTTATTTTATTTTAGGTATATTTTAGTTTTAATATTAGTTTAGCTTTTATTTTATTTAGTATTTTTAGGTTTAGGTTTATATTATTTTTTTAGTTTAGTTTAAGTTTTTAATTATTTTATTTTAGTTTAGTTTTTATATTTTATTTTATTTTTAGGTTTAGGTTTAGGTTTGATTTATTTTTTTTATTTTAGGTTTACCTTTTTTTTAGTTTAATGTTTAGGTTTTATTTTTTATTTATTTTAGGTTTATTTTTTGGTTTAGGTTTTATTTAGCTTTTATTTTATTTTATTTTTGGTTTATATTATTTTTATTTAGTTTTTATTTTATTTTATTTTAGGTATATTTTAGTTTTAATTTTAGTTTAGCTTTTATTTTAGTTTATTTTAGCTTTTATTTTATTTTAGGATTTTTATTTTTAGGTTTATATTATTTTTTTTGTTTAGTTTAAGTTTTCAATTATTTTATTTTAATTTAGTTTTTATATTTTATTTTATTTTTAAGTTTAGGTTTAGGTTTAAGTTTAAGTTTTAGTTTAGGTTTTTATTTTATTTTATTTTTTCATTTTATTTTGGTATAGGTATTTTTATTTATTTTATTTTTAGGTTTTATTTAGTTTAAGTTTATATTTTTAGGTTTTTAAAGTTTAGGGATTAGGGTTTAGGGTTTAGGGTTTAGGGTTTAGGGTTGTAGGTTTTAGGGTTTAAAGTTTATGGTTAAGGGTTCAAGGTTTAAGTTTTTAGGGTTTTAGGGTTTAGGGTTTAGGTTTTACAATTTAGGGTTTATGGTTTAAAGTTTAGGGTTTAGGGTTTAGATTTAGGGTTGTAGATTTAGGGTTTAGGGTTCATTTTAGGGTTTAGGGTTCATGGTTAGGGTTTTTTTAGTCTTTTTATTTTTTATTTATTTTTACATTTAGGGTTTTCTATTTAGGGTTTAGGGTTTAGGTTTAGGGTTTAGGGTTCTTAATTTTTTTTAACAAAGAATAAATTCAGATTCAATATTTTTTCTTTTCTATTTCATCAACCAAGTAGTAATACACTAAGTTTTCTAAGTCACAAGCGATGAGATAGATCAAAAATGAGGATGCATAGAGCAAATAAAAAACCCTAGATAATTAGAACCATTTTTAATGTAAAGTTCATAAGCAGTCATTGATGGTTCTTGATTTCTCGGTTCCCATCATAGCCGCCCTAGCCTCTCGAATAGCGGGATCCACCATCATAACCCCGATCTCTCCCTCCATCACCACCACGGCTGTAACCTCCGTCGCTCCTCCCTCCTCCATAACCACCACTACTCTAATCACCACCTCCATATCCACCAGCACCTCCAGAGCCCCCACCACCACTATAATAATCACCGCCTTTGGCTCCACCACCAGATCTAGGCTGGGCCAAGTTTACGGTGATGTTCTAGCTATCAAGGTTCTAACCATTCTTAGAGTTTTGGTTTAGGTTTAAGTTTATTAGGTTTTAGGGTTTAGGTTTATTATTTAATTTACTTAGTTACTTTAGGATTAGGTTTAGGGTTTGGGGTTTACGGTATAGGGTTTAGGCTTTAGGGTTAGGGTTTACAATTTAGGGTTTACGGTTTAGTGTTTAGGGTTTAGGTTTACTTTTTAATTTATTTAGTTACTTTAGGTTTAGGTTTAGGATTTTTGGTTTAGGTTTTAGGGTTTAGGGTTAGGGTTAGGGTTTAGGGTTTAATATTTAGGGTTTAAGGTTTAGGGTTTTGGGTTTCAGGGTTTATGCTTTTAGGGTTTAGGCCTGGGTTTAGGTTTGGGTTTAAGGTTTTATTTAGGTTTAGGTTTAGCTTTATAGTTTAGGTTGCCAGGGTTTAGTGTTTTGGGTTTTAGGGTTTAGGATTGAGAGTTTAGGTTTTATGTCTAGGGTTCAGGTTTTAGTTTAGGGTTTATGGTTTCTAGTTTAGGGTTTAGAGTTTTGGGCTTTAGGGTTTTAGGATTTAGGTTTAGGGTTTAGGGTTTAGGTTTTAGGTCTAGGATTCAGGTTTTAGTTTAGGGTTTATGTTTTAGGTCTAGGGTTCAGGTTTTAGTTTAGGGTTAATATTAAGTGATCAATTAGTCCCGAATTTTATGGGTTAATTTAATGGATGACCTCTATCTCCCATGATTTTCTTGGAATTTATTGGTCACTTAATTAGGAAAATTGACAAATTGAACCCTAATTACTCTTTTCAAGTTAATTAATGATTAATTAATCCCATGAATAGTAAAAAATTAGTTAATTAATTTTCTTAATCATTGCTCAATAGTAAATGAACTAAGGAACAAGGTGCAGATTTAGGTTGGTTTTAGGTTTAGTTTAGGTTTTATATTGGGAAGGATTCTGCTAGGTTTAGTGTATTTCGTGTTGAGTTTTAGGATTAAGGTTTGGGTTGGGTTTAGGGTTTATGCTTTTGGTTTAATGTTTAGGGTTTAGGTTTAGGTTAAGTTTATGGTTTGGGTTTAGTTTGGGTTTGGGTCTTTAGTGATTTAGGTTTAGGTTTAGTGGTAGGTTTAGGGTGTGTTTAGGGTTTAAGATTTATGGTTTTAGGTTTTAAGGTTTGGTTTATTTTTAGGTCTGTGGTTCAAGTTTAGTTTAAGGTTTAGGTTTAGGTTTGTGGTTTAGTGTTAAGGTTGCTAGGGTTATTTTAGGGTTTAGGGTTCATGTTTTAGGCTTTAGGATTTAGGGTTTAGAATTTAGGGTTTAGGGTTTAGGTTTTAGGGGTTTAGGGTTTAAGGTTTAAGATTTTAGGGTTTAGAGTTTAGGGTTGTAAATTTAGGATTAGTTTTAGGGTTTAGGGTTATTAAATTTTTTTTTATTTTTTTATTTTTAGGGTTTGAGTTTTGGGTTTAATGTTTAGTGTTTAGGTTTTAGGTTCAAGGTTCCGATTTTAGTTTAAAGGTTATGGTTTTTAATTTTTTTAATAGAGAACAAATTCAGATTCAACATTTCTTCTTTTCGATTTCATCAACCAGGTAGTAACACATAAAGTTTTGTAAGACACAAGCGGTGACATAGATCAAAAATGAGCATGCATCAAGCAAATCAAAAACTTTAGATAACTAGAATTGTCTCTTCTGTAAAGACACACTTCTATAAGCAGTAGATCAAATCAACCGTTCTTCAGTTTCTCCACTTTCCATCAAAACCACCCTGTCCTCTCAAGTATCTGGATCCACCATCATAACCCCGAACTCTCCCTCCATCACCACCATGACTGTAACCTCCGTCGCTCATCCCACCTTCAAAACCACCACAACTCTGACCACCACCTCCATATCCACCAGCACCTCCAGATCTCCCACCTCCACTACAATAACCGTCACCTTCACCTCAACATGTAGATCTAGATTGAGCCTGGTTGATGGTGATGTTCCAGTCGTCAAGGATCTGTCAATTTTTAGAGTTTAGGTTTAGGTTTAGGTTTATTAGGTTTTAGGGTTTAGGTTTATTTTTTAAATTTATTTAATTACTTTAAAATTAGATTTATGGTTTGGGGTATATGGTTTAGGATTTATGGTTAGGGTTTTGGGTTTTGGGTTTAGGTTTTAAGTTTATTTTTTAATTTATTTAGTTACTTTATGTTTAGATTTAGGGTTTGGGGTTTAGGGATTAGGGTTTAAGGTTTAGAGTTAGGGTTCTGGTTTATGGTTTAGGTTTTAGGGTTAAGGGTTTAGGGTTTTGGGTTTTGGGTTAGTTTAGGTTTAGGGTTTTAGGTTTGGGTTTAGGTTTAAGTTTAGGTTTAGGTTTAGTTTAGGTTTTAGGGTTTGTGGGTTTGTTTTTAGGTTTAGGTTTAGGGTTTAGGAGCTTAGTTATAAGTCTAGGGTTTTTTAATTTATGGTTTAGGGTTTTAGTTTAGGGTTAGAGTTTAGGTTAATGGTTTAGTTTTAGGATTTAGGGTTTGTTGGTTTAGGGTTTAGGGCTTTTAGGGTTTATGGTTTAGGGTATAGGTTTAGGTTTTAGGTCAAGGGTTCGGGTTTTATTTTAGGGTTTAGGTTTTAGGTCTGGGATTAAGGTTTTAGTTTAGGGTTCAGATTAAGTGAGCAATTAATCCCAAATTTTATGGTTTATTTAATGGGATGACCTCTACCTCCCATGATTTTCTTCAGATTTATTGCTCACTTAATTAGGAAAACTAACTAAATGAACTCTAATTACTCTTTTAACTTAATTATTAATTAATTAATCCCATGAATAGTAATAAATTAGTTAATTAAGTTTATTAATCATAGCTCAATAGTAAATGAGCTAAGGAATAGGGTTTAGGGTTTAGGGTTTAGTGTTTTAGAGTTTATAAATTTAAGGTTTAGGGTTTAAGGTTAGGGTTTAGGGTTTAGGGTTTAGTGTTTAGGGTTTATGGTTTAGGGTTTAGGGTTTTTAGGGTTTATGATTTTAAGGGTTTAGGGCTTAGGTTATAGGTCTAGGGTTCAGGTTTTAATTTATGGTTTAGGGTTTCTAGTTGAGGGTTTAGGGTTTAGGGTTAATGGTTTAGGTTTTAGGATTTAGGGTTTAGGGTTTAAGGTTTAGGGTTTAGGGCTTTTAATGTTTATGGTTTAGGGTATAGGGTTTAGGTTTTAGGTCAAGGGTTCAGGTTTTAGTTTAGGGTTTAGGTTTTAGGTCTGGAATTCAAGTTTTAGTTTAGGGTTCAGATGAAGTGAGCAATTAATTCCAAATTTTATGGGTTTATTTAATGGGATCACCTCTACCTCCCATGATTTTCTTTAGGTTTATTGCTCACTTAATTAGGAAAACAAACTAAATGAACTCTAATTACTCTATTAACTTAATTACTAACTAATTAATCCATGAATAGTAATAAATTAGTTAATTAAGTTTTTTAATCATTGATCAATAGTAAATGAACTAAGGAATAGGGTTTAGGGATTAGGGTTTAGGGTTTAATGTTTTAGAGTTTATGATTTGGGGAAGGTTTGGTGTTTGGGTTTAGGTTTAGGGTTTAGTGTTTAGGTTTATGGTAGTTTATGGTTTTAGGGTTTAGGTTTTAGATTTTAGGGTTTAGGATTAAGTTAGTTAAGACCAGTTTAGGGTTTAGGTTTATGATTTAGGAGTTTATGTTTAAGTGGGGTTTAGGAGTTTAGTTTAGAGGTTTAGGTTTAGGTTTAGGTAGTTTTAGTCCAGGTTCAAATTTAGTAGGTAGCAGGTTGATTTTGGGTGGTGGGGTTAGAGTGGTCAGGAGAGGGAGGGTAGAGTAGTTTAGGGTTTAAGGTTCAGGGTTTAGGTTTATGGTGGTCAATTTAGGGTTTAGGTTTACATATAGAAGGTTTAAGGTCAGAGGGAGTTAGGGTTTAGGGTTGGTAGGTAGGGGGTTTAGTTTATAGGTTTAGGGTCAGATTTAGGGTTGTATGTTTAGGGTTCATTTTGAGGGCTTAGCATTTAGGCTTAGGATTTATGGTCTTTTAAAATTAGGTAAACAGATAGATTTAGTTTTTCTAGTTTTTAGTTATTTTTTTATTTATATTTAAATTTATTTTCAATTTTTATTTAGTTTATTTTAGGTTTATTTATTTTAGTTTAGGTTTTTTATTTTAGTTTACTTTTAGGTTTAGGTTTAGGTTTATCTTTATTTTTTAGTTTAATTTTATTTTTAGTTTATTTTCTAGGTTTAGGTTTTATTTTTTATTTTTAGGTTTAGGTTTTGGATTTTATTTTATTTTTTAGGTTTTTATTTTAGGTTAATTTTTAGGTTTTTTTTGTTAGTTTAGATTTAGGTTTATTTTTAGTTTATTTTATTTTATTTAGTTTAGGGTTCATGTTAAGTTTATTTCAGGTTTAGGTTTAAGTTTTATTTATTTAGTTTAGTTTACTTTAGTTTAGATTTATGTTTATTTTATTTTGTTTATTTTTGGTTTTGGTTTCATTCTTTTAGTTTAAGGTTTATGTTTTTTTTTTTATTTATTTTTTTAGGGTTTAAGTTTTTATTTTATTTTATTTTAGGTTTATTTTATTTTTATTTTTGGTTTAGTTTTTATTTTATTTAATATATTTATTTTTTGGTTTATTTTATTTTTTTATTTTAGTTTAGCTATTTGATTATTTTATTTTAGTTTAATTTTCATTCTATATTTTATTATATTTTAGGTTTAGGTTTTTATTTTATTTTTGTTTTTTATTTTATTTAGGTTTAGGTTTTTTTATTTATTTTATTTTTAGGTTTTATTTAGTTTAGGTTTAGGTTTTTAGGTTTTTAGGTTTTTAGGTTTTTAGGGTTTAGGGTTTAGGATTTAGGGTTTAGGATTTGGGATTTAGGGTTTGGGGCTTTAGGGTTTAGGGTTTAGGGTTTTAGGGTTTAGGGTTTAGATTTTAGGGTTTAGGGTTTTGGGTTTTCGGGTTTAAGGTTTAGGGTTTACGATTTAGGGATTTTGGGTTTAGGGTATAGGGTTTTCGGGTTTAAGTTTTAGTTTAGGGTTTAAGGATTGTTTTATGGTTTAACGTTTAGGGTTAGGGTTTTTTTATTTTATTTATTTTTATTTTTAGGGTTTAGGGTTTACGATTTAGGTTTTAGGGTTGGGGTTCAGGGTTTTTTTAACAGAGAAATAATTCATATTTAACATTTCTCTTTTTCGAATTCATCAACTAAGTAGTAATACACCATATTTTTTAAGACATGAGCGACGACATAGATAAAAAATAAGCACGCATAGAGAATATCAAATACCTGAGATAACTAGAATAGCCAGAAAGACAGCTCCATAAGCGTAGATCGGATTGGTTCTTGCCTTCTAGTTCCCAGAACCACACACCCCAGAGTAGCGGATCCACCATCATAACCCCGATCTCTCCCTCCGCCACCACCATGGCTGTAACCTCCGTCGCTCCTCCTGCCTCCATAACCACCACTACTCTGACCACCACCTCCATATCCACCAGCACCTCTAGATCCCCCACCAACACTGTAATAACCTCCGCTTCCACCTTCACCTCCACGATCTAGGCTGAGCCTAGTTGAGTGATGTTCTTGCTGTCAAGGT
The DNA here is from genome assembly GCA_021442155.1 of Cymbidium sinense. Classification (NCBI taxonomy): domain Eukaryota; kingdom Viridiplantae; phylum Streptophyta; class Magnoliopsida; order Asparagales; family Orchidaceae; genus Cymbidium; species Cymbidium sinense. Next base: position 200,593,767 of record CM038214.1, read on the forward strand.
TCTGACCATTCTTAGGGTTTAGATTTAGGTTTAGGTTTATTAGGATTTGGGGTTTGGTTTCTTTTTTAGTTTATTTTATTACTTTAGGATTAGGTTTAGGGTTTGGGGTTTAGGGTTTAGGGTTAGGGATTAGGATTTAGGGTTTAAGGTTTAGGGTTTAGGTTTATTTCTTAATTTGTTGAGTTACTTTAGGTTTAAGTTTAGGGTTTGGGGTTTAGGTTTTAGGATTTATGGTTAGGGTTTATGATTTAGGGTTTAAGATTTAGGGTTTAGGGTTTAGGTTTTAGGGTTTAGTGTTTAGGGTTTGAGTTTAGGGTTTATGCTTTTAGGGTTTAAGGTTTATGGTTAGGGTTTTGGGTTTAGGGTTTAGGGTTTAGGGTTGTAGGTTTAGTGTTGTAGGTTTAAGGTTTAAGGTTTTGAGATAGTTTTAGGATTTAGGGTTTAGGGTTTCGAATTTAGGGATTAGGATTTTTTTAAATTAAGTCAACCAGTAGGTTTAAGTTTATTTAGTTTACTTAGTTTATTTTTTTTATTTTTTTTATTTTGTTTATTATTTTTATTTAGGTTTATTTTTTATTTTTATTTGGTTTAGTTTATTTATTTTAGTTTAGGCTTTTTATTTTAGTTTCTTTTTAGGTTTATGTTTTTTTTAGTTGAGTTTTATTTTTATTTTATATTTTAGGTTTAGGCTATTAAGTTCTTAGGGTTTAGGGTTTAGCCTTCAGGGTTTAGAGTTTATTACTTACGGTTTAGGGTTTTAGGATTTAGGGTTTAGGGTTTAGTGTTTAGGGTTTAGGGTTTTTTAAGTTTTAGGGTTTACAATTTAGGGTTTAGGGTTGTAGGTTTAGGGTTTAGGGTTTAGGGTTAGTTATAGTGTTTAGGGTTTAGGGTTTAGGGCATAAGTTTCTTTTTAAATTAAGTAAACCAGTACGTTAAGGTTTATTTAGTTTACTTTTAAAATTAAGTAAACTAGTAAGTTTAGGTTTTTTATTTATTTTAGCATTTATTTAGGTTTATTTGTTATTTTTAATTTATTTAGTTTATTTATTTTAGGTTTATTTATTTTAATTTAAGTTTAATTTTGGGTTGAGTTTTATTTTTATTTTATTTTTTAGGTTTATGTTTTTAGGTTCTTAGGTTTAATGTTTAGGGTTTAGGGCTTATGGTTTAGGTTTAGAGTTTTATGATTTAGGGTTTAGGGATTAGGGTTGTGGTTTTAAGGTGCCTAGGTTTAGGGTTTAGGTTGTAAGTTGTGGTTGTGGTTACTTTTAGTGGTTTATATTCATTTAGGGTTTAGGATTGGTTTTTTTAAAATTATGTAAACCGACAGTTTAGTTGATTTGGTTTACTTTATTTATTTTTTTTATTTATTATTTTTATTTGTTCATTTGTTTATTTTATTTAGTTTAGTTTAGTTATTTTAGTTTATTTCTTTCTTTAATTTAGGTTTTATTTTAGTTTATTTTAGGTTTAGGTTTATTTTTTTAGTTAAGTTTTATTTTTATTTTATTTTAGGTTTTAGGTCTCAAAGGTTTAGGGTTTGTAGGGTCTTGGATTTAGCTTTAGTGTTTCTCGATTTAGGTCAGGGTTTAGGGTTTGTGAGGCTTTAGGGTTTTGGCCTAGGGTTTAGTTTGCCTAGGTTTATAATTGAACTTATCCATTTAGGAAGCATTAAATGATCTTTAATATAATTTATAACTGATAACATCCAATGTATTTTTTTTAAGATGTGGTCAGGTTAGGGATCAGGGTTTAAGCCTTTAGGTTTAGGCTCAGTGGTCCGTGCCTTAGTTTGGGCTCAGGGTGTGGTCTTTAGGGTTGTGGTCAGGTGGCCTAGGGTCAGTGTAGTGTCAGCAGGCTAGCTTGGGCCTAGGTTTTATTTAGTTTTATTTTATCTTATTTTAGGTTTATTTTATTTTAATTTTATTTAGCTTTTTATTTTATTTAGGTTTTATTCCAGTTTATTTATATCTTTAGTTTAGTTTAGGTTATTATTTATTACATTAGTTTATTTTTATTTATTTTATTTTAGGTTTAGTTTAAGTTTTAGTTTACATTTTTATTTTATTTTATTTTATTTTTATGTGTTTAGGTTTAGATTCTTTATTTATTTTATTTTAAGCTTTTAGCTCAGTTCATGTTCCAGTTTGTGTTTCCAGGGTCCGTTTAAAGCTCATGTCCTGGCTGGCCTTTGTGGTTTTTTGAGTTATGATTGTGTTTAGGGCCCAGGATTTAGTGTCAGCTCTGGATCAGTCTCAGTGGTCACATGGCCTGAGCCTAGGTCATGATTTAGGGTCACCCAGTGGCTCAGCCTTGTGGCTCAGGGTTTTTTGCCTAGGCCTGTGGGCTCAGTGGGTCAGTGGGCCCAGTGTCCTGTTGGTTTGCATGTATTTGTGATCTTAGATCCCAGAGTTTAGGATAACAGTTTGTGGGTTACAGATTTAGTGTGTGCCTAGGGTTTATTTTGCCATGTTTTATTTAGTTTTTATTTTATCTATGTGATTTAATTTTTATGTTTAGTTTTTTTATTTTATTTAATCTTTTAACTTTGGTTTATTTTAATTTTAGTTTCATTTTAGGTTATCATTTATTTTATTTTAGTTTATTTTTATTAATTTATTTTACTTTATTTTAGGTTTAGGTTTATGTTTATTTTACTTTTAATTTATTTTATTTTATTTCATTTAGGTTTTGATTTTTTGTTTATTTTATTTTAGGTTTTACTAGTTTAGATTTTTAGGGTCCCAGTCAGTGGTAGGGTCTGCCAGTCACTGCTTACCAAGGGTTTTAGGTTTGGGGTTTAGTTGTGGCCTAGGGTTTTAGCTTGTGGCCTGGGGAATGTAGTCTGTGCCTAGGGTTGTAGGTGGGTTTATTGTCAAAGTTAGTTTTGGCATGTTTAACATTTAGATTTAGGGTTTAGGGTCTGGGTAGGGTAGGTATAATTTAAAAGACCCAATGCATGAAGGACTGAATGATTTCAATATAATTTATAACTGACACCCAACGTACTTTTAAACATGGCAGGTCTGTGGCTCAGTGGTAGAGCCTAGTGGCTCATGGCTCAGGTCAGGGTCTATGCTGCTAAGGCCTGTGGTCCGTGCCTTTACCTTGTGGCTCAGGCCTAATGTACTGTTTGGCCTAGGGTCCTGTGCTGCAGGCTCAGAGGGTTAGTTTTAAGTTTAGGTTTTATTTAGTTTTCTTTATCTATCTTTAGGTTTATTTTATTTTATTTTATGTTTAGTTTTATTTTAAGTTTTATCATAGGTTTATTTTATTTTTGTGTTTTAGGTTATTTTTTATCTTATTTTAGTTTATTTATTTATTTTTATGTTACTCTTTATATTTAGGTTTTAGCTTTACATTTCTTTTATCTTTATCTTATTTAGGTTTCTTCTGTTTATTTTATTTTTTTAAGTCACTTAGTTTAGTGTAAGTTTCATGTTTTGTGGTTTCAGAGTTTAGGGTCTGCCTTTTGGTTAAGGTTAGGGTTTATGGTGTGTGGTGTTTAGGCTCAAGGTTTGTGGTTTTGGTTTTAGGATTTATGGTTTATGGTTTGAAGCACTTAACCATTTTGGAAGCATTATATGATTTCAAATAACTGATAATCGATAACGTCCAAAGCATTTTTATTTTAAGCATAAGGTTATAAGTAGGGTTTAGTCAGTGTGGTTTAGGTTTTAGGGTTGGGCCTAGGATTTTATGGTTTGCTTTGGGTTTAAGCCTTTAAGTTTGTTTTTATGTTTTTAGCTGGGGTTGTGGTCAGATCCTTTCTGGTCAGGTGGCACAGGGTAGGGTCACTTTAGCTCAGCTTTTATTTAGATTTATATTTTATTTTAATCGCTAAATTTTATTTTGTTTAGGTTTGTTTATTTTTAGGTTTATTTTATTTTATTTAGTTTAGTTTAGGTTATAATTTGTTTTATTTTGGTTTCATTTTATTAATTTATTTTACTTTTTTAGGTTTAGCTTTAGGTTTTAGCTTACAATTTTTATTTTTTTTATATTTTATTTAGGATTAGGTTTTATATTTATGTTATAGTTTTACTTTAGTGCAAGTGTGTTGTGTTTTAGCTTGTGGTCCGTGGATCTGTATCTTGTGGGCTCAGTGGCTTAGTGTTGTGGTCCGTGTGTCAGTTGTGGCTCAGTTTTGTAGAGCTCAGCTTGTGGTTTAGTGGATCTTATGGCTCAGTGGTCCGTGTAGGTTTAGTGTAGTTTAGGGTTTATGGTTTTTTTAATTAAGTAAATCCATAAGTTTAAGTTAATTTAGTTTATTTTTTTACTTATTTTAGTTTGTTTTATTTTTTATCTTTATTTACATTTATTTTTTTATTTTTATTTAGTTTAGTTTATTTATTTTAGTTTAGGTTTTTTATTTTAGTTTATTGTTTAGGTTTAGGTTTAGGTTTATGTTCATTTTTTTTTTTAGTTTAGTTTTATTTTTATTTTAATTTTTAGGTTTAGATTTTATTTTTTTATTTTTAGGTTTAAGTTTAGGTTTTTATTTTATTTTTTTAGGTTTAGGTTTTATGTATTTATTTTACATTTATTTTTAGGTTTTATGTTTTAGTTTAGGTTTGATTTTGGTTTATTTATTTTATTTAGTTTAGTGGTTTAGTTTTATTTTAGGATTATATTTAGGTCTCATTTATTTTAGTCTCGCTTTATTTTAGTTTAGTTTAGGTTTCTTTTATTTTGTTTATTTTAGGTATAGGTTTTTTTTGTTTAGGTTTTATGTTTTATTTTATTTATTTTGTGATTTATTTTATGATTTTTTTTATAGGTTTGATTTTATTTAGTTTTATTTTATTTCATTTTAGTTATATTTCATTTTATTTTACGCTTAGTATTTATTTTTTTTAAGTTTATTTTAGGTTTATTTTATTTTTAGTCTACTTTAGTTTTTATTTTTATTTTATTTATTTTTAGGTTTAGTTTAGGTTTTAGGTTTTATTTTATCTCATTTTATTTAGGTTTAGGTTTTTTTATTTTATTTTATTTTTTATGTTTTATTTTTTTTTAGATTTCAGGTTTTGGCTTCAGGTTTGTGTGTTTGGGTTTAGCTTGCGGGGTTTAGTGTCCTGGGTTTTGCCTTATGGTTTTAGTTTAGTTTCAGTTTTTTTAGGGTTTGTGTTTGTAGGTTTAGGGATCAAAGTTTAGGATTTAGGGTTAGTTTTAGTGTTTAGTGTTTAGGGTTATGGTTTTACTTTTAACTTTATTTTATTTTTTAGGCTTTGATTTTATTAGTTATTTTTAGGTTTAGGTTTAGGCTTTTTTTTTTCTTAGGTTTATTTTTAGCTTATTTTATTTTATTTAGTTTATGGTTTAGGGTTAAGTGTTTAGGCTTTAGGGTTTAGCATTTTTGGGTCTTAAGGTTTAGGGTTTGCTTAGGATTTAGGATATATGGTTTTGGGATTTTTATGGTTTACGGTTAGTTTTAAGGTTTAAGGTTTAAGATTTAGAGTTTATGGTTTAGGTTTTTTTTTTTTAATTAAGTAAACTCATAGGTTTAGGTTTATTTAGTTTATTTTTATTTATTTCCATTTTAATTTTTTATTTTATTTCATCTCTAGTTTTTCTTATCTTTTTTAGGTTTATCCATCTTTAGTTTTTTATTCTTTAGTTTATTTCCAGTGGTTTAGGTGTAGGTTTATATTTATTTATTTAGTTTAGTTTTATTTTTATTTTTATTTTTTTACGTTTAGGTTTTATTTTTTTTATTTTTAGGTATAGGTTTAGGTTTTTATTTTATATTTTTAGGTTTAGGTTTTAGGTTTTTATTTTAGTTTTTATTTTTAAGTTGAAGTTTATTTTTAGTTTATTTTATTTTATTTAGTTTAGGGTTTAGGTTTAGTTTATTATAGGTTTAGGTTTACGTTCTATTTTATTTAGTTTAGTTTATTTTAGTTTAAGTTTAGGTTTATTTTATTTTGTTTATTTTAGGTTTGGGGATTAGGTTTTATTTATTTATTTTTAGGTTTTATTTTTAGGTTTATTTTTTAGGTTTAGGTTTTTATTTAATTTTATTTTATTTTATTTTTATTTTCATTTTATTTTTATTTTTTAGGTTTATTTTTACTTTATTTTGTTTAGGTGTAGGTGTTTTTATTTATTTTATTTGTAGGTCTTATGTAATTTAGATTTAGGTTTTTAGCTTATTAGGATTTAGGGTAAAGGGCATTGGGTTTAGGGTTAGGTTTGGGTTTAGGATTTAGGGTTTAGTGTTATAGGTTTTAGGATTTAGTGTTTAGGGTTTAGGGTTTTATGATTTAGGCTTTAGGGTTTAGGGGTTAGGGTTTAGGATTTAAGGTTTAGGGTTTAGAGTTGTAGGTTTAAAGTTTAGAGTTTAGGGTTTAGGGTTAGTTTTAGGGTTTAGGGTTTAGGGTTTAGTTTTTTTTAAATTTTTTTAAATTAAGTAAACTCGTAGGTTTAGGTTTATTTAGTTTATTTTTTATTATATTTTTTTATTTTTTTGTTTTGATTTATGATTATTTTTTTATTTAGTTTAGATTATTTATTTTAGTTTATGTTTTTTATTTTAGCTTATTTTTTAGGTTTAGGTTTAGGTTTATGTTTATTTTTTAATTTAATTTAAATTTTATTTTATTTTTTTTGGTTTCAATTTTATTTTTTATTTTTAGGTTTAGGTTTACGTTTTTATATTATTTTCATAGGTTTATGTTTTAGATATTTCTTTTCGAATTATTTTTAGGTTTTACTTTTTAGTTTAGGTTTAGGTTTATTTTTAGTTTAGTTTTAATTTATTTAGTTTAGGTTTAGGTTTTATTTATTTTAGTTTAGTTTATTTTACTTTGGATTAAGATTTATTTTATTTTTATTTTAAGTTTAGTTTTTTTAGTTTAGGGTTTTGGTTTTATTTTTTATTTATTTTAGGTTTAGGTTTTTATTTAGTTTTTTAAATTTTAATTTAGGTTTATTTAATTTTATTTTAGGTTTACATTTTATTTTATTTAGGTTTTTAATTTTTTAGGTTAGTGCAGGTTTTTATTTATATTATTTTAATTTAGTTTTTATTTTTTATTTTACTTTCTTTTTAAGTTTAGGTTTAGGTTTAGGTTTTATTTTATGCTTTTATTTTATTTAATTTTTTATTTTATTTTGGTTTAGATTTTTTTATTTATATTATTTTTAGGTTTTATTTAGTTTAGGTTTATGTTTTTAGCTTTTTAAGGTTTAGGGTATAGGTTTTATTTTTTTGGGTTTAGGGTTTAGGTTTTACGGTTTAGGGTTTAGGGTTTACAGTTTAGGGTTTAAGGTTTTAGGGTTTAGCATTTTATGTTTAGCATTTAGAGTTTAGAGTTTTTAGGGTTTAGGTTTTGGGTTAGGGTTTAGGTTTTAGGTTTAGGGTTCAGATTTTAGTTTAGGGTTTTTGGTTTTTGGTTTTTTTTAACATAGAACAAATTCATATTTAACATTTCTTCTTTTATTTATTTAGTTTATTTAGTTTATTTGTTTTAGTTTATTTTATTTTTTATTTTTATTTACATTTATTTTTTTATTTAGTTTAGTTCAGTTATTTTAGGTTTAGGTCTATTTTTGATTGATTTTTATTTTTCTTTTATTTCTTAGGTTTAGGATTTATTTTTTAAATTCTAGATTTAGGTTTAGATTTTTATTTTATTTTTTTTCAATTTAGGTTTTAGGTTTTTGTTTTCGGTTTATTATTAGGTTTTAGTTTTTAGTTTAGGTTTAGGTTTATTTTTAATTTATTTTATTTTATATATTTTGGGTTTAGGTTTAGTTTATTTTAGGTTTAGGTTTTATTTATTTTAGTTTAGTTTCTTTTAGTTTAGGTTTAGGTTTATTTTATTTTGTTTAATTTAGTTTTAGGTTTTTTATACTTTAGGGTTTAGGTTTTGTTTTTTATTTATTTTTAGGTTTTATTTTTAGGGTTTAGGGTTTAGGATTTTAGGGTTTAGGGGTTAGGGTTTACGGCTTAGGGTTTAGGGTTAAGAGTTTAGGAGTTTTTCTTAAAATTAAGTAAACTAGTAGGTATAAGTTTATTTAGTTTATTTATTTACGGTTTAGGTTAATTTTTTATTTTTTTATTTAGGTTTATTTTTTTATTTAGGTTTTTTTTACTTAGTTTGGTTTAGTTATTTTAGGTTTATTTTTTTTAGTTTAAGTTTTTTATTTTAGTTTATTTTTTAGGTTTAGGTTTAATTTTTAAAGTTTTATTTTTATTTAATTTTTTAGATTTTTAGGGTTTGAGTTCAAGGTTTAGGGTTTTAGTGTTCATGGATTTAGTGTTAACGATATAGGATTACAGTTTAGGATTTAGGGTTTAGTGTTTAGGTTTTATTGTTTAGGGTTTTAGGGTTTAGGGTTTAGGGTTTAGGGTTTATAATTTGAAGCACTTACTTATTTAGGAAGTATTTAATGATTTCAATATATTTGATAATTGATACAGTCCAATGTATTTTTTTTTAAAGTATAGGGTTGTAGGTTTAGGGTTTAGGGTTTAGGGTTTAGGGTTTAGGTTTTAAGTTTAGGTTCAGGTTTTAGTTTAGGGTTTAGGGTTTAGGGATTTTTTGGGTTTAGTGTTTAGGGTTGTAGGTTTAGTGTTGTAAGTTTAGGGTTATTTTTAGGTTCAAGTTTTTATTTAGTTTTTATTTTATTTTATTTTAAGTTTATTATATTTTTATTTTACATTTTTTATTTTATTTAGGTATTTTATTCTTAGGTTTATTTTACTTTATTTATTTAATTTAGGTTATTATTAATTTTAATTTAGTTTATTTCTATTAGTTTATTTTATTTTATTTTTAGCTTTAGGTTGATGTTTTAGTTTACGTTTTTATTTTATTTTTTTATTTCATTGTATTTAGGTTTAGGTTTTTTTTATTTACTTTATTTTTAGGTTTTGGGTTTAGGGTTTAGGATTTAGGTGTTAGGTTTAGGGTTTAGTATTTTTTTCTAAAATGTATAAGATTATAGGTTTTGGGTTTAGGGTTAGTTTAGGTTTAGGGGTTTGGGTTTAGGTTTAGTTTAGGGTTTAGGGTTTAGGTTTTCTTGTGTTTAGGGTTTAGGGTTGTAGGTTTAGTGTTGTAGGTTTAGGGTTAGTTTTAGGTTTAGGTTTTTATTTAGTTTTTATTTTATTTTATTTAGGTTTATTTTATTTTTATTTTGCATTTAGTTTTTATTTTATTTAGGTTTTTTATTCTTAATTTTATTTTATTTTATTTAGTTTAGTTTAGGTTATTATTTATTTTATTTTACTTAATTTTTATTAGTTTATTTCAGTTTATTTTTAAGTTTAAGTTTTAGTTTACATTTTTATTTTATTTAGGTTTAGGTTTTTTAATTTATTTTATTCTTTGGTTTTACTTAATTTAGGTTTAAGTTTTTAGGTTTTTAGGGTTTAGGGTTTAGGGTTTAGGGTTTAGGGTTTAGGGTTTTAGGGTTTAGAGTTTTAGGGTTTAAGTTTAGGGTTAGGGTTTAGGGTTTAAGGTTTAGTTTTTAAAGGCTTTAGGGTTTAGGGTTTTTAGGGTTTAGGGTTTAGGGTTTAGGGTTAGCTTCGGGTTTTTGGTTTTCGGTTTAGGGTTTTTTAGGGTTTAGGGTTTATGGTTGTTGGTTTAGGGCTAGTTTTTGGGTTTAGGGTTTATGGGTTTTTTTCTTATTAAGCAAACCAGTAGGTTTAGGTTTAAGTAGTTTATGTTTTATTTATTTTAGTTTATTTTATTTTTTATGTTTACTTAGGTTAATTTTTTATTTTTATTTTGTTTTGTTTATGTATTTTAAGCTTATTTATTTTAGTTTAGGTTTTTATTTTAATTTATTTTTTAGGATTTAGTTTTGGTTTATGTTTCTTTTTTTAGTTTTATTTTTTTTTTTTATTTTTTTATTTCCAGGTTTAGGTTTTACTTTTTATTTTTAATTTTAGGTTTAGGTTTTTATTTGAGGTTTATTTTTAGGTTTATTTTTAGTTTATTTATTTTAGGTTTATTTTTAGGTTAAGGTTTTGGTTTTGTTTATTTTAGGTTTAGGTTTAGGTTCTATTTATTTTAGTTTAGTGTATTTTAGTTTAGGTTTAGGTTTCTTTTATTTTGTTTATTTTAGGTTCAGGTTTTTTAGTTTAGGGTTTATGTTTAATTTATTATTTATTTTTGGGTTTATTTTTTTAGGTTTAGGTTTTTATTTAGTTTTTATTTTATTTTATTTTAAATTTTATTTATTTTATTTTATAGTTTATTATTTTTCTTTAGGTTTTTATTTTTAGGTTTATTTATTTTTAGTTTAGTTTAGGTTTTTATTTATTTACTTTTAGTTTAGCTTTTATTTTTTATTTTATTTTATTTTTAGGTTTATGTTTAAGTTTTGGTTTTTATTTTATTTTATTATGGTTTAGGTTTATTTATTTATTTTTTCTTCAAGATTTATTTAGTTTAGGTTTATGTTTTTAGGCTTTTAGGTCTTTAGGGTTTAGGGTTTATGGTTTAGGGTTTGGGTTGTGGGTTTAAGGTTTAGTGTTGTAGGTTTTAGGGTTTAGTGTTTGAGGTTTAGGGTTTAGGGTTTGGGGTTTTAGTGTTTACGGTTTAAGGTTTAGGGTTTAAGGTTTAAGGTTTAAGGTTTAGGGTTTAGGCATAGGGTTTAATGTTTTTAGGTTTAGGTTTAGTTTAGGGTTTAGGGTTTAGGGTTTTAATTAAAGAATAGGTTTAATTTATTTATTTTATTTTTATTATAGTTTTTTAATTTTTATTATTTATTTTATTTTATTAGTTTAGTTTATTTATTTTATGTTTTTTTTTATTTTTATTTAGTTTTTATTTATTATTTATTTTTATTTTAATTTTAGGTTTTTTTTTTAGGTTTATTTTTTTTTTTTTAGGTTTAGGTTTATTTTATTATTTTTTATTTTTTTAGGTTTTTTAATTTTATTTAGGTTTTTTTTTTTTTTTTTTATTTTTATTTTTAATTTTAGTTTAGGTTTATTTTATTTTTTAGGTTTTATTTTTTATTTTTTAGGTTTTTTATTTTATTTTTAGTTTGTTTTTATTTTTATATTTTTTTATTTTATTTTAGTTTATTTATTTATTAAGGTTTTATTTTATTTATTTTTTTTTATTTTATTTTGGTTTAGTTTATTTATTTTAGTTTATTTTATTTTAGGTTTATTTTTTTTAGTTTTAGTTTAGGTTATTTAGGTTTGGGTTTTATTTTTTTATTTTATTTATTAGGTTTTTTTTTTTATTAAGGTTTATTTTTTAGGGTTTTTTTTAGGTTTAGGGTTTAGGTTTTAGGTTTAGGGTTTTAGTTTAAAATTTAGTTTTTTAGTTTTTTTAGGTTATTTTTCTTCTTTTGTTTATTTAGTTTATTTTTTATTTATTTTAGTTTTTTATTTTTTTATTTTTTTATTTTATTTTTATTTTATTTAGTTTAATTAATTTATTTATTTTAGGTTTATTTATTTTAGTTTAGGTTTTTTATTTTAGTTTCTTTTTAAGTTTAGCTTTAGGTTTAGGTTTATATTTTAGTTGATTTTTATTTTTATTTTATTTTTTAGGTTTAGGATTTACTTTTTATTTTTAAGTTTAAGTTTAGGCTTTTATATTATTATTTTTTGTTTAGGTTATAGGTTTTTATTTGAGGTTTATTTTTAGGTTTTATTTATTTTAGTTTAGGTTTAGGTTTATTTTATTTTGTTTATTTTTGGTTTAGGTTTTTTTTTTGGTTTAGGTTTAGGTTTATTTATTTATTTTTAGGTTTTTTAGGTTTATTTTTTATATTTATTTTTATTTATTTTATTTTATTTATTTTAGGTTTATTTTATTTTATTTTAGTTTTTATTTTATTTAGGTTTTTTATTTTAATTTAGTTTAGGTTTTTATTTATTATATTTTAGTTTTATTTTTATTTTTAATTTTATTTTCTTTTAGGTATAGGTTTAGATTTTGGTTTTATTTTATGCTTTTATTTTATTTTATTATATTATTTAATTTTGGTTTTGATTTTTTTATTTATTTTATTTTTAGGTATTATTTAGTTTAGGATTAGGTTTTTAGCTTTTTAAGGTTTAGGGTTAGTTTAGGGTTTAGGGTTTTTTTGGGGTTAGGGTTTAAGTTTTAGGTTTAGGGTTTAGGGTTTAGGTTTTAGCATTTAGGGTTTAGGGTTTAGGGTTCTAGGGTTTAGTGTTTACGGTTTTTAGGATTTAGGGTTTTAAGCTTAGGGTTTAGGGTTTTTTGTTTTGTTTTTAATTTTATTATTATTTTTTATAGAGAACAAATTCATATTCAAGATTTCTTCTTTTATTTGTTTACTTTATTTAGTTTATTTTTTATTTATTTGGTTTATATTATTTTTTATTAGTATTTATTTTTATTTTTTATTTTTAATTAGTTTAGTTTATTTATTTTAGCTTGATTTATTTTAGTTTAGGATTTTTTTAGTTTATTTTTTAAATTTAGGTTTAGGTTTATGTTTATTTTTTTGGTTGAGTCTTATTTTTATTTTATTTTTTAGGTTTAGGTTTTATCTTTTATTTTTAGGTTTAAGTTTAGTTTTTTATTTTATTTTTTTAGGTTAAGATTTTAGGTTTTTATTTTAGGTTCATTTTTAAGTTTTATTTTTTAGTTTAGCTTTAGCTTTATTTTTTGATTATTTTATTTTATTTTGTTTAGGTTTAGGCATAGGTTCAGTTTATTTTGGGATTAGTTTAAGGATTTATTTATTTTAGTTTAGTTTATTGTAGTTTAGCTTTAGGTTTATTTTATTTTATTTATTTTTATTAGTTTAGGTTTTGGTTTTTTTTAGTTTTGGGTTCAGTTTTATTTTTTATTTTTTTTAGGTTTTATTTTAAGGTTTATTTTTTAGGTTTAGGTTTTTATTTGATTTTATTTTAGGTTTATTTTATTTTAATTTTATGTTTAGTTTTTATTATATTTAGGTATTTTATTCTTTATTTTATTTTTTAGTTTAGTTTAGGTTTTTATTTATTTTATTTTAGTTTATTATTATAAGTTTATTTTATTTTATTTTATATTTAGGTTTTAATTTAGGTTTTAATTTTTTTTTATTAATTTATATATTTAGGTTTAGGTTTTTTCATTTATTTTATATTTTGGTTTTATTTAGTTTAGGTTTAGGTTTTAGGTTTTTAAAGTCTACGGTTTAGAATTTAGGGTTTATGGTTTAGGGTTTAGGGTTTAGGGTTTTGGGTTTTAGGGTTTATGGTTTTATGGTTTAGGATTTAGGGTTTAGGGTTTAGGGTTTAGGGTTTAGGGTTTAGGGTTTAGGGTTTAGTGTTTAGGCTTTAGGGTTTAGAGTTTTAGGGTTTAGGGTTTAGGGTTTTTTGGGGTTTAGGGTTTAGGGTTTAGGGTTAGTTTAGGGTGTAGTGTTTAGGCTTTAGGGTTAGGGTTTAGGGTTTAGGTTTAAAGTTTAGGGTTATAGGTTTAGGGTTTAAGTTTAGGATTTAGGGTATAGGTTTAGGGTTTATAATTTTTTTTTGAAATTAAGTAAACTAGTAGGCTTAGATTTATTTAGTTTATTTTTTATTTATTTAGTTTATTATTATTATTATTATTATTATTTAGGTTAATTTTTATTTTTATTTAGTTTAGTTTATTTATTTAGGTTTATTTATTTTAGTTTAGGTTTTTTAAATTTAGTTTATTTTTTAGGTTTAGGTTTAGGTTAATGTTTATTTATTTGTTTTATTTTATTTTGGTTTTATTTTTTTGGTTTAGGTTTTATTTTTGATTTTTTAGGTTTATGTTTAAGTTTTTATTTTATTTCTTTTAGGTTTAGGATTTAGGTTTTTATTTTAGTTTTATTTTTAGGTTATATTTTTTAGTTTAGCTTTAGCTTTATTTTTAGTTTATTTTATTTTATTTAGTTTAGGTTTAGGTTTAGGTTTAGTTTATTTAAGGATTAGGTTTAAGTTTTATTTATTTTTATTTAGTTTGTTGTAGTTTAGGTTTAGGTTTATTTTATTTTGTCATGTTTTTATTTTATGTTTAGGTTTTTTTTTAGTTTAGGGTTTAGGTTTTATTTTTGGGCTTTATTTTAAGGTTTGTTTTTTAGGTATAGGTTTTATTTAGTTTTTATTTATTTTTATTTTAGGTTTTATTTATTTTACATATACTTTTTATTTTATTTTTGTTTTTTATTCCTAGGTTTATTTTTTAGCTTAGTTTAGGTTTTTATTTATTTTATTTTAGTTTATTTTGTTTTATCTTTAGGTTTATGTTTTAGTTTAGGTTTTTATTTTATTTTATTATTTTATTTTATTTAGGTTTAGGTTTTCTTATTTATTTCATTTTTAGGTTTTATTTAATTTAGGTTTAGGTTTTAGGTTTTATGGTTTAGGGTTTAGAGTTTATGGTTTAGGTTTTAGGGTTTATGGTTTTAGGGTTTAGGGTTTAGGGTTAGTTTTTAGATCTCAGGTTTAGGGTTTAGGGTTTAGTGTTTAGTCTTTAGGGTTTAAGGTTTTTAGGGTTTAGGGTTTATGGTTTAGGGTTTAGGGTTTACGATTTTTAGGGTTCAGGGTTTAGGGTTAGTTTAGGGTTTAAGGTTTTGGGTTAGGGTTTAGGGTTTAGGGTTTATTATTTAAGGTTTGGGTTTAGGGTTTAGGGTTTAAGGTTTAGGTTTAGTTTAGGTTTAGGGTTTAGGATTTATGATTTAGGGTTGTAGGTATATGGTTGTAGGTTTAGGGTTAGTTTTATGGTTTAGGGTTTAGTATTTAGGGTACAGGGTATAGGGTTTAGGGTTTTTTTTAAAATAAAAGTAAACGAGTAGGTTTAGTTTTTTTTAGTTTATTTTTTATTTATATGAGTTTTTTATGTTTTATTTTTATTTAGGTTAATTTTTTATTTTTATTTAGTTTAGTTTAGTTATTTTAGGTTTATTTATTTTAGTTTATTTTTTAGATTAAGTTTAGGTTTATGTTAATTTCTTGTTTAGTTTAATTTTTATTTTATTTTATAGGTTTAGGTTTTATTTTTTATTTTAGGTTTATGTTTATGTTTTTATTTTATCTTTTTAGGTTTAGGTTTTAGGTTTTGATTTTAGGTTTATTTTTTTTTTTTTTTGTTAGTTTAGGTTTAGGTTTATTTTTAGTTTATTTTAGGTTTTAGTTTTTTTTTTTAGTTTAGGGTTTAGGTTTTATTTTTTATTTATTTTTAGGTTTATTTTTTAGGTTTAGATTTTTTTTTAGTTTTTATTTTATTTAATGTTTTCTGCCACCATCCTTCAAGATCTCTGATGGCAGTGGGAACCAATGATAACATATTGCACACTTTAGAGCCAGTTGTTGCAACACCAAGGAAGGTTTGCTATTAAAGGACAACACGAGGAGGGTGACATCAGCCAAAGATACTCTTCTGGATAATCCAAGAAGCATAGCCACCATCCGAGTCTACTCTCCACCGGAGCTACCATCTCTTCTACTTGCTCCTCTTCTACCACCAGGAGTGTTGTATCTGCTGATAAGGACACTAAATCCCTTACTCTACTTACTTAATTTTTATCATGTACCTCCACCCAAAATGAAATTAATGTAGAAAGCTGATTCTACTTATATATTGTCTACTTCTAATGCTTTTGATTTTATTCTTATTGAAAGCTCTCTGAGTCTTAATTAAAATAATAGCTACGATCCTTTCCTTTTTGATTTAGAGTCAAACTATCCTTCTCTGAATCAAAATGGTTCACCTCTTGAGATTGACTTGGAGTCAACTGGCTCTGGGGATCCCATAGGAGAAGTTGTAGGTATGCCCAATGAGAAGGTAGAACTTTCCACAAGCTCATCATTCCAAGAAGTCACTGAAGTCAACCTATGCAGTGGAAAAGTTCTACCTCTTAGGGTACCACCTCATGATAAGGGTAAGCAAGTCATTGGTTCTAGTGAGTAGATAGCCTCTCCATAGGATGCTCCACCCATGGATATGCTTGTGGAGGACCAAGCTAGAGTTGATTACAATGTCCTAGCTTACCTTAGAAAGTATCCAGCTAAGTTAAGCATATACGATGCCCTTGTCTTATCCAAAAAGATGAGGGAATCTCAAATCAATGATTTACTTGATCTAGAGATATGCTTAGCTGATCGCTACTAAAGAGGAGGCATGCCACTCGAAGGATATTTTAGGAGTTACATTAAGCAATGAAGACTTTCTCTTAAAGACGACTGAGCGCAATTGCCTCTTTACATTACAGTGAATGTTGACAGATACAGGCTATCTAGAGTTTTGATTGACCCCATGACAAAGCCTTCTGGCCACTGCTCATCCTAATCCCCCATAGCACTAATCCTAATTCCTATTCCAAAATATGCATTTATGTGGGAAAAGTAAATATAACTACACTTGCAAAATAGAGGTTAGCTAAATATACATATAATCCCAAACAATTGTATTTATAATTTAGACTTAGCACCCTGCACATGGGTAACTAAGCCCACCTGTCCTAACTTGGATTATGCGTAATGATATAAGCAACTACAAAAAGAGCATTCACATATATTTTTAAGCATCCTTTAAGCATAATCCCCTGCTGAAATCATGATTAGGCTAATATTGGCCTATCATCCACTCTACGAAGCATACACCCTAACATCTAATCTAAAATAATACATCATAAAACAAAATATACAACACATCATACAACATCCTAACTTAGAGCTAGAAGTGATGACTTAATTCTAATGTCTGTATTAAGGCTTGTGTGGTATGTCCTATTAGGCATTAGTGTTATATGTTCTAAGTGTAGAAGGATTCAATTTAACATGAAAGGTTGATTTCACTTGAAGTAGTTTAATTGATTTGAGAAATTTAATTTGTGTTTTCTTTTATTTCATTTTATTATGCTTGCAACTAAATGTTATAAAGAGAAGAAAAGAGGATTGCCCTTTTTCATCCCTACCTTTAGTCACTTTCTAAAGTATATTAATTTGATTTAGTTCTCTTTAGTGAATGGATTATTAAATGATTTAAATAATCCTAAGTTTAGGTTCACTTTAAATAATCCTATTCAAAATGAAAGGCATCTTAAGATTAATTTAATTCAATTACTACCACATGACATATATTAAATCATTCCTTTCCATCACATATAACATGCATATGATTTAATCTTAAGTGTATCTATACATGCAACATATTTTAGCACACCTAAATGATGAATGTATGTGTATGTTTAGAAGTTATATTTTATTTGATTGAATTGTTTAAACATATTAATTTAAAACTTTATCCAAAATCTTAAACAAAAGGACATAAGAATGAAATTAAATTGGCATGTGTCATTGTTAAACCAGGGAAGCGAGGTAATCAAATGACCTCCTTGGAGCTAGCTAAAGCTTCATATTGTCGGGATGTCTAGACTATATACTCATTTGCATTCAAACATATGTAAATTCGTATACATGAACATAAGAAGTAAGCTCCAAATCATATGGCTAATTAATTTAACCACTTAGTCAATTATGAATGCATGCAATTTAATGTAAAATGAGATTTTCATTAACAACATATGCATATACATGTACAAAGATATAGGCAAGTGCGTGTTGTTGTTAAACTAGGGAAGTAAGGTAATCAAATGATCTATTTGGGGCTAACTAAAGCCTCATATTCCTGGGATGTTCAGACTATATACTTGCTTTTCTTGGACACGCATGGATGTATACATAAATGAGGGAAAGAAAACCATGGAATGATTATATTTTTTGGATTTAATCATTTATATATATGAATTAAAGCTCTATCCAAATTCTAATTTTGAAATACATAAGAATGAAATCAAAATGGGCACATGTCATTGTTAAAGTAGGAAGTGAGGTAATCAAATGGCCGTTGGGAAAGCTAAAGCCTCATGTTCCAGATGTCCAAACTATATACCCATTATAATTTAATCTTATATAAATCAACACCTGAATAGATGAAAGAAAACTCAACATCCATACACTTAAGCTATTAGCACATGCATTTCATATGTATTTATAACTGGAATCATAACACATATTATTATTCATTTATAAGTTTTTTGGAAAATACATTTGGATTTAATAATGATAATAGCCATTCATATATTAAAATAAATCAAAACATGCAAGCTTACATAAATAAAATCCATTTTATTTTACTTGATTTTGAAAAGATGGATGCATGAATTCAAATGACATACCAAATTTAACTTGATTGGAAAGAGGACAATCAAATATAAGCATGTGATTCATTCAACTAAACTAGTTCTTAAGGAAAATCAAATCAAATAAGATTATATAAAGCAAACCAAAGCTTCTTTATTAATTAAGTTTTGGATTTGATTTGATCTAAAGAGGAGAAGAGAAATCATCACTTGATGTTTTGAACCCATTCCCACATTAGTGATTTGATTTAATTTAAGGAAATATAATTAAGTTGATTTTATGGGTTAATTAAGTTGAACCCTTAATTAGATGAATGAATTACCCTCACCTATGTCACCTTAAAGTAATTAACTAAATAATTATTAACAAACATGATATCCATGAAAAATAAACTTGCAATGATCCTAGGAAATAAAAGGGGCCTAATGCAATTGGATCATGATTAATAGTTATTTAGATTAAGGAACTTAATTAATTACTCTTATGGTTTTCCCACACATATGGACTAAACATAATTTCATTAAACTCCTTTAGGTTATTAAACACTTAAAGATCTACCCCATGATTCAATTAATTAAGGTCTAATGTGATTATGATTTTAATTTGATTAAGTGATTTAAATAATTAATTAAATCTTAATTAATTTCATTTTAAAAAAGGGTGAATGAACATAGGGAAAGGGGTCCCAACCCTATTCCTTAGTTCACTTACTGTTGAACAATGATTAATAAACTTAATTAACCAATTTATTACTATTTATGAGATTAGTTAATCATTAATTAACTTAAAAGAGTAGTTAAGGTTTAATTAGTTAGTTTTCTTAATTAAGTGAGTAATAAATCCCAAGAAAATCATGGGTAGTAGAGGTCATCCCATTTAATTAACTTACAAAATTTTGGGATTAATTACTCATGTAATTAAGGAGTAATTAAGCTAATTAATGTTTTAATTAAACTTTAATTACTACTCAAAATTAGTTAAGATCATTTTTAATTAATTATCCTCTAAAATACTTTTAAAATGAGTATTTATTTGCATTTTTTTATTTCTCTATGATTTTTCTATGATTTTTAGAAGTTTCAGCCATTGAAAATTATTAGTTAAGCTTAATTAAAGCCTAATCCTATTGGTGCCATATGGCACGCATTCTACGTGGCACCGTGGGATTTGCTACTTAAAACTTATCTGACTGAGTGACTACGTGGCGATCGCGAACGTGCTTTCTCATCCACTATATGATCTAAGATTGGAAGGCTATGATTAATCCCATAGTTTAATAGGATTAAATCAGATCAATCTAGTGGATCTAATCATGACCATAGGTCGATTACAATGACGTGTGATCTAACATCATGCGAGTTATTGAGAATGGAGTTCATCTACCATTGCTCTCTTGATCTGAGCTTACCTAAGCTCGGATCAACTCCAAAAAGATCCCACATCCTCATGACATCGATCGGAGGGGATCCAACAATCAAGATCACACGAGATGCAAGTTTTCTTCAAAAAGCTCCAAACCATTTTTGTCTAAGGATCAATTTTGGAAGCATACCTCATCGAAGCTCAAGATAGTAGGCTTGAATGATTGAAGAAGCTTCATCTAGAGGAGGCGAAGCCCTGTGAAGTAACAATTGGATCAATTCCTTGACGTTCTCTCATAAGGCCATGAATTGATGATTTGGAGCTCAAATTTGATCGAAGTCCCACCTCTAGTGCTCGGAAGCTTGAGAGATAATTCATTCTTGCATGACGAGGCCTAGGGAAGGTGCGTGCAAAGTTAATTTGAGTTTGATGGAGAAATGGGGAAGTTAGGTCAGAAATGGGAGTTTCCTATTTTAGAATGGATGGGAATGGCATTTTTTGATCGAGGAACGAGCTTAAGAGCTTAGGGAATGGCTCTAGCGGCTCATCTTGGGTTGTTAGGGCTCTAAGGAATGATTTTTGTGTGTGTTTGAGTGGAAATGAGGGGGTGTATACCCCTCTTTATCTTGATTGGATGGTGGGATCAAGTTTGGCTTCTAGTGGCCATCCGACCATCTCAGGGAGTCATGGGTGATAGGGAGGAGGTGAGTTGGCTGGGCTTGGTTGGTTGAAGGTGTGGAGGTGGCTGCTAAAGAGGAATCATGGGTGTCTTATGTGTTTCAAATCCTCTAATAGGGAGGGTGAGGTGATTACTACTCTCATGGTTCGTGGTCAACCCAACCACCCCTTGGGTCAGGTTGGACAATGTCTTAGGTGCCGAGGTGGACCATTGGGACAGTACCAAGTAGCCAAGGAATGGAAATGACCACTTACATGGGTGATTTGTCTCATGTGGTGCCCTCGACCCAAACGGTAGAATGATCATTTGACATTGGATTTGATTTGGACAAATTTAAAATGAGCCAAAAGTGGGTTAGCCCAAATTTCAAGTCAATTGGAGTTGATTTGGTTAGGTTTGGCTCAATTTGACTCATTCATGTCAAATTGAGTTAGGTTGTTGACCAATTAGGTTGGGTCAAACTAAGGGTTGGGTCAAGTTCATATGATCATTTGGGATGTTTTGGTTCAATTGGTTTGGTTTAGTTTGGCTTAGATTTGATTTTGGCTCATTGGAATTAATTTGGTTCAAATGGGTTAAGTTGACCAATTTGACCCAATTGGCTTAGTTGGTGGTAGTTGACCAATTGAAGATGATTGTACACTTTAGTTTCAATTAATTTGGATTTGATTTTGAATTATGCCAACTTGAACCTTTAGGTCAATTTGGGCTAAGTATGTCAATTGAGTTCAATTGGGTCCAAACATGGCTTTGGTCAAGTTCAACAATCAATTTGGAATGAACTTGAGCCATTAGTTGCAATCAATTTGGTTTATATTTTTATTTGACCCAATTTGGTCTTCTAGGACAATTTGGGTCAACTTGGGTCAAGAGGGCTAATTGGGATCGGTTTGACTCAATTGAAGGTCAAGTCATATTCAAATATTGATTTTGATTTGGTATGAATCATTGGTTTCAAGGGATTTAGCTTAAGTTGAAATTTGGCTAGTTTGGGTTCATATGGGTTAAGGGGTTGACTTGGTCAAATGACTAGGTTGACTTGGTTTGACCCAATTTAGGACAATTGATCAACCTAGGGTGATCAATAATCATGGGAGGTTTCTATGGGCTTGGTTCAATCCAATTTTGGTAGGATTAGAACTTGGCTCAAATAGTCAAATTAGCCACTTTGGGTCAAGTGGACCAATTGGGTTTAGTTGGCTTGACTTTGGGTTGAGTTTGATTTAGTTGAGTTTATATATGGATTTAGGAATGATATATAAATTCAATTGAAATTGGCTCGTTCAAATGGGTTTTGGTTCATTTGAACATTTCAAGTCAAAAGGGTTATGTTGGGTTTGACTTGGGTTGATTTTTGTTTGGCTTGATGTTTGTATATTTCATTTTTATTTGTGAATATGATTGAAAGTACAATTAATGCATGAGAAAATCAATTGAATTTAGGTTTCGGAATGAACGAATTTGGCTAAGTCCATGGAGTTGGGTCATATGGCTTAGGTTTAGATTTTGATTTGGTTTGATTTAGTTTTGATGATTTAAATGTATATTTCATTTAAATTTGTGAAGATGATTGAAAATATGATTGATTTGTAAAAAAATCAATTGAGTTTGACTTGATTTGGATTAAGATTTGGCTAAGTCCATGGGATAGGTCATATGGCTTAGGAAGGGTTTTGATTTAATTTTATTTAGTTTGATTTATTTTTGATCATTTGAATGTAGATTTGATTTATATTTAGGAATATGATTGAAGATATAAATTGATTATGAAAAGATAAATTGATTTTGGATTGATTTGGATTAAGGTTTGGCTAAGTCCATGGGATTGGTCATATGGCTTAAGAAGGGTTTCAAGTTTGGATTTAATCATGGGCTTCAATCTTTTGGATTTAAAATTTGGGTTTGGATTTGAATTTGATGTTTGAATTCAACTTAAGGTTTGGTTTGAGAATGTGAACATGGATTGGATTTGGGTTGTAGAGTAGGTGGATTATCTTAATCCCTAAGTCATAACTTAATCTTATGGTTAACCCTTCTAAGTCTTTAGGATTAGGTTAAGTGTTTACCTAATTGTTAGAAGTGTCTTATGACTAGAGAAGTCTTATGTCTAGAAGACTCCTAAGTGTTTCCCTTGGAGATAGATGATTGGAAGACCAAAGCCAAGTTTCATATTATAGACTCAGATACATCTTTCAACACTTTGTTTGGGAGACCATGGATACATGAGAACAACATAGTTTCATCCTCTCTACATCACTGTATGATGTTCGTGAGAGGTGGGATCATCTACTATGTCAATGGAGATCTCAAGCCATTTACAATTTATGAGGTCAACATGTATGAGGATGCGGCTTACTACCTCCCTCAAAATCAACAAGTCTATTCTCATGAACTTGGCCAAAGTTTAAAAATAAAAAAAAGGAAAAAGAAAAAGAAAAGAAAGAGAAAATGAAAAAACAATAAATGGGAGCAGAAATAGACTTGGAGGAGGAAGTGAAGCCTACATTAGATTTCAACCATAGTTTGTTACTTCATTCGAACATATGGGTAGGACGACCTGACCTCCACCAGGCAGAGGAAGTGGCTAGTTCAGAGAGCAGCCCTAGGGGTGGAAAACCTCCTTATTGGCCACCCAATAGAAAATATGTCCCAGCTACCAGGAGCACCCCTACTATCCATATAGACTTAGAATCTATTTTATTAGATGAGTCTTACATAGTTAGCACACCACCAGCTTCTTCTCAAAGATTCCCTTGAGGTGACACTTGAGCCAGATAAAGATGAAGATCAGGCTCCAAAGAAAAGTATAAGTGTAACCAAGTCTATATGTGAAATAGCTAGGCATCAGTTGGGAACCTTAGCTCTAAACTAACTTTCCTCTCAAAAAGCTATTGGTAGTTAAGGAAGCCTAGAAGTCATCCACAGGTGTGAAGACTCAGAGGTTCTTTCTGTGAGCATCATCCTCAAGTTAAGAAATTGATGTTGAACTTGACGATG
Organism: Cymbidium sinense; assembly: GCA_021442155.1. Taxonomy (NCBI): domain Eukaryota; kingdom Viridiplantae; phylum Streptophyta; class Magnoliopsida; order Asparagales; family Orchidaceae; genus Cymbidium; species Cymbidium sinense. The sequence continues at coordinate 200,616,905 of CM038214.1, forward strand.
ATTCATATAAAGATTTAATAGAATTACCTTTTGATTGAGACTTGCCTTGTGTTCATAATTTAGCAAAGAAAGGGTTAATCCCACATACTTGGTCAAAGTGAAGGTTAGATTACTTCGAAAGAATATGGAAGAACAAATGCAAAAGCTCTCAATCAAGATTGGGACTAGGATTCGACATAGTGGGTCCAGTCGATGATGATGATCACTACTTAGTCATCACAAATCATTTGGAATCTGATAGGTTCTTTTCAAATCACATTAACTTATATGAGGAGAGCTATAGAAACAGATGATCCAAATGATTTTGAAGTCAAAGATGCACCTAGAGAGGAAGAGACCAAGTTGGCCATCGATGAGCTCAAGGAAATCAACCTAGGAACTGTAGAAGATCCATGCCCAACATACATCTGTTCTTTGTTGAATGAAATTGAAACCAATAACTTTTTTTTGGGAAACCCCATATAGGGGGAATTTTATTGCCACAAAAAAGAAGGTTACAAGGTCCTTAAAAGGGGATAAACTCTAAAACTATGAAGAGCTACAACCAGCCTAGAGAGTAAATCCCCTATCTAATTACATCCAAAAAGCAAGTAAAAGCAAAAGAACAGTAAAAGATACATAGAGATCAACAATGGAAGATCTGGGCCAAAGAAGATTGGTATGCAGAATCAACAGGAAATGAACTTGCAATGCACCTACAAAAATAAAGGAAAGCTACATCTACAAATATGAAGAGGGAAGAATTAGTACAGATGCAATAAGAGGGTAGCAGAATAATGATTGAAGTGAAATTTTGAGGGAGAGGGCCCAAGATATTCACACCAAATTGGGGCAAATGCAAATGTGCATCCAAGATACCATTGAATGGATACAACACAAGAGTTACTACCAAACCAATAAGGGGTGAAGCCATCATAGCCCACAAACCTGTGCCAGGATAGCATCCAAAAGATGAAGGATTTGTGGTCCTTAGTACCTGCAAATCTAAATAAAGCCAAATACAATGTATATGAAAAATGCAAGCCATTATCCCAAATAGGATAACCATCAGCCATTATATGCACCATAGCATCAGAATCCCTACCCAACACATGATAGAAAAACCAACAGCAACAGGCTCGCAGGATGTGTAGGAATCCATGCCTGAATCAACTGAAACATAAGAACTTGATTTAGCCATGATCATAACCATTATACTAGTAAAGCCAATTGCAAGACAAAACTAGCTGATGAAATAAAATCACCACACTAATCAGCCCACCTCTACACAGCAGACCAAACAACAGGCCAAAAGAAGGAACCATGAAAGCCAAGTATTGATGGAAGCAAAAAACATAAAGTATCCAGAAATTCCAAAGAACAACACATTCCAACAGGCTGGAGGAATAGAAATAACATTCCCAGCCTATTGGGGAAAACCAGTAAAACCAAATGCAAGAGTTAGCCAGCTGATGAAAATAAACCAGCACATAAATCAGCCCAAAGTGACACAAGCCAAACAAAGACAACAAGAGGCCAAAAAATGGGCCCATGTCAGCAAATATCGATGGGAGCAAAAACACAAAGAAACAAGAAACTGCACAAACAACATATTCCAGTAGTCTGGAGAAACCAGAAAAACTACTTGCTCCAAAAGAATGAATCAATCAAGACATGCCGCCTTATTTGAGAAATAGAAAAGCACTCCCAGAAAATGAGGGAACAACAAACTAAATATACCAAAAAAATCTTGAACTTCAATGAACACATATGTATTCCTGCAGTTCAAAGCCATGAAGCTACACTTGCTAAGAAGCATAGTGTTGACATATATTGTGAAAAAAGCAAAGCAAGAAATAAGATTTGGAAAGAAACAACAATCATTTAACCTATCACCTTAAACTCCATCAACCCGCTGAAATATATAGCAAAAAAAAATAAACCCATGCAAACCAAAAAAGCCAATAGAAAATAGGCCCAGAAAAAAAGACATAAGTGAAAATTTTTTCAATACGATAGAGAGATAAGCATTTCCCTAGTAGCTTAATGAAACAGGAAACATCATACCCTTCGAAATGAGACACAACATTATCAAAAAAATCCCCATAAGAGGTGAGCAAGGTCAGAAGCATAGGAGAAGCAGAAAATACAATTATAGGAATGCATCAGAGAATAAGAAATAGTAAATAGTAGGAAAAGAGAGGGGGGCTAATTTCTATGGTATGGTAGCCAATATTATCCAAATTGACTAAGCCATGCAGGTGTCTATGTAGATTAGATTGATCAAAGAAAATTTGATCATCTAATCTAGCACCCAGATTAGCAAGATAATCAGCACATGCATTTCCTTCCTACCAAACATGAGTGATTCTATAACAAACTTGAGATAGAAGCATTCTAGTTTGATTGAGAAGATAATACAATTTAGTGTTACCCATTTTATTAGAGGTTAATAGATCAATCAGAAGAAGAGCATCTACTTCAATCCAAATGTTAAGCCAATTTTTCTAAACTGATCTCAACAGCTTTATTAACGGCCATTAATTCAAAATAATAATAATATGTAAAGGATAGGCAAAACAAGTTACCATGCCTTTAAAGTTTCTAAAAATGCCACAACATCCAAAATTAATTTGGGAAACAAAACCATCAGTGTTAATCTTGATAATATTATCATGGGGTTTAATCCAATAGACAATCTTATCATCTTTACAATTCAAATGCTCACGCAAGGTAAGACCCAGTTTATTAGCTTCAAATTTGCAACCTTTAAATTGATTGTTTGTAATTAAATTGGCATTGAAGGCATGAATTTTATCTTTGATTCTTGCAATAATTCTTTTATGATTTATAGGAATCCCATTGTTTAGCATCATTTATATCCATCCATATAAACCAAAAATGAGAGTGATGGCGTTATCACTTTAATATGACCTTTAACTATTTGAAAATAAGCCTCCAGAAGTTGGTATAAAGATAGAGTTCCATTAAAAAGATTAATATTGAAAAGATCATCATACCAAACCCATAATTTAAAGGAAATAGCTCCATTAACAAAGACATGATTCACATCCTCAATGTGATAACAACAACAACATTTAGGGTAAAATCCTTTTCTCCACATAAGAGGGTCCATAGGGATGAAATTTTTTAGAATTCTCCAAGTAAGGATAGAATAAGAGATAGGTTTAGTTTATCTATTTTATTTTCATTTATTTTTTATGTTTAGGTTTAAGTTTAAGCTTATTTTTTAGTTGAGTTTTATTTTTAATTTATTTTTAAGGTTTAGGTTTTATTTTTATTTTTAGGTTTAGGTTTAGGTTTTTATTTTATTTTTTTTAGGTTTTAGTTTTAGGTTTTAGGTTTTCATTTTATTTTATGTAAAAAACCTAAACCTAAATAAAATAAAATGAAATTAAACCTAAACTAAACTAAACCTAAACCATAAAATAATATAAAATAAACTAATAAAAAAACTAAAATAAAGAAATAAAAACCTAAACTAAACTAAAAAAATAAATCTAAGAACTAAAAACCTAAATCTAATAAAAATTAAACGTAAAATAAAGATAAAATAAACATAAAATAAATAAAAAAAAACTAAATAAATAAAAAAATAAAACTTAAACCTTAAATAAAAAAAATAAAATAAAATAAAATAAACAAAATAAAATAAACCTAAACCAAATCTAAAATAAACTAAATCTAAAATAAATAAAACCTAATCCTAAACCTAAAATAAACTAAACATAAACCTTAATTTAAAATAAATATAATAAAATAAACTAAAAATAAACATAAATAAAAACTACATAAAAACCTAAACCTAAAAATTAAACCTAAAAGTAAAACCTAAAAATAAATTTAAAAAACTAAACCCTTAAAAAAAAAAATCTAATCCTAAAGTAAAAATAAAATAAACCTAAACCTAAAATAAAATAAAAAACTTAAACCTAAGCCTAAAATAAACTATACCTAAACCCAAACCTAAACTAAATAAAATAAACTAAAATAAAAATAAATATAAACCTAAAATATAAAGTAAAACCTAAAATAAAAATCTAAAACTTAGAGGTTTAAGGTTGGGTTTAGGTCTTAGAGTTTAGTTTAGTTTAGCTAGGGTTTTAGATTTAGGGTTTAGTGTTTAGCTTTAGTATTTAGGTTTAGATTTTTTTAAATTAAGTAAATTAGTAGGTTTCATATTTAGTTTATTTTATTTATTTTAGTTTTTATTTTTATGTTTATTTTAATTTTATTTAGTTTAGTTTATTTATTTTAATTTAGGTTTTATTTTAGTATATTATTTTTAGGTTTAAGGTGAGGTTTGTTTTAGGGTTTAGGTTTGTGGTTTAGGGTTTAGGTTTTAGGGCTTAGGGTTTAGGGTTTAGGGTTTTAGAGTTTAGGGTTTAGGGTTTAGGTTTAGGTTTTAGGTTTAGGGTTCAAGTTTTAGTTTAGGGTTTTTGGTATTTTTTTAACAGAGAACAAATTTAGATTCAATATCTCTTCTTTTCGATTTTATCAACCAAGTAACACACCAAGTTTTCTAAGACCCAAGCGATGACATAGATAAAAAATGATCATGCCTAGAATAAATCAAAAACCCTAGTTAACATAAACCATCTCTACTGTAAAGGCATAGTTCCAAAAGTAGCAAATTAGATCAAACATTCTTCAGTTTGTCCAGTTCCCATCAGAACCACCCTGACCTCTCGAGTAGCGGGATCCACCATTATATCCCCGATCTCTCCCTCCGCCACAACCAGAGCTATAACCTCTATCACTCCTCCCATCTCCATAACCACCATTGCTTCGATGACTACCTTCATATCTGCCAGCACCTCACATTCCCCCACCACCATTGTAACAACTGCCACGTCTGGCTTCGCCTCCAACACCAGATCTAGACTAAGCCTGGTTGACAATGATGTTATTGCCGTCAAGTTTTTGCCCATTCTTAGGGTTTAGGTTTAGGTTTAGGTTTATTAGGTTTTAGGGTTTAAGTTTTTTTTTTAATTTATTTAGTTGCTTTAGGCTTAGGTTTAAGGTTCATGGTTTAAGGTTTAGGGTTTAGGATTTAGGGTTTAGGGTTTAGGATTTTAGAGTTTATGCTTTATGGTTTAGGCTTTATGGTTCAAGGGCTTTTTAGGGTTTATGGTTTAGGGTTTAGGGTTTTGTATTATAGGTCTAGGGTTTAGGGTTTAAGGATTTAGAATTTATGATTTTTTAAAAAACAATTAAGTAAACCAATAAGTTTAAGTTTATTTAGTTTATTTTTTTATTTATTTTAGTTTATTTTATTTCTTATTTTTATTTAGGTTTATTTTTTATTTAGTTTAATTTATTTATTTTAGGTTTATTTTTTATTTTTTTTATTTTTTAGGTTGAGGTTTAGGTTTAGGTTTATTTTTTTAGTTTAGATTTATTTTTATTTTATTTTTTAGGTTTAAGTTTAAGTTTTTATTTTAGTTTTTTTTAGGCTTAAGATTTAAGTTTTTATTTTAGGTTTATCTTTAGGTTTTATTTTTAGTTAGGGTTTAAGTTTATTTTTAGTTTATTTTATTATATTTAGTTTAGGTTTAGATTTAGGTTTAGGTTTAGGTTTAGTTTATTTATTTTAGTTTATTTTATTTTAGTTTTAGGTTTATATTTATATTTATTTTAGGTTTAGTTTTTTTTTTAGTTTAGAGTTATTTTATTATTTTAAGTTTTATTTTAGGTTTATTCTATTTTAGGTATTTATTTAGTTTTTTAATTTATTTTATTTTAGGTTTAGTTTATTTATTTTTTATCTTTTAGTTTAGTTTTAGGTTATTTATTTTATTTTAGTTTAGTTTTTTTATTTTATTTTCTTTAGGTTTAAATTTAGTTTATTTTTTTTTATTTTATTTATTTTGGTTTAGATATATTTATTGTAGATTTATTTTAGTTTAGTTTTAGCTTGGGTTTTAGGTTTCTTTGGGTGGGCCTGGGGTTTAAGGCCTAGTGTTGCTTTAAGGTTTAGGGTCTATGATTTATGATTAGGGTTTAGAGTTTAGGGTTCAGGGTTAGTTTAGGGTTTAGGGTGGTTTAAGGATTAAGCATTAGTGTTTAGGGTTTTATAGTTAGGGTTTGGGTTGTGATAGTTTAGGGTTTAGCCTGGGTTTAGGGTCTGTTTAGGTTAGGGTTTGTTTTATATACATTTTTATATATCTTTACTTTTATTTTAAATTAAGCAAACCAGTAGGTTTAGGTTTTTTTTTATTTTATTATATATTTTTTTATTTATGTTTTATTTATTTATCTTTTAGTTTATTTTATTTTTATTTTAGTTTAGGATCTTCCTTTACTTTATTTTTTTAGTAGGTTTAGGTTTATTTTTTAGTTTTATTTATTTTATTTATTTTTTTAGGTTTAGGTTTTATTTTTATTTTAGGTTTAGGTTTAGGTTTATTATTTATATTTTAGGTTTTTTATTTTAGGTTTATTTTAGGTTTTATTTTTAGTTTGTTTCATGTTTATTTTGGTAGATTTTATTTTATTTTTTTTAGGTTTAGTTTAGTTTATTTTATGTTTAGGTTTTATTTATTTAGTTTAGGTTTAGGTTTATTTTATTTTGTTTATTTTAGGTTTAGGTTATTTTTTTAGTTTAGTTTAGGTTTTATTTATTATTTATTTTAGGTTTTATTTTTTTTTATTATTTAGGTTTAGGTTTTATTTACTTACATTCAACGATGAAGACTTACTCCTAGGGATGATGAGCAACCTCTTTACATTAAAGTGGATGTTGGTGATACAGTATCTAGAGTTCGTGACCGTGTAGGTCAACATTATGAGTCAAAGAACCCTTGCCTACTTGAGGATCAACATCTCCAAACTCCAAAAAGAAAGGATAATATTGAGATGATTTAATGTACAAGACAAGAGGGTCTAAATGCATGATGTAGGTTGTGGGTCAAATTAGCTAGAAGAAGTTGTTCTCCACCACAAGGGATGCCCTCACAGGTCTAGCATTCCTTTATCATGCAAGGATGGAGATCCTTCATGTTCAAGAGAGAAAGAACATGCATGCATGATGTGAAACATACAACCATGCATCTAAGGGGTTGCTAAATATTTTAATTATCTTATTTATGTCTTAGGCTTTATGATGAGGTTCTGAGTTGTTTAAAATTTTTGATGAGTGAAATTTTTTTATCCTAAGAGCCAATCTTATCCAAGCCACACATTAAAGCATCAATCATTTAAGAAACTATAAAAGCATGCCATCCTAATGCACAATGTAAACATAACATCAAACAATTATATAAACTATCATAAAAGAAAAAAATGCCGATGCGGTCGGGTACTACCATACAACTCAAAGAGAGAAAAGATTGGTCGCCAAGGACTACCCTTATACAATATGGAATATGAAAGAATAATTATAATTGTATTAAATGCTATGGAGGTCTTCTTTCTTCATATCTCCATTTTTAATTTGTTTCCTTCTTTGATTTGGATGGTGGTTGCATCAAAGGCACCCCAGGACAAAGCCTTCTACCCATTGCTCATCCTAATCCCCCATAGCACTAATCCTAATTCCTATTATAAAAATTATATTTATGTGGAAAAATTAAATCTAACAACACCTACAAAATAGAGGTTAGCTAAATACACATATAATCCTAAGCATTTGTATTTACAATTTGGACATATTACCCTACACATAGGTAACTAAGCCCACCTGTCTTAACTTGGATTATGCTTTAGGATTTAAGCAACCTGGAAAAAGAGCATTCACATTTATTTTTAAGCATCCCTTAAGCATAATCTCCTACAAAAAATATGATTAAGGTAATATTGGCATATCATCCAGTCTATGAAACATAAACCCTAACATCCAATCTAAAATAATACATCATAAAACAAAACATGCATCACATCATACACCATCCTAACTTCGCTAGAAGTGGTGACTTAATTCTAATGTGTGTATTAAGGCTTGTGTGGTAAGTCTTGTTAGGCATTAGTGTTGTATTTTTAAAGTGTAGAAGAATTCAATTTAACATGAAAGGTTGATTTCACTTGAAGTAGTTTAATTGATTTGAGAATTTTAATTTGTGTTGTATTTTGTTTCATTTGATTACACTTAGCAATAAAGTGTTATAAAGAGAGGAAAAGATGATTGCCCTCTTTCATCCCTACCTTAAGTCACTTACTAAAATATATTAATTTGATTTAGTTCTCATTAGTGAATGGCTTATTAAATGATTTAATTAATCCTAAGTTTAGGTTCACTTTAAATAATCTTATTCAAAATGAAAGGCATCTTAAGATTAATTTAATTCAATTACTACCACATGACATATATTAAATCATTTTTTTCCATCACATGTAACATGCATATGATTTAATCCTAAGTGTATCTATACATGCAATATATTTTAGCACACTTAAATGATGAATGTATGTGTATGTTTAGAATTTATATTTTATTTGATTTAATTATTTAAACATATTAATTTAAAACTTTATCCAAATTCTTAAACAAAAGGACATAAGAATGAAATTAAATAGGCATGTGTCGTTGTTAAACCAGGTAAGTGAGGTAATCAAATGACCTCCTTAGAGCTAGCTAAAGCCTCGTATTCTCGAGATGTCCAGATTATATATTCATTTGCATTCAAACATATGTAAATTCATATACATGAACATAGGAAGTAAGCTCCAAATCATATGGATAATTAATTCAACCACTTAGTCAATTTTGAATGCATGTAATTTTAATGTAAAATGTGATTTTCATTCACTAATCACAGATACATATACATGTACAAACATATAAGAAATTATGTATTGTTCTTAAATCAAGGAAGTGAGGTAATCAAATGACCTCCTAGGGGTTAACAAAAGCCTTGTATTCCCAGGATGTCTAGACTATATACTTGCTTTTCTTGGACACACATGGATGTATACATAAATGAGGGAAAGAAAACCATGCAAAGATTGTATATTTTTTATTGAATCATTTATATATATGAATTAAAGCTCTATCCAAATTCTAAACTTGAAATACATAAGAGTGAAATCAAATGGGTATGTGCCATTATTAAACTAGGGAAGTGAGGTAATCAGATGACCTCCTTGGGGCTAGCTAAAGCCTCATGTTCCCAGGATGTCTAGAGTATATACACATTACCATTCAATCTTAAATAGATCAACACATGAATAGAGGAAAGAGAACTCAACATTCATACACTTAAGCTATAAGCACATGCATTTCTTATGTATTTATAACTAGCATCATAACACATATTGTTATTCATTTATAAGCTTTTGAAAAATACATTTTGGATTTAATAGTTATAATAGCCACACATATATTAGATTAAATCAACACATGCAAACTTACAAAAAAGAAATCCATTATCTTTTACTTTATTTTGAAAAGATGAATGCATGAATTCAAATGACATACCAAGTTTAACATGATTGGAAAGAGGACAATCAAATATAAGCATGTGATTCATTCAACCAAACTAGTTCTTAAGGACAATCAAATCAAATAAGATTATTTAAAGCAAAAAGCTTCTTTATTAATTAAGTTTTGTATTTGATTTGATTTAAAGATGAGAAGAGAAATCATCACTTGTTATTTTAAACCCATTCCCACATTAGTAATTTGATTTAATTTAAGGAAATGTAATTAAGTTGATTTTATGAGTTAATTAAGTTGAAACTTTAATTAGATGAATGAATTACCATTACCTATGTCACCTTAAAGTAATTAACTAAATAATTATGAGACAACATGATATGCATGGAAAATAAACTTACAATGATCCTAAATAAAAGGGGCCTAATGCAATTAGCTCATGATTAATAGTTAACTAGATTAAAGACTTAATTAATTACTCTTATGGATTTTCCACACATATGGACTAACCATAATTTCATTAAACTCCTTTAGTTTATTCAACACCTAAAGATTTACCCCATGGTTTAATTAATTAAGCTCTGATGTGATTATGATTTTAATTTGATTAAGTGATTTAATTAATTAGTTAAAACTTAATTAATTTTATTTTAAAAAAGGGTGAAATGAACTTAGGGAAAGGGGTCCCAACCCTATTCCTTAGTTCACTTACTATTGAACAATGATTAATAAACTTAATTAACTAAATTTTTACTATTCATGGGATTAATTAATCATCAATTAACTTAAAAGAGTAGCTAAGGTTTAATTAATCAAATTTCCTAATTAAGTAAGCAATAATTCCCAAGAAAATCATGCGAGGTAGAGGTCATCCCATTAAATTAACCCACATAATTTGGGATAAATTGCTCAAGTAATTAAGAATTAATTAAGCAAATTAATTTTGTAATCAAACCTTAATTACTATTTAAAATTAGTTAAGATCATTTTTTAATTATTTTATTAAATACCTTTAAAATGAGTATTTATTTGCATTTTTTTATTTCACTATGATTTTTAGAAGTTTTAGCCATTTAAAATGATTAATTAAGCTTAATTAAAGCGTAATCCTATTAGTGCCACATGGCACGCTGACGCGACATGCTTTCCACATGGCGTGCTGATGCGACACGCTTTCCATTTGGCACCACAGGATTGTCTACTTAAACTTATCCAACTTAGTGCCTACATGGCCGAGGTGGATGTGCTTTCTCATCCACCATTTGATCTAAGATCGGATGACTATGATTAATTCCATAGCTTAATAGGATTAAATTAGATCAATCTAGCAGATCTAATCATGATCGTCTGTTCCGATCATGTGGAAGGGGTGGGTGATCTAACATCACATGAGTGATGGAGAATGGAGTCCGTCCGCCATTGCTTGCTTGATTCAAGCTTACCCGAGCTCAGATCAACTCCAAAAGGATCCCACACCTTCACGACATCAATCAAATGGGATCCAATGGTCAAGATCACATAAGATGCAAGTTTTCTTCAAAAAGATCCAACCCATTTTTGCCTAAGGATCAATTTTGTAAGCATACCTCACAAGAGCTCAAGACCGATGGCTCAAATGATTGAGGAAGCTTCATCTAGTGGAGATAAAGCCTTATTGAGCAATAATTTGATCAATTCCTTGACATTCACTCTAAAGGCTAGAAATTGATGATTTGGAGCTCGACTTTGATCGAAGTCCCACCTCCGTGCTCGAGAAGCTTGTGAGATAATTCATTCTTGCTTGATGAGGCCTAGGGAAGGTGCGTGCAAAGTTAATTTGAGTTTGAAAGAGAAATGGGTAAGTTAGGTCAGAAATGGGAGTGTCCTATTTTAAGATAGACGGGAATGACATTTTTTGATAGAGGAATAAGCTTAAGAGCTTAGGGCATGGCTCTAGCTACTTGTCTTGGGTAGCTAGGGATGTGAGGAATGATTTTTGTGTGTGTTTGAATGGAAATGAGGGGGTGTATATCCCCATTCATCTTGTTCAAATAGTGGGATTTGGCTTTTTAGTGGTCATCCGACCATCTCAGGGAGTCATGGGTGGCAGAGAGAAGATGAGTTAGCTTGGCTTGGTTGGTTGAAGGTGTGGAGCTAGCTGCCAAGGAGGAATCGTGGGTGTCCTATGGATTCCAAATGCTCCAATGGGGAGCGTGAGGTGATTTCATCTCCCATGGGTCATGATCATTCGATCCACCCCTTGGGTCAGGTTGGGCAGTGTCTTAGGTGCTTAGGTGGACCATTGGGAGAGTACCAAGTGGCCAGGGAATGGAAATGACCACTTACATGGGTGATTTGTCTCATGTGATGCCCTTGACCCAAGGGTAGAATGATCATTTAGCATTGGATTTGATTTGGGCAGAATTGAAAAGAGCCAAAGTTGGTTAGCCCAAATTTCAGGTCAATTTGGGTTGTTTTGGTTAGGTTTGGCTCAATTTGACTCATTTGAGTCAAATTGGGTTAGGTTGGGTAAAGTTGATCAATTGGCCAAATTGGGTCAAACCAAGGGTTGATCCAAGTTCATATGATTATTTGGGATGTCTTGGTTCAATTGGTTTGGTTTAGTTTGGCTTATATTTGATTTTGGCTCATTTAAATTCATTTGGGTTAAATGTGTTAAGTTGACTAATTTGACCAAATTGGCCAAATTGGCTTGGGTTGGGTGTTGGTTTGGGTTTAGTTGACCCATTGAAGATGATTGTAAGCTTTGGTTTCAAGTAATTTGGATTTGTTTTGATTTAGGCCAACTTGAACCTTTTGGTCAATTTGGGCTAAGTAGGTCAATTGAGTTCAATTGGGTCGAATCATGACTTTGGTCAAGTTCAACAAATAATTTTGAATGAATTTGAGCCATCATTGCAATCAATTTTGGTTTATATTTTGATTTGACCTAATTTAGTCTTTTTCAATTTGGGTCAACGTCAAGATGGTCAATTCATTTGGTTTGACTCAATTAAAGGTCATGTCATATTCAAATATTGATTTTGATTTGGTATGAATCATTGGTTTCAAGGGAATTAGGTTATGTTGCAATTTGGCTAGTTTGGGTTCATATGGGTTTAAGGTTGGCTTGACTTGAGTTGACCCAATTGGATTTGACAATTGATCAACTAGGGTGATCAACAATCATGATGGAATGTTTTGTTTCTTGGTTCAATCCAATTTGGGTAGGATTAAACTTGGCCCTAAATAAATTGCACTTTTTCAAGTGGACCAATTGGGTTTAGTTGGCTTGATTTTTGGTTAAGTTTGATTTAGTTGAGTTTATATATGGATTTGGAATTGATATATAAATTCAATTGCAATTGGCTTAGGTTCAAATGGGTTTTGGTTCATTTGAACATTTCAAGTCAAAAGGGTTAAGTTGGGTTTGACTTGGGTTGATTTTGGTTTGGCTTGATGATTGTATATTTCAATTATATTTGTGAATATGATTGAAGGTATGATTGATTCATGAGAAAATCAATTGAATTTGGGTTTTGGAATGAAAAAATTTAGCTAAGTCCATGGAGTTGGGTCATGTGGTTTAGGTTTAGATTTTGATTTGATTTGATTTAGTTTTGATGAACTAAATGCATATTTCATTTCAATTTGTGAAGATGATTGAAAATATGATTGAGTTATGAGAAAATCAATTGCGTATGACTTGATTTGGATTAAGATTTGGCTAAGTCCATGGGATAAGTCATATGGCTTAGGAAGGGTTTTGAATTAATTCTATTTAGTTTTGATCATTTGAATGTAGATTTTATTTATATTTAGGAAGATGATTGAAGATATAAATTGATTATGTGAAAATCAATTGATTTTGGATTTATTTGGACTAAGATTTGGCTAAGTCCATGGGATAGGTCATATGGCTTAGGAAGAATTTCAAGTTTGGATTTTATCATGGGCTTTAATCATTTGGTTTTAGAATTTGTGTTTGGACTTTGATTTGAATTTGGTGTTTGAATTGAACGTGAGGTTTGGTTTGAGAAGGTGAACATGGATTGGATTTGGGTTGTAGGGTAGGTCGATTATCCTAATCCCTAAGGCATAACCTATTATGGTTAACCCTTCTAAGTCTTTAGGCTAGGTTTTACCTAATTGTTGAAGTCTTATGACTTAGTCTTAGTGTTGAAGACTCTTAAAGATGGAAGATTGAATCCACACTCCAAAAGTGAGGTCAGCGCCATGCTCCATAGTGTTGCCCTTGATAGATGATTGGTACAAGCAAAGTTTCACATTATAGACTTTGATACATATTTCAACACTTTGCTTCAGAGACCATGAATACAAGAGAACAATATAGTTCCATCCTCTCTACATAAGTGTATGAAGTTTGTGAGAGGTTGGATCATCTCTTGTCAAAGGAGATCTCAAGCTACAATTCATGAGTATGGTATATATGAGGATGTGGCTTACCTCCTCAAAATCAACAAGTCTATTCTATGAACTTGGCTAAAGTTTAAAAAGAAAGAAATATAAAAGAAAAAGATAATGAAAGAGAAAAAAAAAGAAAAAGAAAATAGAAAATGAAAAAGAAAATAAAGGGAGTGGAAATATACTTGGAGGAGGAGTGGGCGACATTAGATTCCACCCAGTTCATTATTCCATTCTAACATATGGGTAGGATGACGACCTCCACAAGGTAGAGGAAGAGGCGGTTAGAGGCGTCAGGGGTGGAGAATCTTTTGGCCACCCAGAAGATATGTCCCAACTACCAGTAGTACACTGTCTTTAGACTTAGAATCTAGTTCATAGGATGAGTCTTATATGGTTAGCACACCAACTCTTCTCAATAGTAGATTCTCTTGGAGGTGACACTTGAGCTAGATAGTGATGAAGATTGGGCTTCAAAACAAAGCATAAGTGTACCCAAGTCTATATGTGAAATAGTTAGGCATCAGTTAGGAACCTTAGCTCTAATCCCACTTTCCTCTCAAAAAGTTAAGGGTTTGGTAGTTAAGAAAGCCCTAAGTCATCCACAGGTGTGAAGACTCAGAGGTTCTTTCTGGGAGCATCATCCTCAAGTCAAGAAATTGATGTAGAACTTGAGGATGATTCATATAAAGATTTAATAGAATTATCTTTTGATTGATACTTGTCTTGTGTTCATAATTTAGCAAAGAAAGGGTTAATCGCACATACTTGGTCAAAGCACAGGTCATACTACTTCAAGAGAATATGGAAGAACAAATATAAAAGCTCTCAATCAAGACTAGAACTAGGATTCAATACATTGGGTCCAGTCGATGTTGATGATTACTACTTAGTGATTACCAATCATTTGGAATTTGATAGGTTCTTTTCAAATCACATTAACTCATATGAGTTATGCTTAGAAACATCAAAATCTAGATGATTTTAAAGTCAAAGATGCTACCGAGTTTGAAGAAGAGAGTCAACCAGATAAGCAAGGAAATCAACTTAAAAAGAACTAAGATACATACATCAGTTCTTTGTTGAATGAAATTGAAACCAATGACTTAGTTAGGCTATTGGTAAGTTTAAGGTGCATGTTATAAAGAGATGCCTAGATTGGCTCGACATAGCGATAAACAAATAATACCAACCCTATCAAGCAAGCTCCTAGATGCATGTGATTAGACATAGACATTTATGAAGTCAAGAAAGCGATGATATTGGCTTCATGGGAGGAAAAAAAAAAACCCTACCTAGTTAGCGTGTCATCAGTTAAGAAAAGAATGGCCAAATTCACATATGCATCAATTTTAGGGATTTAAATAAGGCATGTCCAAAGATGAATTTCCACTTCCAATCCTAGAGGTGATGGTGGACATTTCCTCATCTGATGTAGTCTTCTCTATTATGGAAGGCTCATCTAGATATAACTAAAAAATAAGGATTGAAGATGAAAGAAACATTGCTTTTAGAACCCGATTAATCTATTACTATAAGGTCATGCCTTTTAGAATTAAAAATGATAGTGTTACATGGGAATGACTGATCTTCAAATGAACTCATTCATCATCAAGTCAGTGCTATGTCAATGATCTCATGGTCAAAAGTAGAAAAGAAAGACCATCTCTTTGACTTGAGAGTAGTTTTGAATAGGTAAAGACAATTAAACCTCAAAATGAACCCTCAGAAGTGTACATTGGTAGCTTGAGAAATTCCTTGGGTTTGTTATCACTCTAGGGTGATCAATGATCAAGGCTATATTAGAAATGCAACAATTAAAGTTTAACTCAACAGATCATTCCAAGGTGATTGGCATATCTAAGATGCTTTATATCCAACTTATCAAGAAGATGTCATTCTCAACACTTATAAAAAAGGATGGCAAGTTTAGGTGGGATGACAAGTGTGAGCATGCCTTTAAAGACATCAAGCATTACCTAATGTTTTCCATTCTAATAGCCTATCTCGAGCAAGCCTCAAACTTTACTCTTAGATGATTCCCTTGGTGCTTTGTTGCTGGCCAATGATGGAGAGAAGGAAAACACCCTCTACCATCATCTAATCCCATTAAGGCTAAATATCCACACATTGGAAAGCACTGCCTAGCTTTAATCTTTGCATCCCAAAAGCTACAACACAACATGCTTCCTTATAAGGTGAACTTAATCTATCGGATTAATATAATACATTATCTCATGACATAGCTGACGCTATCCAGATGGTTGGCACAATGGTCCATGATCCTCTCGCAGTTTGACATTACCTTCATACCCCTCTGTGTGGTGAAAGGACAAGATTTCTTAGCACTCACTTGCGACTCTCACTTAGTGATGATCTCCCATGAACAAATCATGAACTTAGGGATACTAGCATCATTTGGGAGATGTACTTTGATGGTGCGGCTTCCTCTCAAAGATGAGAAGAACCATAATCTACTATTCTAGGAAAGGCAGGGGTAAGAATAGTTCTCTTAACTCTGGACCAAGATGTAATGAGATTCTCATATCTTCTGTCTAATCCTTGCACCAACAACGATGTCAAATGTGAGGCTCTGATTGCCAGTCTGGAGTTAGCCATTACTTTAAGCATCCAGAACATCAACATCTTTGGGGATTCTCAGCTAGTTATTATTCAATTTGTTGGGTCCTATAAGGTTATTAAAGCCCAAGCTCCATCACTACCACAAGTACACTATGGACTTGTTGGCCCAAATCTAGGTTACCATTTATAAGATTCCTTAAGGAGAGAACATCGTAGTGTATTCTTTAGCCAAGCATGCTAAGGAGTTGGCAAGTCTAGAAGATGATTCCATATCAATAAAGGTCCAAAATAGATGTGTCTTATCTCTTATTGATATTGAACTCATCAAAAAGTACTCTCTTGTGGATGGTGTCTTGTACCGATAGTTTTTTGATCATATGTGGTTATGTTATTTAGATAAGCATGAAGCTCATAAGATCATGGCTGAGGTACACTTAGGATTATGTGGAGCCAACAAATCTGGACAAAAGATGAAAGCCAAGATCAAGAGAGAAGGATACTCTTTGGATGTGATGATCAGATTACATGGATCGATTCCACCAATGTCAAATACATGATGTTTTCTTACACCAACCACCCAACATTCTACATCCAACATTGGCTTGATTTCCATTCGAGTGTTGGGGTACTAACATAATGGGTCTAATTGATTCTCATTCTTCCAAGGGTCATCAGTTCATCTTTGCTACTACTGACTACTTTTCTAAATGGAGGTGATTCTACTCAGAGAGGTCGTGGCTCAACATGCACTCCAATTTTTTAAAAACCCTATCATATATAGGTTCAAAGTACCTCGATGAATTATATCAGATAATGGTATTGCATTCAAGATCACTAAGATCAACAACTTTTCCTAGAGACATAACATAGATTGGAGATATTCTACCATCAACTACTTGAGGAAAAATAGCTTAGTAGAAGCCTTTAACAAAACTCTCATCCAAAATCTAAAGAAGACACTCAACAATAACAAAGTGGCATGAGTAGTTAGTTTAAGCTTTGTGCTCTTGGACAACATATAGAACTCAATTCAATCTCCTTTTCTCCTTAGTGTATGGGTCTGAAGTCATTCTACCATTAGAAGTTCAACTCCCATTTCTAAGGATAGTTGTGGGTAGCAAGATCACAATAGAGTATAATGCCAAGTTGCAGTTAGAAGAGCTCAATGATCTGAAGGAGAGATGCCTTTGGGCATGCTAAACCTTAAGTTGTATAAAGCTAAAATGATTCAAGCTCACAATAAGTTGGTCCATCTTAGAGCTTTTCAAGTAGGAAAGCTTATTTTAGTTCTAAGGAGACTGTTTGCTGCTCATCATAAGAAGGGAGGAATGTTTGAACCCACTTGGGAAGGGGCCTTTGCTATAGAGAAGGCCCATCTAGGATCTTATCGACATTAATCATAAAGGAGAGCACCCAATGCTTCCAATCAATGGGCTCTACTTAAAGAAATATTATAAATCATGTTTGAAAATAATTATCATTAATGAAAATTCCATTTCAAATTCAATCTCTTCCAAGTTGAATGTATTATTATTTGTGAATCCTCCATGATGTGTTTAGGGTAGGTGTAAGGAGAGGACATCCTATCCTTCATCGACACAAAATACACATAAACATAAATAAAATAAATACATATCTTTTTATCTACTCAGTTGGGATAAAGCCCCCCAATGACACTCACTGGAGTGCTCTAGGTGACTACCCAGCTAGTTCACAGTGGTCTTCTTGCTTTGAAGGATGTAAGTATGTGCTTTCCTTCCTCACTTGGCCCACACTTATGAGATCCTTGTTAGTTGGTAGGCCTTACTATGGTGGGTTTCCTCATGTTGGCTTCTTAGAGGATGTGAGTCTGCTTTCTTCTTAGATTAGCCTTCATGCATTGAGGTTGAGTATATTTGAGGTTTAGGATAAGTCCCAGTGGCTCCTTCCCTCTTGATGCTTCAAGTCAGTCCAATTCTTCCTGGGCCACAGTAGTCCCTCTAGGACTGATAGCATCTGTTCAACAGATAATAGACTATCCCGATGATTAGTTCCACTTGGAAAGTTGGAAGCCTACATGCTTTCTTTCCAGATTGATCATTGCACACTGACGGACACCTTAGGTTGGTTGGTTCTAACTATGCTAATGGATACACTACTCATGCTAATACATGCTAATGGATACACCTTAGGTTGTTGGTTCTCGCACCTTAAGATACACCACTCATGGCAATATGTAAGTCTGCTATACTTTCTCCTTGAGTTGGCCATCATACACCTATAAGATTTCTTTTCAAGGCCTCTGGATAACACCCTTAGCAGCACCTCCCTCGTGGGCACTATATTTGGATCACATTCTTTGCGACACCATTTAGACACTACTTGGGTTACTATCAAAGTGGATAGTTTTCCTTTCCTAGTAACCACCCCTGTGGTTAGAGAATCTGTTCTGTGGATGTGTAGATTCTCTCTTACCTAAAATTTGAGATCGTCAAGGCCAATATAGCCTCTTCTCGGTGTGGTCCTCTCACCAATAGGTCCATAAACATATAAACAAAATATATTCACTTGTGGATTAGGAGGACACCCTTAACTGTACCTTTTCCCAAGCAGTCATCCTATCTTTACGGCAGTGTTAGCAAAACTCCCTATAGAAATTTCTTGACTACTTTTTAGTTGATATAAGTCCCCAACGACATTCACTCAGTAGTCGCCCTAAGTTGGGTTTGATTAATTGTGCTACCAATAGCCACCCAATGATTATTCCTTCCTTTAGAAGATGTAAGTGGTATGCCTTCTAGCATAATCATTATACAGGAACCCTTAGGTTGGCTAGCTACTAAAGACTATCCCTTTAGATTCATAAATCAGATAGACAAGTCTAATATAGCCCCTTCTAAGTGGGTCCATCATACATTGACATGGTCCATAAATTAAATCTATCAAATTTGAGCTTACATCCCATGGATATGCCCTCAATTCAAAATCAAAAAAACAAACCATATCAAATCACATGAAAGTAAGATAAAATTAATTCGACTACTTTTGAGTTGACATAAGTCCCGGTAAAATTCACTCAATAGTCTCCTAGGTCGGGTTGATTGTTGTGCATCCAACATCAAGGTTGTTCCTTGCTTTGGAAGATGTAAGTCTATTATGCCTTCTTCCTTTGCTGCTGCAGAGGCAACCACTTAGGTTGGCTAGCTCTACTCTAATAGTAGACTATCCCTTTGGATTTGTAAACACAGGAGCTATAGCCCCTTCTCGGTCAACCCTGCAGAGGATCCATTCATTAACTCAAATTAAATTAAACCCAATTTTATTTTCTCTAGTGGAGTTGAATCACACCCTTCTCCCCAGTGGAGCCCCAAATCATATATAAACAAGTCAACCAAAAAAATCAAATTCAAAACCAACCTCCCAATGGAGCTAAATTAAACCAACTCTCGGTAGAGTCTAAATCAAAATCCAACCAAAACTTATTCCCAGCAGATACATCCCCAAACAAATCTATGAAATCAAATGAAATCTCAATCCCTGAATAGCCATAACTTGTTTCCCTAGTGGAAGGTTCATATACCGATCCCAGTGGGACTCAGTATCTCTAGCAGATATGCCTCCACATCAATTAAAATAAAATAAATTAAAGTTGATTTGATCTAAATCGGTGGATTATAGATTCTTATCCCAACAAAACTTCTTTCCACAAATCATATAATCAAATCAAATTCAAACCTTATCCATGATTTTCTTCTTCTATGTATAGATATAGACCCTCACATGTCATGTCCAATGCATGTGTGATCCCCTAGTGGATCTCCCTCCATGTCCTTGACATGGAATTCTCATCAAATCTTATTTCTTCTCTTATGCACCTTTAATACTTCACAAAAACCAAAGTAATGTATTCATTCAAATTACATCATCTTAACATTATAATAAACATTTTTTTGATTTGTGATGGTGCTCAAACTAACACACACATCATGCTAAAATATTATAGTGTGAATTAACACACTATATTGTATTATAATATTTGATGTTATATAATAAGTTGCTATAATATAATATATTGTCTACCATTACACCTCCTTAGAATAACTTAAATGGGACAAATAATGAAATTTTTTCAAAATATAATTAATGTTCATTTTGGATGTAAAATTATTATCTTTTATTAGAAATGGTACAAAAAAGCATAATTTTGGTGTTGCTTCTTGATTTGTGTGTGCCATGAATTTTTTCCAAATTCTTCCATCTCAACCTTAACATTAACATTTTGTGAGTTTTGACCCAAAATATTATAATAAAAGTAAAACATACTAAAATGTACAATAACATTTAGTAACACACCACCACATTCATATATATGTGAAGTTATATTGTTATACATTATATTTTAATATACTTTCATAGAATATATTATCTTACATTACACCTTAAAATAAATCAATTTAAAAAAAAAAATTTATAAAATTTGGTTGAAAAATGAATATTTATTTTGGATGCAAAATTACATTCTTTTGGTGAAATGACACACTATTAAGCACACTGATGATGTTCTAGGCTTACCTTAAATTTGGCCAAATCCATCATTTTTAAATAAATTTTTTATGAATTATACATGTACAAACTCTACTACATCATACTATAACTAACTAAAATATGCTAAACAATAAGTAGTAATACACAATAGTATGTTATAATGCATGATGCTACACTATGTTATGACATCTATATTATAATACACTATAACATATTATATTATATTATATTATTTATATCACATCAGAAAGGATTGCTTAAGATAAAAAAATCATAAAATTTGTCTAACCAATAAAAATTATATATTTTAATTGTATCACTTACATATTTTAAATTGAAATAATACATTATGATGCCATACTCTGCCTATTATGAATTTGGCCAAATTCCACCATTTTTATGTCTAAATCAACATTTTTATAAATAATGCTAGTGTAGGTTTCACTGCATGTTTGTAAAATACTAAATGAATTTAAAATGCACAATAATATATGATATTATGATATTTTATATATGTTGTTATACTATGCTACAACATAAAATATTTATTTTGAACATAAAAACTTACTTTTAAAACTATAAGTGTCGTTGCACACCTTTGGTACTACAACCTAATTTGCACTTCAAATTTAATAAATTTCATCATCTGATTTATTAAATTAATATTTTTATGATTTATATTAATATAGACTATAGGGCACAATACCATAATATACTAAAACATTTCAAAATCACTACATGCTCAAATATATGATGCTACATTATACTATAATATATGGTATTATAAAATGACTTAGGGTTAGGGTTTAAGGTATTCAAATCTCTAATAGTCAAGGGAAAGTCTCTTGAAGACATTTTCTTCAACTTCCATAACTATGTTAGGATTAGGTCATTCTATTGATATACTCTTAATGACATATTTATTCAAGTTTTAGGGTTTAGAGATTAGGGTTAGGGTTTAGGGTTTATTAATATTTAGGTTTAGGTTATGGTTTAGGTTGTAGGTTTAGGGTTTTAGGTTTGGGGTTTGGGTTTAGGGTTTATGGTTTAGGGTTTAGGGTTTAGGTTTTAGAGTTTAGGGTTTTAGGATTTAGGGTTTAGGGTTTTGGGTTGAAGTTTTAGGGTTGTAGGTTTAGGGTTTAGGGTTTAGGGTTAGTTTTAGGGTTTAAGGTTGATTTTTTTAAATTAAATAAATCTGTAGGTTTAGGTTTATTTTATTTTTTTTATTTTCTTTAGGTATTTTTTTATTTACTTTAGTTTATTTATTTTAGGTTTATTTATTTTAGTTTAGGTTTTATTTCAATTTTTCAAGTTTAGGATTATTATTTTTAGTTGAGTTTTATTTTATTTTATTTATTTTGTTTATGTTTTATTATTTATTTTTTTAGGTTTAGTTTAGCTTTTATTTTATTTTTTTTAGGTTTAGGCTTTAGTTTTATTTTAGGTTTTCTTTTAGTTTAAGTTTAGGTTTACTTTTAGTTCATTTTATTTTATTTAGCTTAGGTTTAGGTTAGGTTTAATTTATTTTATGTTTAGGTTTAGGTTTTATTTATTTTAATTTAGTTTATTTTAATTTTGGTATAGGTTTATCTTATTTTATTATTTTATTTTATTTTAGGTTTAGTTTTTTTTTAGATTATGATTTAGGTTTTATTTTTATTTCTTTTAGGTTTATATTTTTGGTTTATTTTTAGGTTTAGGTTTTTTTATTTATTTTATTTTATATTAGGTTTATTTTATTTTAGTTTTAAATTTATTAGTGTTTTTTATTCTTAGGTTTATATTATTTTTTAGTTTAGTTTAGGTTTTTATTTTTATTTTATTTTATTTTTAAGTTTAAGTTTATGTTTTAGTTTAGATTTTTGTTTTATTTTATTTTATTTTATTTAGGTTTATGTTTATTTATTTTTTTTTATTTTAGGTTTTATTTAGTTTAGGTTTAGGTTTTTAGGTTTTTAGGGTTTAAGGTTTAGGGTTTAGGGTTTATGGTTTATGGTTTAGGGTTTTAGGGTTTAGTTAGGGTTAGAGTTTAGGGTTTAGGTTTGGGTTTAGTTTAGTGTTTTAGGCTTTAGGGTTTGGGGTTTTAAGTTTATGGTTTAGTGTTTAGGTTTTAGGAGTTTAGTTTAGGGTTTTAGGGTTTAGGGTTAGTTTAAGTTTAGGTTTAGTTTAGGGTTTAGGGTTTAGTTTGGTTAGGTTAGTTTAGGGTTTAGGTTTAGGTTAGGTTTAGGTTTAGGTATTTAGGGTTAGTTTAGGGGTTTTTAGGGTTTAGGTTTAGGGTTTAGGTAGGGTTTAGGTTAGGTTTAGGTTAGTTTTATTATTTTAAAATTAAGTAATGATATTTTTATTTATTTTTTTTATTTTTATTTAGGTTTATTTTATTTTTATTTAGTTTAGTTTAGGTTTTTTTGGTTTATTTTTTAGGTTTATTTTAGTTGAGTTTTATTTTTTATTTTTTATTTTATTTTTTTAGGTTTAGGTTTTTTATTTTTATTTTTTATGTTATGGTTTAGGTTTTTTATTTTATTTTATTTTTTTTTAGGTTTTAGGTTTTATTTTAGGTTTATTTTTTTGGTTTTATTTAGTTTAGGGTTTAGGTTTATTTTTTATTTTTTTATTTATTTAATTAGGTTTAGGTTTAGTTTATTTTAGGTTTTGGTTTAAATTTAATTTATTTTAAGTTAGTTTAGTTTAGTTTAGGTTTAGGTTTATTTATTTTATTATTTATAGGTTTTATTTTTTTTTTTTTTTAGGTTTTATTTAGTTTTATTTTATTTTATTTTAGGTTTCTTTTATTTTTAGTTTTATTTTATTTAGGTTTTTTATTCCTAGGTTTATTTTAATTTTAGTTTATTTTCGGATTTTACTTATTTATTTTTAGTTTTTTATTTTTTATTTATTTTATTTTATATTTTAATTTAGGTTTTCTTTATTTTATTTTATTTTATTCTATTTAGTTTAGGTTTATTTATTTTATTTTTTTAAGTTTTATTTAGTTTAGGTTTAGTTTTTAGGTTTTGGTTTAGGCTTAGGGTTTATGGTTTAGGGTTTTGGCTTTTAGGGTGTGGGTTTAGGTTTAGGGTTTGCAGGTTTAGGGTTTTAGGGTTTAGGTTTAAGGTTTAGGGTTTAGGTTTAGGGTTAGTTTATTAGTCAGTTTAGGTTTTAGGGGTTTAGGAGTTTAGGGTTTAGGTTTTAGTGGATTTAAGGTTTAGGGTTTAGGGTTAGGGATTTGGGTTAGATTAGGTTTAGGAGGTTTGTTTAGGGTTTAGGGTTTAGGGTTTAGCATTTATACTTTTTTAGGGTTTAGGGTTGTAGGTTTAGGGTTATAGGTTGAGGATTTAGGGTTGTACATTTAGGTTTAGGATTTAGGGTTTAGTGTTTAGGGTTTTAGTTGAGTTTTTTTAAAAAAAATTAAGTAAATGGTAGGTTTATTTTATTTATTTTATTTTTTTTTTTTTAGTTTATTTTTATTTTATTTAGCTTAGTTTATTTATTTTAGGTTTATTTGTTTAGTCTGGTTTTTTTATTTAGCTTTTTTTTTAGGTTTAGGTTTATGTTTATGTTTTCTTAGTTTAGTTTTATTTTTTTACTTTATTTTTTAAGTTTATATGTTTTTCTTTTTTTAGGCTTAGGTTTAGATTTTAATTTTATTTTTTTATGTTCAGGTTTTAGGTTTTTAAATTATGTTTATTTTTTTAGTTTAGGTTTAGGTTTATTTTAGTTTATTTATTTTATTTAGTTTAGGGTTTAGGTTTTATTTTAGGTTTAGGTTTTATTTTGTTTATTTTAGTTTAGTTTATTTTAGTTTAGATTTAGGTTTATTTTATTTTTTGTTTATTTTAGGTTTATGTTTTTTTTATTTTAGGGTTTAGGTTTATTTTAATTTTTTTAGGTTTTATTTTATGTTTATTTATTAGTTTAGGTCTTTATTTTATTTTATTTTAGGTTTATTTTATTTCTATTTTATGTTTAGTTTTTATTTTATTTAGGTTTTCTATTTTTGGTTTATTTTATTTTTTTAATTTACTTTAGCCTTTTATTTATTTTATTTTAGTTTAGTTTTTATTTTTTATTTTATTTTATTTTTACATTTAGGTTTAGGCTTAGGTTTAGGTTTATGTTTAGGTTTTTGTTCAGGTTTTTATTTCTTAATTTTTAATTTATTTAGGTTTAGATTTTTATATTTTAAGTTTTATTTAGTTCAGGTTTAGGTTTTTAAGTTTTTAGGGTTTAAGGTTTAGTGTTTAGGGTTTGGGGTTTAGGGTGTTAGGTTTAGGGTTGTAGGTTTTAGGGTTTAGGGTTTAGGGTTAGCTTAGGGTTTAGAGTTAGTTTATTATTTAGGGTTTAGGGTTTTAATTTTTTTGGATTTAGGGTTTAGGGTTGTAGGTTTAGAGTTCAGGGTTTAGGGTTTAAGGTTTAGGGTTTAAGGGTTTTTTAATTTAATTTTATTTGATTTTATTATTATTTTAATAAAGTAAAGCAGGTTAAGGTTTATTTATTTAGTTACTTATTTTATTTTAGTTTATTTTTTAGGTTTAGGTTTAGGTTTAAGTTTTTTTTTTCATTTTAGTTTTACTTTTATTTTATTTTATTTTTGGTTTAGGTTTTATTTTTTTTATTTTTAGGTTTAGGTTTTTATTTTATTTTTTTAGGTTTAGGTTTTAGGTTTTTATTTTAGGTTTATTTTTAGGTTTTTATTTTTAGTTTAGTTTTAGGTTTATTTTTGGTTTTTTTTATTTTATATAGGGTTTAGGTTTAGGTTTAGCTTCAGTTTATTTTAGGATTAGGTTTATGTTTTACTTATTTTAGTTTAGTTTATTTTAGTTAGGTTTAGGTTAATTTAATTTCTATTTTAGGTTTAAGTTTTTTTAGTTTAGGGTTTAAGTTTTATTCTTAGGTTTATTTTTATGTTCAGGTTTTTATGTATTTTTATTTATTTTATTTTAGGTTTATTTTATTTTTAGTTTTAGTTTTATAATATTTATGTTTTTATTTTTTAGTTTAGTTTAGGTTTTATTTATTTTATTTTAATTTAGTTTTATTTTTATTTTATTTTATTTTTAAGTTTATTTTTTTTTATTAATTTAGGTTTTATTATATTTATTTTAGTTTAAGTTTTTATTTATATTATTTTATTTATTTAGTTTAGGTTTAGGTTTTAGCTTTTAGGGTTTAGGGTTTAGGGTTAGTTGAGAGTTTTGGGATTAGTTTAGGGTTTGGGTTTTAGGGTTTAGGTTTGGTTTAGGTTTAGGGTTTTGGTTTAGGTTTTAGGGTTAGGGTTTAGGGTTTAGTGTTTTAGTTTTTTAGGTTTAGGGTTTAGGGTTTTAGGTTTAGGGTTTAGGTTTAGGGTTTGGGTTTAGGGTTTAGGGTTTAGGGTTTAGGTTTTTTGGGTCTTTAAGTTTTTTTAGAAAAATTGATTCAATATTCTTTCTTTTCAATTTTATGCAAGTAACACACTGTTTTCTAAGACACAAATAATGACATAAATATACAAAATGAAAAATAGATAACTAGAATTCTCTACTATAAAGACATAATCCATAAGAGCAGAAGTTGGATTCTTGTCAATTTTTTTTTGGTTCCCACTAGAACCACCCCTCTCGATTAGCTGATCACATCATATCCGGATCTGCTCGCCACCACCTTCTCACCACCACCTCCATATCCACCGGATCCCCACCACCTCCGATAACAATTCCACCTTTGCCTCCATCAGATCTAGAATGAGCTTGTTGATGATGTTCTGTCACAAGGTTCTTTTGTTCTTAAGGTTTAGGTTTAGGTTTATTAGGTTTTAGAGTTTAGATTTATTTTTTAATTTATTTGTTACTTTAGGTCAGGTTTATTTGGGGTATGGGGTTTAGGTTTAGGGTTGGGTTTAGGTTTAGGGTTTAGGGTTAGGTTTAGGTTTAGGTTTTAGGGTTTGGGGTTTAGGTTTTAGGTTTTAGGGTTTATGCTTTAGGGTTTAGGTTTAGGCTAGGGTTTAGGTTTAGGGTTTTAGGTTTAGGGTTTAGGGTTGTAGGTTTAGTGTTAGAGTTTAGGGTTAGTTTAGGGTTTAGGGTTTAGGGTTTTTTAAAAAAAATTAAGTAAACTGGTAGGTTTATGTTTATTTAATTTATTTAGTTTATTTTTTATTTTTTATTTAGGTTTATTTTTATTTTATTAGTTTACTTTATTTATTTTAGGTTTATTTATTTTAGGTTTTTTTATTTTAATTTATTTTTAGGTTTGGTTTAGGTTTAGTTTATTTTTAATTGAGTTTTATTTTTATTTTATTTTTTGGTTTAGGTTTATTTTTTTATTTTTAGGTTTAGTTTCAAGTTTTATTTTAGGTTTATTTTTAGGTTTTATTTTAGTTTAGGTTTAGGTTTGTTTTTAGTTTATTTTATTTTATTTAGTTTTACTTTAGGTTTAAGTTTAGGTGTATGTTTTTTTATTTTAGTTTAGTTTATTTTAGTTTAGGTTTAGGTTTATTTTATTTTATTTATTTTAGGTTTAGTTTTTTTAGTTTAGGATTTAGGTTTTATTATTTATTTATTTTTTTATTTTTAAGGTTTATTTTTTTAGGTTTAGGTTTTTTTATTTTATTTTATTTTTTATTTTATTTTTTATTTTATGTTTAGTTTTATTTTTTAGGACATTTATTCTTAGGTTTATTTTATTTTTAGTTTAATTTAGGTTTTGTTTATTTTGTTTTGGTTATTTTATTAGTTTATTTTTTAGGTTTAGGTTTTATTTATTTTTATTTTATTTTATTTATTTATTTTATTTAGGTTTATTTTTTTTATTTAGTTTAGGTTTAGGTTTTAGGTTTTAGGGTTTAGGGTTTTAGTTTGATTTAGGGTTTATGTTTAGGGTTTAGGTTTAGTGGCTTTAGTGGTTTAGGTTTAGGGTTTTTTGTGGTTTTAGGTTTAGTTTAGGGTTATTTAGGTTTAGGGTTTTAGGTTTAGTTTAGGTTTATGGTTTAGGGTTTATTTTAGGTTAGGTTTATTTAGTTTAGTTTAGGGTTTTAGTTTAGTGGGTTTAGGTTTAGTTCTGATTTATTTAGGTTTAGTATTTTTTAGGGTTTTAGGTTGAGGTTTGTAGGTTTAGGGTTTAGGATTAGTTTAGGTTTAGGGTTTAGGGTTTAGGGTTTAGATTTTTTGGTTTAGGATTTGGGGTTTTTTTTTAAATTAATTAAATCTTTAGTTTATTATTTAGTTTATTTTGATTATTTTATTTATTTTAGTTTATTTTATTTTATCTTTATTTAGGTTTATTTTTTTATTTTATTTAGTTTTGTTTATTTATTTAGGTTTTTTATTTAGTTATTTTTTTTTAGGTTTAGGTTTATTTTATGTTTATTTTTTTTAGTTTAGTTTTATTTTTTATTTTATTTTTTAAGTTTAGGTTTTGTTTATTCTTAGGTTTAGGTTTAGATTTTATTTTATTTTATAGGTTTTAGGTTTTATTTTAGGTTTATTTTAGTTTTTATTTTAGTTTAGGTTTAAGTGTATTTTTTAGTTTATTTTATTTTATTTAGTTTAGGGTTTAGGTTTAGTTTATTTTAGGTTTATTTTATTTATTTAGTTTAGTTTATGTTTATATTATTTTGTTTATTTCAGGTTTAGTTTTTTTTTTTTTAAGTTTAGGGTTTAGGTTTATTTTATTTTATTTTGAGGTTTAGGTTTTTATTTAGTTTTTATTTTATTTTATTTTTGGTTTACTTTATTTTTATTTTAAATTTAGTTTTTATTTTATTTAAGATTTTTATTTTAGGTTGATTTTATTTTTAGTTTTTTTAGGTTTTTATTTATTTTATTTTATTTTAGTTTTTTTATTTTATTTTATTTTTAGGTTTAGGTTTAGATTTTTATTTCATTTTATTTTTTTTATTTTATATAGGTTTAGGTTTTTATTTATTTTATTTTATGCTTTTTTAGTTTAAGTTTAGGTTTTAGGTTTTAGGGTTGTTTAGGGTTTGGGGTTTAGGGTTTAGGGTTTAGGGGTTTTAGGGTTTAGGTTATAGGTTTAGTGTTCAAGTTTTAGTTTAGGGTTTAGCATTTTTGTTTTTTTTTAATAGAGAACAAATTCATATTCAAAATTTCTTCTTTTCAATTTCGTCAACCAAGTAATAAACTAGGGAAGTGAGGTAATCAAATGACATCGTTGGAGCTAGCTAAAGCCTCGTGTTCCCGGGATGTCCAAACTATATACCCATTACCTTTCAATCTTATATAAATCAATACATGAATAGAGGAAAGAGAACTCAACATTCATTCACTTAATCTATAAGCACATGCATTTCTTATGTATTTATAACTAACATCATAACACATATTATTATTCATTTATAAGCTTTTGAAAAATACATTTGGATTTAATAGTGATAATATCCATATATTAAATTATATCAACACATGCAAGCTTACATAAAGGAAATCCATTTTATTTTACTTGATTTTGAAAAGATGGATGCATGAATTAAAATGACAAACCAAATTTAACATGATTGGAAAGAGGACAATCAAATATAAGCATGTGATTGATTCAACCAAACTAGTTTTTAAGGACAATCAAATCAAATAAGATTATTTAAAAAAAAAAAACTTCTTTATTAATTAAGTTTTGGATTTGATTTGATTTAAAGAGGACAGAGAAATCATCATTTCTTGTTTTAAACCCATTCCCACATTTGTGATTCGATTTAATTTACAAAAATGAAATTAAGTTGATTTTATGGGTTAATTAATTTGAACTCTTAATTGGAAGAATTAATTACCCTTACTTATGTCACCTTAAAGTAATTAACTAAATAATTATGAGCCAACATGATATGCATGGAAAATAAACTTGCAATGATCCTAGGAAATAAAAGGGGTCAATTTGCTCATGATTAATAATTATTAGGTTAAGGGGAATTAATTACTCTTATGGTTTTCCACACATGTGGACTAACCATAATTTCATTAAACTCCTTTAGGTTATTAAAACTAAAGATCTTCCATGATTTAATTAATTAAGGTTTGATGTGATTATGATTTCAATTTGATTAAGTGATTTAATTAATTAGTTAAATCTTAATTAATTTCATTTTAAAAGGGTGAAATGAACTTATGGAAAGGGTCCCAACCTATTCCTTAGTTCACTTACTGTTGAATAATGATTAATAAACTTAATTAACCAATTTGTTATGATTCATGGGATTAATTAATCATTAATTAACTTAAAAGAGTAGTTATGGTTTAATTTGTCAGTTTTACTAATTAATTGAGCAATAAATACCAAAAAAATTATGTGTGGCAGAGGTCATCCCATTAAATTAACCCACAAAATTTTGGATTAATAAGTAATTAGTAATTAAGCTAATTAGTTTTACAAATAAACTTTAAATACTAGTCAAAATTAGTTAAGATCATTGTTAATTAATTCTTCTTTGAAATACCATTAAAATGAGTATTTATTTGCATTTTTTTATTTATCTATGATGTTCTATGACTTTTGGAAGTTTTAGCCATAAAAAATGATTAATTAAGCCTAATCCTGTTGGCGCCATGTGGCACCTCGAGATTGGCTAGTTAAACTTATCCGACTCAGCACTTACGTGGAAGCGGCGGATGTGCTTTCTTGTTTATCATCCGATCTAAGATCGGATGACTACGATTAATCCCACAGCTTAATAGGATTAAATCATATCAATCTAGCGGATCTAATCATGACCGTCTATTTTAATCACGTGGAACGGATAGTGCGTGATCTAACGTCACGTGAGTGAGGGAGAGAGGAGTCCGTCCACCATTACTCACTTGATTTAAGCTTACCCAAGCTCGGATCAACTCCAAAAGGATCCCACATCTTCATGACATCGATTGGAGGGTTCTAATGGTCAAGATCACATGAGATGAAAGTTTTCTTCAAAAAGCTCCAACCCATTTTTTGCCTAAGGATCAATTTTGGAAGCATACCTCAGGTCAAGAGGCATGATTGAGGAAGCTTCATCTAGTTGAGACAAAGCCCTGTTGTGTAGTAGTGGATCAACTCCTGGACGTTCACTTGAAAGGCCATGAACTAACAATTTGGAGCTCAACTTTGATCAAAGCCCCCCTCCGATGCTCAAGAAGCTTTGGAGATGATTCATTCTTGCTCAATGAGGCGTAGGGAAGGTGCGTTCAAAGTTAATTTGAGTTTGATGGAGAAATGGAGAAGTTAGGTCGAAAATGGGAGCATCCTATTTTGAAATGGATGGGAATGAAATTTTTTGATCGAGGAACGAGCTTGGGAACTTAGGGAATGGGTCTAGCAGCTCATCTTGGGTAGCTAGGGCTTTGAGGAATTATTTGTGTGCATGTTTGAGTGGAAATGAGGGGCATACCCCTTCTTGATCTCGATGGTGGGATCAGTTTGGCTTCTAGTGGCCATCCGAACCATCTCAAGGTGTCGTAAGTGGCAGGGAGGAGGTGAGTTGGCTCAGCTTGGTTGGTTGAAGGTGTGGAGGTGGATGCAAAGAGGAATCATGGGTGTCCTATGGGTTTGAAATGCTCCAATAGGTAGGCTAGGTGATTTCACCTCCTATGGGTCATGGCCAAACCTACCACCCCTTAGGTCAGGTTGGACAGTGTCCTATGTGCCTAGGTGGATGATTGGAAGAGTACCGAGTGGCGAAGGAATGGAAATGCCACTTACATGGGTGATTTGTCTGATGTGATGCCCTTGACCCAAGGGTAGAAGGATCATTTAGCATTGGATTTGATTTGGGTTGATTTGAAATGAGCCAAAGTGGGTTAAATTTCAAGTCAATTGAGATGATTTGGCTAGGTTTTTCTCAATTTGACTCATTTAGGTCAAATTGGGTTAGGTTGACAAATTGTCAAGTCAATTGGGTCAAACCAAGGGTTGGGCAAAGTTCATATGATTATTTGGATGTATTGGTTCAATTATTTTGGTTTAGTTTGGCTTAGATTTGATTTTGGCATCAATTCATTTTGGTCAAATGGGTTAAGTTGACCAATTTGATCAAATTGGCCAAATTAATTGGGTTGGGTATTAGCTTGGGTTTAGTTGACCATTGAAGAAGATGATTGTAGGCTTTGGTTTCAATTTATTTGGATTTGGTTTTGATTTAGGCCAATTTAACCCTTTAGGTCAATTTGGGCTATGTAGTCAATTAGGTCAATTGGGTCCAATCATGGCTTTGGTCAAGTTCAACAATCAATTTGGAATGAACTTGAGTCATTGGTTACAATTTGGTTTATATTTTGATTTGTTTGGTCTTTTAGGTCAATTTTGGGTCAACTTGGGTCAAGAGGGACAAATGGGTTTGGTTTGACTCAATTGAAGGTCAAGTCATATTCAAATATTGATTTTGATTTGGTATGAATCATTGGTTTCAAGGGATTTGGCTACTTTGGGTTCATATGGGTTAAGGGGTTGACTTGGTCAAATGACCAAGTTGACTTGGTTTGATCCAATTTGTGATAATTAATCAACCTAGGGTGATCAACAATCATGATGGGAGGTTTTGATCGGCTTGGTTCAATCCAATTTGGGTAGGATTAGAACTTGGCTCAAATAGGTCAAATTGGCCACTTTGGGTCAAGTGGACCAATTGGGTTTAGTTGGCTTAATTTTTGGTTGAGTTTGAATTAGTTGAGTTTATATATGGATTTGGGATTGATATATAAATTCAATTGTAATTAGCTTGGGTTCAAATGGGTTTTGGTTCATTTGAACATTTCAAGTCAAAAGGGTTAAGATGGGTTTGACTTGGGTTGATTTTGGTTTGGCTTGATGATTGTAGATTTAATTTATATTTGTGAATATGATAGAAGGTATGATTGATTAATGAGAAAATCAATTGAATTTGGGTTCTGGAATGAAGGAATTTGGCTAAGTCCATAGAGTTTGGTGATGTGGCTTTGGTTTGGATCTTAATTTTGTTTGATTTAGTTTTGATGATTTAAATATATATTTTTCATTTTATTTTGTGAAGGTTATTGAAAATATGATTGATTTGTGAGAAAATGAATTGAGTTTGACTTGATTTGGATTAAGATTTGCCTATGTCCATGAGATAGGAAGGATTTTGATTTAATTTGATATAGTTTGATTTAGTTTTGATCATTTGAATGTAGATTTGATTTTTATTTAGGAAGATGATTGAAGATATAAACTGATTATAAGAAAATCAATTGGATTGATTTGGATTAAGATTTAGCTAAGTCCATGGGATAGGTCATATGGCTTAGAAAGGGTTTCAAGTTTGCATTTTTATGGGCTTCAATCATTTGGTTTTGAAATTTGGTTTTGGATTTGGATTTTAATTTGAAGTTTAAATTGAACTTGAGGTTTCATTTTAGTAGGTGAACATGAATTGGATTTGGGTTGTAGGGTTAAGTGTTCACCTAATTGTTAGAAGTGTCTTACAACTAGAGAAGTCTTAGTGTCTAGAAGACTCCTAAGTCTAAGATGAGAAGATTGAATCCGCACTCCAAAAGTGAGGTCAAGAGGCCTTAGGCTCTATAGTGTTTCCCTTAGAGATAGATGATTAGAAGACCGAAGCCATGTTTCATATTATATACTCGGATATATCTTTTAATGCTCTGGTTGGGAGACCATGAATACATGAGAAAAACATAGTTCCATTCCTTCTACATCAATGTATGAAGTTTGTGAGAGTTGGGATCGTCTACTATGTTAAAAGAGAACTCAAGCCATTTATAGTTCATGATGTCGGCATATATGAGGATGCATCTTTCTACCTCCCTCAAAATCAGCAAGTATATTCTCATGAACTTGGCCAAAGTTTAAAAATAAAAGAAAAAGAAAATGATAAAAGAAGAGAAAAAGAAATAGAGAATAAAAGAGAAAATGAAAAAGAAAATATAAGGGAGTGGAAATAGACTTGGAGGAGGAAGTGGAGCCTTACATTAGATTTCACCCACAATTTATTACTCCATTCAAACATATGGGTAGGACGACCTGACCTCCATCAGGCAGAGGAAGTGGCCAGTTTAGAGGCAGTCCTAGGGGTGCAAAATCTCTTTATTGGCCACCCAATAAAAGGTATGTCCTAGCTACCAGGAATACACCTGCTATCCATATAGACTTAGAATCTAGTTCATAGGATGAGTTTTATATGGTTAGCACACTAGCCACCTCTTCTCAGTAGTAGATTTCCTTAGAGGTAACACTTGAGCCAGATAGCAATGAAGACCAGTTTCCAAAGTAAAGCATAAGTGTATCCAAGTCTATATGTGAAACATTTAGTTATCAGTTGAGAACTTTATCCCCGACTTTCCTCTCAAAAAGCTAAGGCCTTGGCGGTTAAGGAAGCTCTTAAGTCATCTACAAGTGTGAAGACTTAGAGGTTCTTTTTGGGAGCATCATCCTCAAGCCAAGAATTTGATGTAGAACTTGAGGATGATTCATATAAATATTTAATTGAATTACCTTTTGATTGGTACTTGCTTGGTGTTCATAATTTAGCAAAGTAAGGGTTAATCCCACATACTTGGTCAAAGCACATGTCAGGCTACATCGAAAGAATATGGAAGTATAAATATAAAAGCTCTCAATCAAGACCAGGACTAGGATTCAGTACAGTGGGTCTAGTTGATGATGATGATTATTGCTTAGTTATTACCAATCATTTGGAATCTGAAAGGTTCTTTTCAAATCACATTAACTCATATGAAGAACTATTCTTAAAAATATCAGATGATCTAGATGGTTTTGAATTCAAGGATGCACCGCCAGAGTTTGAAGAAGAGATCAAGTCAACCATTGACGAGCTCAAGGAAATCAACTTAGGAATTGGAGAAGATCCACCCCTGACATACAACAGTTCTTATTGAATGAAATTAAAACTAATGACTTAGTTAAGCTATTGACTGAGTTTAAGTGCTGCTTTGCATGGAGTTATTAAGAGATGCATTGATTGGCTCTTGACATAGCGGGCCATAAACTAGCAATAGAGCCTACTGCTAACCCTATCAAGAAAGCTCTGAGACACATGCGATTAGACATAAAACAACATGTCATTTATGAAGTCAAGAAATTGATATATGATGGCTTCATTCAAGAAAAAAAAACCCTACTTGGTTAGCTAGCATCATCCTAGTTAACAAAAAGAATGTCTAAATTCACAATGCATTGATTTTTGGGATTTAAATAAGGCATGTTGAAAAGAAAATTTTCCTCTATGAATCCTAGAGCTAATGGAGGACATTGCCTCATCTCATGCAATATTCTCTTTCATGGATGGCTCATTTGGATATAACCAAATAAACATGGCCCTTAAAGATGAAAGAAACGCTACTTTTAGAACCTCAATAGAAATCTATTACTATAAGGTCATGCCTTTTATCCTTAAAATACCAGTGCTACATACCAGCGGGTAATGAATTGAATCTTCGACAAACTCATACATCATCAAGTCGAGTGCAATGTCGATGATTTCATGCTCAAAAGTAGAGAAACAGAAGGCCATCTCTTTGACTTGAGAGTAGTTTTCAAACATTTAAGATAATTTAACCTCAAAATGAATCCCTTGTAGTTTCCATTTGGAGTAGCTTTAGCAAAATTTCATGGGTTTGTTGTCTGACACTATAAAATTGAAATAGATCCGGAGAAGATCAAGGTGATATTAGAAATGCCACCCCCTAAAATTTTAACTCAACTAAGATCATTCCAAGGGTGGTTGGCATATTTAAGATGCTTTATATCCAACTTATCAGGAAAATGTCATCCATTCTCAGCACTTGTCAAAAAGGATGTCCAGTTCAAGTGGGATGATAAGTATGAGCATGCCTTCGAAGACATTAAGCATTACCTGATGATATCGCCGATTCTAGTAGCCCCTATCCTATACAAGCCACTCATACTTTACACTACTATATTAAAAGACTCCCTTAGTGCTTTGTTGGCCCAAGCCAATGACAAATAAAAGGAAAATGCACTCTACTACCTAAGTCATCATCTAATCCATGTCGAGGCTAATTATCCACCCATTGAGATGCATTGTCTAGCTTTAATCTCTGTATGCCAAAAGCTATAGGACTACAGGATTTCTCATAAGGTGAAATTAATCTCTATGATAAATCCACTACAGTGTCTCATTACATGGCTAACGCTATCCAGACGGTTGGCATGATGGTCCATGATCCTCTCATAGTTTGACATTACCT
Source organism: Cymbidium sinense (assembly GCA_021442155.1). Classification (NCBI taxonomy): domain Eukaryota; kingdom Viridiplantae; phylum Streptophyta; class Magnoliopsida; order Asparagales; family Orchidaceae; genus Cymbidium; species Cymbidium sinense. The sequence goes on from CM038214.1 coordinate 200,652,950, forward strand.
TCTTACCCCTCTGTGCAGTGAAAGGACAAGTGCTAGCAAATTTCTTAGCAAAGACACCCACTTTCTACTCTCGCAAGTGATGATCTCCCTGATGAACAAATCATGAACTTAGGAGATACTAGCATTCACTGCCAGGAGATGTACCTTGATGGTGCGGCTTCCTCTCAAAGAGGAGAAGAATCACAATCTATTATTCGAGGAAAGGTAGGGGTAGGAATAGTTCTCTTAACTCTGGACTGCGATGTGATGAGATTATTATATCATATATCCAATCCTTGTACCAGTAACAAAGCTGAATATGAAGCTCTGATTGACGGTCTAGAGTTATCAATTACTCTAAGCATCCAGAACATCAACATCTTTGGGGATTCTCAGCAAGTTATTAACCAAATCACTGGGTCCTATAAGGTTATAAAGCCCAAGCTCCATCACTACCATAAGTACACCATGGAGTTGTTGGCCCAAATCTAAGAGGTTTCCATTTATATGACTCCTCCAGGAGAGAACACCGTAGCATATGCTTTAGCCAAGCTTGCCAAGGAGTTGGCATGTCCGTAGGATGAGTCCATATCAATAAAGGTCCAAAATAGACAAGTCTTATCCATTATTGATACTGAACTCATCAAAAAGTACTCTCTTAAAGGGGAGGTTGCCATTGTGAAGAAGGATGAGGAGTTTGATTAGAGGCAACTATTCATGGATTACCTAAATAAAGGAAAACTACCTCAAGACAAGTCACAAGCCCATCAGATTAAGTAGAGAGCACTTTCTTACACTATTATGGATGGTGCCTTGTGTCGATGGACTTTCAATCATATGCAATTTCATTGTTTAAACAAGCATGAAGCTCGTAAGATTATTACTGAGGTACACTCAAGATTATGTAGAGCCAACCAATTCGGTCTGAAGATGAAAGCCAAGATTAAGAAACTAGGATACTACTGGTCATCGATGATAAAAGATTGCATGGATATGGCTGGGCGATGCCACCAATGTCAAATACACGGTGTGGTCTTACACCAACCACCCAACATTCAACATCCTAAATTAGCCTCATGGCCATTCAAGTGTTGGGGTACCGACATAGTGGGTCTGATTGATCCTCTTTCTTCCAAGGGTCATTAGTTCATCTTAGCTGCTACTGACTACTTTTTTAAATGGGCAAAGATGATTCCACTTAGAGAGGTCAGAACTCAGCATGTGGTTTAATATTTTAAGAATGATATCGTATATTGGTTTGGAGTGCCTTGATGAATTATATCTGATAATGGTACTGCATTCAAGAACACCGAGATCAACAACTTTGCCCAGAGACACAGAATATGTTGGAGATATTCTACCATCAACTACTTGAGGGTAAATGGCTTAGCAGAAGCCTTCAATAAAACTCTCATTCAAATACTGAAGAAGACACTCGGCAATAGTAAGGGACAGTGGTTTGAGTAGTTAGTTGAAGCTTTGTTGGCCTACCACACCACATATAGAACTACAACTCAATCTACTCCTATCTCCTTAGTGTATGGTTCTGAAGCTGTTTTACCATTACAAGTCTAACTCCCACCACTAAGGATAGCTGTGGGTAGCAAGATCATAATAGAGTAGAATGCCAAGTTGTGGTTAGAAGTGCGTAAAGGTTTGGAGGAGAGACACTTGCGGGTATGCCAAAATCTCGAGTTCTACATAGATAAAATGATTCAAGCTCACAACAAGTTGGTCCATCAAAAAGCTTTTTAAGTAGGAGAGCTTATTTTAGATCTAAGGAGACCAATTATTGCTCATCGTAAGATGGGAGGTAAGTTTGAACCCACTTGGGAAGACCCCTTTGCCATAGAGAAGGCCTACCAAAGAGGATCTTATCAGCTTATTGAGCATAAGGGAGAGCACCCAATGATTCCAATCAATGGGCTTTACTTAAATAAATATTATAAATAATGTTTGAAAATAATTATCATCAATGAAAATTTCATTTTGAATTCAATCTCTTCTATGTTGAAAGTTTTCTTGTCTATGAATATGCCACGATGTGTTTAGGGTAAGGAACCCGAGGTTCTAACCTTCATCGAGTAACACAATATAAACATACAAAAAATATAAAATAAACACATATCGTTGTCTCGATACTGAGTTAAGATAATGCCCCCAACAAACACTCACTCAAGAATGCTTAGGTTGAGTTGAGTTACCACTGTCACCCAGTGGTCTTCTTTCTTTAGAGGATGTAAGTCTGTTACACTTTCCTTCTTTACTTGGCCACTACACACTGACAAATGCCTTATTAGTTTAGTAGGCCTTACTGCATGGCTGGTAAGCTATCTCATGTGGGCTTCATTTAAGAGGATGTGAGTCTGCTACAGTTTCTTCTTGGATTAGCCTTCATGCACTAATTGGGTCGAGTATATTTAAGGTTTAGAATAGGTCCCCTAGTGGCTCCTTCCCTCCTGACTACTTCAAGTCTGGGTCTAGTCCTTCCTCAAGGCCCCCCGCTTAGTAGTTGCTCTAGGTCAGATAGCATCTGTCCCATTGACGATAGGCTATCCCGATGTTCAATTCCACTTGGAAAGTTATAAACCTACACGCATTCTTTTTAGATTGATCATTGCACACCGACGAGCACCTTAGGTTGGTTTATTCTCACTATACTGATGGATACACCACTCATGCTGATTGATACACCTTTGGTTGGTTGGTTCTCACACCTTAGAATACACCACTCATGGTAGATGTAAGTCTACTACACTTTCTCCTTGAGTTGACCATCTTACACCTATAAGCTTTCATTTCCAGGGTTTAAAATAATGCCCCTAGCAGTACCTCCCCTGTGGGCATTATATTTGGATCACGTCTTTTGTGACCCTGTTTAGACGCTACCTGGGTTACTATCAGGTTAGACAGTTCCCATCCTAATAACCACCCCTGTGGTTAGAGAATTTGTCTTGTGGATGTGCAGATTCTCCCTTAGTCCAGTAAATCTGAGATAGGTCAAGGATGGCAAATCCCTTTTCAATATGGTCCCTCACACACTAATAGGGTCCATGCAAAGATATAAATAAAATATATATTCACTTGTGGATTAGGAAGACACCATTAGTAGTACCTTTTCCTAAGCAGGCATCCTATGTTTAGGGTAGTGTCAACAAAATTCCCTATAGGAATCACCTGACTACTCTTAAGTTGATATAAGTCCCCATCAACATTCACTAAGTAGTCTCCCTTAAGTCAGGTTCTTTTTGTTGTGCTACCAATAGGTCACCCTAGTGGTTGTTCCCTACTTTAGAAGATGTAAATCTACTAGACCATCTTCCTAGCACAACCATTGCACACTGAAAGCCAACCCCTTTGGTTGGCTAGCTCTACCCCACGGCTAGTAGACTATCCCTTCAAATTTGTAAATTTGAGATAGGACAAGTCCGATATAACCCCATCTCAGTGGGTCCATCACACACTGACATGGTCCATAAATTAAATCTATTAAATTTGACCCAGCTCACATCCCTAGTGGATATGCCTCAATTTGAAATGAAACTAAACTAAAAAAACCATATCAAATCACATGAAATGTAGATAAAATTAATTCTAACTACTTTTGAGTTGATAGAAGTCCCTAGTGGCATTCACTCGAGTCACCCCATAGTCGGTTCAATTTGTGCATCCAATAAGTCACCGCAGTGATTATTTCTTGCTTTGGAAGATGTAAGTATGTGATGCCTCTTCATAGCACAACCATTGCACATCGAAAGACAAACCCTACGGTTAGCTAGCTTTACCCCGCAGCTGGTAGACTATCCCTTTAGATTTGTAAACCTGAGGTAGGTCAAAGTTGATATAGCCCCTTCTCAGTGGGTTCATCACACACCGATAGGGTCCATACATTAACTCAAATTAAATAAAACCCAATTTGATTTTCCCTATTGGAGTTAAATCACACCCTTCTCCATAGTGGTGCCCCAAATCATATGTAAATAAGTCAAGCAAATAAATCAAATTCAAAACCAACCTCCCTGGGAGCCCAATTAAACCAACTCCCTAGTAGAGTCTAAATTAAAGAAATCCAACTAAACTCTTATTCCTAGATACATCCCTAAATAACTCTTGGATAGCCTTAACCTTCTTCCCTAGTAGAAAGCTCATATACTCGATCCCTAGCAGACTTAAGCCTATATTTATAGCAGATATGCCTCCACATCAATTAAAACTAAACAAATTAAAGTTGATTTGATCTCAATCCCTGATGGATTATAGATTCTTATCCCTAGCAGATCTTCTTTCCACAAATCAAATAGTCAAATCAAATTCAAACCTTATCCCCAATAAATTTTCTTCTTCTATTCCCTCGACATAGACCACTCACATGTCATGTCCAACGTATGTGTGATCCCCTAACGGATCTCCCTCCATGTCTTTGACATGGAATTCTCATCAAATCTTATTTCTTCTCTTAGGCACACCTTTAAAACTTCAACAAAAAGCCTAATAATGTATTTTTTTTTCAAATTACATCATCTTAACATTGTAATCAATATTTTATGATTTATGATGGTGTAAGCTCAAACTAACTATACAATATCATGCTAAACATATTATTGTGGTTATATTATAATTTGCTATAATATAATATATTGTCTAACATTACTCCTCACTAGAATCACTTAAAAGGAATAAATAAAAAAAATTTCTCAAAATATGAATAATGTTCATTTTAGATGTAAAATTGTTATTTTTCCTAATAGAAATGGTACAAAATAGCATAATTTTGGTGTTGCTTCTTGGTGTGTGTCGTGAATTTGGCAAATTCTTCCATCTCAACCTTCAAATTAAATTTTTTGTGAGTTTTGACCCAACTTATTATAACAAAAGTAAAACATACTAAAATTTACAATAACATTTAGTAACACATCGCCACATTCATATATATGTGAGGTTATACTGTTATGTACATTGTATTTTAATATGCTTTCATATAATATATTATCTTACATTACACCTAAAATTGAATCACTTTAAGAAAAAAATTATAAAATTTGGTTGAAAAATGAACATTTCTTTTGGATACAAAATTCCATTCTTTTGATTAAATGACACACCATAGCACACCCCCAATGTTGTTCCCTAAACTTACCTTAAATTTGGCATAATCCCATCATCTCAGCCTATAAATCATTATTTTTATGAATTATACTAGTACATACTCTACTACATCATACTATAACAAATTAAAATATGCTAAACAATAAGTAGTAATACACAATAGTATGCTATAATGCATGATACTACACTATTATGACATCCTATATAATACACTGTTATGACATCCTATATTATATTATATTATATTGCATATCACATCATAAGGGATTGTTTAAGATAAAAAATCATGAAATTATTCTAAACAATAAAAGACTTTTTTTTAGTCGAATCACTTACATATTTTAAATTGAAACAATATATTATGATGTCATGCTCTACCGTTTATGAATTTGGCCAAATTCCACCATTTTAAAGTCTAAATCAATATTTTTATAAATAATGCTAGTGTAGGCTCGACTGCATGATTATATAATACTAAAAGAATTTAAAATGCAAAGAACAATATATTATGATATATGATGTTATACTATGCTACAACATATAATATTTATTTAGAACATAAAATCTTACTTTTTGGGACTACAAGTGGCATAGCACACCTTTGGTACTACAACCTAATTCCCACTTGAAATTTAACAAATTTCATCATGTGATTTATTAAATCAATATTTTTATGATTTATATTAATATAGACTATAGGGCACAATAACATAACATACTAAAACATTTCAAAACATCTTATAACATCCAAAACACATCACATGCTCAAATATATGATGCTAATCACTATGATATATGGTATTATAATATGAGTTAGGGTTAGGGTTTAGGTATTCAAATCTCTAATAGGGAAAGTCTCTTGAAGACATTTTCTTTAGTTACAAACTATGTTAGGATTAGGTCATTCTTTAGATCTACCCCAATGACATCTTTATGTATAGGGTTTAGTTTAGGGTTTGGGGTTGGGGTATTAGTTTAGGTTTAGTTTAAGGTTTAAAGTTAGTTTAGGGTTTAGGGTTTAAAGTTTAGGGTTTGGGGTTTAGGGATTAGTGTTTAGGGTTGTAGGTTTTAGGGTTTAGGGTTGTATGTTTTAGGGTTTAAGGTTTAATGTTTATGGGGTTTTGTGTTTAGGCTTTTGTGTTTAGGGTTTAGGGTTTATGGTTTAGTGTTTAGGGTTTAGGGTTTTTAGGGTTTAGGGTTTTAGTTTTAGGTTTGTTTTAAGTTTTAGGGTATAGGTTTAAGGTTTTTTTAATAGAACAAATTTAGATTCAACATTTTTCTTTTGATTTCATCAACCAAGTAGCATCCCAAGTTTTCTAAGACACAAGTGATATATGAAAAAAGAGCATCCATAGAGAGATCAAAACCTTAGATAAGTAGAACCATCTCTACAATAAAGATAGTTCCGTAGATCGATTGGCCATTCTTCCTCAGTTCCCATCGAATCACTCTCGAGTAATGAGATCCGCCATCATATACATCTTCCTCTACACTGCATATAACCTCCATTGCTCCACCTACCTCCATAACCACCACTGCTTTGACCACCACCTCTATATCCACCAGCACCTCCAGATCCCCAACAACCACTACGATAATCATGGCCTATGCCTTCGCCTCCATCGCCCTATCTAGATTGAGCCTAGTTGATGGTGATGTTCCTGCTATCAAGATTCTGTCTATTCTTAAGGCTTAAAGTTTAGGGTTAGTTTAGGGTTTAGGGTTTAGGGTTAGTTTAGGGTTTAGGGCTTAAGGTTTAGGGTTTAGGGTTTAGGGTTTATGGTTTACGATTTAGGGTTGTAGGTTTTAGGGTTTAGGGTTGTAAGTTTTAGGGTTTAAGGTTTAATGTTTAGGGTTTTAGGGTTTTGGGTTTAGGGTTTAGGGTTTAGGGTTTTTAGGGTTTAGGGTTTTAGTTTTAGGTTTAGGGTTTAAGTTTGAGTTTGGGGTTCAGGGTTTAAGGTTTTTTTTAATAGAGAACAAATTTAAATTCAATATTTCTTCTTTTCAATTTCATCAACCAAGTAGCATCCCAAGTTTTCTAAGCACAAGCTATAACATAGATGAAACAAAGCACCCATAGAGCAGATCAAAAACCTTAGATAAGTAGAGACATCTCTATAATAAATATAGTTCCATACAGCAGATCAGATTGGCCGTTCTTAGTTTCTCCAGTTTCCATCAGAACCACCCCCACCTCTTGAGTAACGAGATCCGCCATCATATACCCGATCTCTCCCTCCGCCACTAGCACATCTATAACCTCCATCGCTCCTCCTCCCTCCAAAACCACCACTGCTCTGACCACCACCTCTATATCCACTAGCAGCTCCAGATCCCCCGCCACCACTACGATAATCATGGCCTCTGCCTTCACCGCATTCGCCTGATCTAGATTGAGCCTAGTTGATGGTGATGTTCCTATCATCAAGATTTTGCCTATTCTTAGGGCTTAAGGTTTAGGGTTTAGGGTTTAGCGTTGGTTTAGGGTTTAGGGTTAGGGTTTTGAGTTTGGGTTTTATGGTTTGGGGTTTAGGGTTTAGAGTTGTAGGTTTTAGGGTTTAGGGTTTAGGGTTTATGTTTTAGTGTTTAGGGTTTAACGTTTAGGGTTTAGGGTTCAGGGTTTAGGGTTTTAGGGTTTAGGTTTGTAAGGTTTGGGTTGAGGTAGGTTTAGGTTGGGTTTTATGGTTGGTTTAGAATTTAATGTTTAGTTTTTTTTAGATTAAGTAAACTGCAAGGTTTAGATTTATGTAATTTATTTAGTTTATTTTTTAATTAATTGAGTTTATTTTATTTTATTTTATTTAGGTTTATTTATTATTTTTAATTAGTTTAGTTTATTTATTATAGGTTTATTTATTTTAGTTTAGGTTTTTATTTTAATTTATTTTTTAGGTTTAAGTTTATTTTTTAGTTGAATTTTTTATTTTCTTTTTTTTTTGGTTTAGGTTTTATTTTATTTTAAGTTTAGGTTTAGGTTTTTTTATTTTCTTTTTTAGGTGTTTTAGGTTTTTATTTTAGGTTTATTTTTAAGTTTTATTTTTTTAGTTTAGGTTTAGGTTTATTTTTAGTTTATTTTATTTTATTTAGTTTTGGTTTTGGTTTAGGTTTAATTTATTTTAGGTTTAGGTTTAGGTTTTATTTATTTTAGTTTAGATTTAGGTTTATTTTATTTTATTTATTTTATTTTAATTTTAGGTTTATGTTTTTTTAGTTTTGGGTTTAGGTTTTATTATTTATTCATTTTTTAGGTTTTATTTTTAGGTTTATTTTTTAGGTTTAGGTTTTTATTTTATTTTATTTTATTTTATTTTAGGTTTATTTTATTTTATTTTTTTATTTTTATTTTATTGGTTTTATTCTTTTATTTTATTTTACTTTATAGGTTTTTTTTATTTTTTAGTTTATTTTAATTTTATTTTATTTTATTTCTAGGTTTAGGTTTTATCATTTATTGATTTAATTTTATCTTTAGGTTTAGGTTTTTAATTTTATTTTTAGGTTTTATTTAGTTGGGTTTAAAGTTTAGGGTTTAGGGTAGGGTTATGGTTTAGGTCAGGGTTTAGTGTAGGCTTTTTTGGGTTTATGTTTAGTGTAGTGAGGGTTATGGAGTGGGGTTTAGTTTAGGTTTAGGGTGAGTTTAGTTAAGCTTTAGTGTTAATTTATGGTCATTTTAGTTAGTTTAGGGTTTAGGGTTTAGGGTTTAGGGTTTAGGATCAGGGTAGGGGTTTAAATTTTTGGGTTTAGTTTAAGGATAGATTTAGGTTTAAGTCTGGAGGTTTAGTGGGTTGTAAGTTTTAAGTTTGATTTATCATTTATGGTTTTAGGGATTAGGTTTAGGGTAGGGTTTGTTTAGGTTTAGGGTTTGTGGGTTGAGGTTTTATGGTTTAGGGATTTGGGTTTTGGTTTTAGGTTTAGGGTTTAAGTTTTTTATTTTGGGTTTAGGGTTTAAGGGTTTTTTAACAGAGAATAAATTCAGATTCAACATTTCTTATTTTTGATTTCATCAATTATGTAGCACCCTAGGTTTTCTAAGACACAAGTGATGATAGAGATAAAAAAGAGCACCCTTAGAGCAAATAAAAAACCCTGGATAAGTAGAATCATCTCTACTATAAAGACATAGTTCCATAAAGAATAGATTGGATCAATCATTCTTGCTTTATCCATTCGAACCACCTGCCTCCTCGAGTAGTGGGATCGACCATCATATCCCGATCTCTCCTCGCCACCACCACCAGAACCTCCATCGCTCCTTGGTTTAGGTTTTGTTTTTATTTTATTTTTTTAGGATTTAGGTTTTAGGTTTTTATTTTAGGTTTATTTTTAGGCTTTATTTTTTGTTTAGGTTTACGATAATTTTTAGTTTATTTTATTTTACTTAGTTTATCTTTAGGTTTAGCTTTACTTTATTTTATTTATTTTATTTTTATTTTTGGTTTAAGTTTTTTTTTAGTTTAGGATTTAGGTTTTATGTTTTTTATTTTAAGTTTTATTTTTTAGGTTTATTTTTTAGGTTTAGGTTTTTATTTAGTTTTTATTTTATCTTATTTTGTGTTTATTTTATATTTATTTTATCAAGGTTTTTTATAAGTTTTTTTTTTATTTTTTAGGTTATTTTTTTTATTTAAGTTTATTTTTATTATTTTTATATTATTTTTAGGTTTATGTTTAAGTTTTAGTATAGATGTTTATTTTATTTATTTATTTTATTTTTACATTTTATTTAGTTTATGTTTAGGTTTTTAAGTTTTTTTAGGGTTTAGTTTGGTTCAGATTTAGGGTTTAGGGTTTAGGGTTTAGGTTTTAGGGTTTAGGGTTGGTTTAGCTTAGAGTTTAGGGTTTATGGTTTTAGGATTTAGGGTTTAGGATTTTGGGTTTGGGGTTTTGGTTGGGTTTTGGGTTTAGAGGGGTTTGGGTTTAGGTTTAGGGTTTAGAGTTTAGTTTAAGTTAAGTTTAGTATTTAGGGTTTAGGTTTTGAGGTTTAGGGTTTATGGTTAGGTTTGGTTAGGGTTAAGGTTAGCTTTAGGTTTAGGGTTTAGGTTTAGTTTTAGATTTAGGTTAGAGTTTAGGGCTTAGGTTTAGGTTAGTTTAGGTCTAGTTTTGGGTATGGGGTTTTGGATTTAGGGTTTAGGGTTTAGGGTTTAAGATTTAAGTTTTGTTTATTTTTAATATTAACTAAACCAATAAGTTTAGGTTTATTTAGTTTATTTATTGGAATGAAGGAATTTAGCTAAGTCCATAGAGTTGGGTCATGTGGCTTTGGTTTGGATTTTAATTTGGTTTGATGTAGTTTTGATGATTTAAATATATATTTTCCATTTCAATTTGTGAAGATTATTGAAAATATGATTGATTTGTGAGAAAATCAATTGAGTTTGACTTGATTAGGATTAAGATTTGGCTATGTCCATGAGATAGGAAAGATTTTAATTTATTTTGATATAGTTTAATTTAGTTTTGATCATTTGAAAGTATATTTGATTTATATTTAGGAAGATGATTGAAGATATAAACTGATTATGAGAAAATCAATTGGTTTTAGGTTGATTTGGATTAAGATTTAGCTAAGTCCATGGGATAGGTCATATGGCTTAGAAAGGGTTTCAAGTTTGGGTTTGATCATGAGCTTCAATCATTTGGTTTTGAAATTTGGGTTTGGATTCGGATTTTAATTTGATGTTTGAATTGAACTTGAGGTTCTATTTTTGAAGGTGAACATGGATTGGATTTGGGTTGTAGGGTTGGTGAATTATCCTAATCCCTTAGGCATAACCTAATCCTATGGTTAACCCTTCTAAGTCCTTAGGCTTAGGTTAAGTGTTTACCTAATTATTAGAAGTGTCTTATGACTAAAGAAGTCTTAGTGTCTAGAAGACTCCTAAGTCTAAGATGGGAAGATTGAATCCACACTCCAAAAGTGAGGTAAACAGGCCTTAGGCTCTATAGTGTTTCCCTTAGAAATAGATGATTGGAAGACTGAAGCCATATTTCATATTAAATACTCGAATATATCTTTCAATACTTTGCTTGGGAGATCATGGATACATGAGAACAACATAGTTCCATTCCTTCTACATCAATGTATGAAGTTTGTGAGAGGTGGGATCATCTACTGTGTTAAAAGAGATCTCAAGCCATTTATAGTTCATGAGGTTGGCATATATGAGGATGTGTCTTACTACCTCCCTCAAAATTAGCAAGCCTATTCTCGTGAGCTTGGCCAAAATTTAAAAATAAAAGAAAAAGAAAATGATAAAAGAAGAGAAAAAGAAATAGAGAATAAAATAGAAAATGAAAAAGAAAATATTAAGGAGTGGAAATAGACTTGGAGGAGGAAGTGGAGCCTTACATTAGATTGCACCCACAGTTTATTACTCCATTCGAACATATGGGTGGGACTGACCTCCACGTGAGGAAGAGGCCAGTTTAGAGGTAATCGTAGGGGTGCAAAACCTCTTAATTAGCCACCCAATAAAAGGTATGTCCCAGCTACCAGGAGTACACCTACTATCCATTTAGATTTAGAATCTAGTTCATAGGATGAGTCTTATATGGTTAGCACACCAGCCACCTCTTCTCAATAGTAGATTCCCTTGGAGGTAAGTCTTGAGCTAGATAGCGATGAAGACCAGGTTCCAAAGCAAAGCATAAGTGTATCCAAGTCTATATGTGAAACAGATAGTTATCAGTTGAGAACTTTATCTCTGACCCCACTTTCCTCTCAAAAAGCTAAGGGCTTGGAGGTTAAGGAAGCTCTTAAGTAATCTCCAAGTGTGAAGACTCAGAGGTTCTTTCTAGGAACATCATCCTCAAGCCAAGAAGCTGATGTAGAACCTGAGGATGATTCATATAAATATTTAATTGAATTACCTTTTGATTGGTACTTGCTTTGTGTTCATAATTTAGCAAATAAAGGGTTAATCCCACATACTTGGTCAAAGCACAGGTCAGGCTACTTCGAAAGAATATGGAAGTATAAATATAAAAGCTCTCAATCAAGACAAGGACTAAGATTTAGTATAGTGGGTCCAGTCGATGATGACGATTACTGCTTAGTCATTACTAATCATTTGGAATCTGAAAGGTTCTTTTCAAATCACATTAACTCATATGAGGAGTTGTGCTTAGAAACTTCAGATGATCCAGATGATTTTGAATTCAAAGTTGCACCACCAGAGTTCAAAGAAGAGATCAAGTCAACCATCGACGAGCTCAAGGAAATCAACTTAAGAACTGGAGAAGATCCACGCCTGACATACATTAGTTCTTTATTGAATGAAATTGAAACCAATGACATAGTTAGGCTATTGACTTAGTTTATGGGCTGCTTTGCATGGAGTTATGAAGAGATGCATGGATTGGCTCTTGACATAGCGGTCCATAAACTAGAAATAAAGCTTACTGCTAACCCTATCAAGAAAGCTCTTAGACAGATGCAATTAGTCATAGAACAACAGGTCATTTATGAAGTCAAGAAACTGATCAATGATGGCTTCATTCGAGAAGAAAAATACCCTCCCTGGTTAGCCAGTGTCATCCTAGTTAAGAAAAAGAATGTCTAAATTCACAATGCATTGATTTTTGGGATTTAAATAAGGCATTTTGAAAAGATGAATTTCCACTACTAATCCTAGAGCTGATGGTGGACATTGCCTCATCTCATGTAGTATTCTCTTTCATAGATGGCTCATTTGGATATAATCAAATAAACATGGCCCTTGAAGATGAAAGAAACACTACTTTTAGAACCTCGATTGGAATCTATTACTATAAGGTCATGCCTTTTAGCCTTAAAAATGCCAGTACTACATACCAGCGGGCAATGAATCGAATCTTCGACAAACTCATTCATCATCAAGTTGAGTGCAATGTCGATGATTGTGTGCTAAAAAGTAGAGAAACGGAAGACCATCTCTTTGACTTGAGATTTGTTTTCAAACTTTTAAGATAATTTAACCTCAAAATGAATCCCCTGTAGTTTCAATTTGGAGTAGCTTTAGCAAAATTTCTTGGGTTTGTTGTCTGACACCATGGAATTAAAATCAATCTGGAGAAGATCAAGGCAATATTAAAAATTCCACCACCTAAAAGTTTAACTCAACTAAGATCATTCCAAGGGCTGTTGGCATATCTAAGATTCTTTATATCCAACTTATCGAGAAAATGACATCCATTCTTAGCACTTGTCAAAAAGGATTCCCATTTTAAGTGGGGTGACAAGTATGAGCATGCCTTCGAAGACATCAAGCATTACCTGATGACGTTGCTGATTCAAGTATCCCCTATCCCGGGCAAGCCGCTCATACTTTACACTACTACATTAGAAGGCTCCCTTGGTGCTTTGTTGGCCCAAGCTAATGATGAAGAAAAGGAAAATGCACATACTACCTCAAAAGTCATCTAATCCATGTCGAGGCTAATTATCCACCCATTGAGATGCATTTCCTAGCTTTAATCTTTGTATCCCAAAAGCTATATCACTACATGCTATCTCATAAGATGAACTTAATCTCTATGATAAATCCACTACAATATCTCATGACATGGCCGATGCTATCCAGACGGTTGGCATGATGGTCTATGATCCTCTCATAATTTGACATTACCTTCTTACCCCTCTGTGCAGTGAAAGGACAAGCACTAGTAGATTTCTTAGCAGCACACCCACTTTCAGCTGACTCTCAGCTTAGTGATGATCTCCCTGATGAATAAATCATGAAGTTAGGAGATACTAGCATTCACTGTTGGGAGATGTACCTTGATGGTGCGGCTTCCTCTCAAAGAGGAGAAGAACCACAATCTATTATTCGAGGAAAGGTAGGGGTAGGAATAGTTCTCTTAACTTTGGACCGTGATGTGATGAGATTATCATATCATCTATCCAATCCTTGTACCACCAACAAAGCTAAATATGAAGCTCTGATTGACGGTCTGGAGTTATCTGTCACTCTAAGCATCCAGAACATCAACATCTTTGGGGATTCTCAGCAAGTTATTAACCAAATCACTGGGTCCTATAAGGTCATAAAATCCAAGTTCCATCACTACCATAAGTACACCATGGAGTTGTTGGCCCAAATCCAAGAGGTTACCACTTATAAGATTCCTCCAAGAGAGAACATCAGAGCTTATGCTTTAGCCAAGCTTGTGGATGAGTCCATATCAATAAAGGTCCAAAATAGACAAGTCTTATCCATTATTGATACTAAACTCATCAAAAAGTACTCTCTTAAAGGGGAGGTTGCATTGCAAAGAAGGACGAGCAGTTAGATTGGAGGCAACTATTCATGTATTACCTAAATAAAGAAAACTACCTCAAGACAAGTCCCAATCCCATTAGATTAAGTAGAGAGCACTTTCTTACGCTCTTGTGGATGGTGCCTTATGCCGATGGACTTTCGATCATATGTGGTTATGTTGTTTAAACAAGCACGAAGCTCGTAGGATTGTTACTGAGGTACACTCAAGATTATGTAGAGCCAACCAATTCAGTTTGAAGATGAAAGCCAAGATCAAGAAACTAGGATACTACTGGTCATCGATGATAAAAGTTTGCATGGATACGATTGGGCGATGCCACCAATGTCAAATACACAGTGTGATCCTACACCGACCACCCAACATTCTACGTTCTACAATGGACTCATGGCCATTCAAGTGTTGGGGTACCAACATTGTGGGTCCAATTGATCCTCTTTCTTCTAAGGGTCATCAGTTCATCTTAGCTGCTATTGACTACTTTTTCAAATGGGCAAAGGCGATTCCACATAGATAGGTCAGAACTCAGCATGTGCTCTAGTTTTTTAAGAATGATATCGTACATAGGTTTGGAGTGAATCGATGAATTATATCTGATAATGGTATTGCATTCAAGAGAACTGAGATCAACAACTTTGCAAGAGACATAGAATATATTGGAGATATTCTACCATCAACTACTTGTGGGTAAAGGGCTTAGCAGAAGCCTTCAATAAAACTCTCATTCAAATACTGAAGAAGACACTCGACAATAATAAGGGACAGTGGTATGAGTAGTTAGTTGAAGCCTTGTGGGCCTACTGCACCACATATAGAACTACAACTCAATCTACTCCTTTCTCCTTAGTGTATGGGTCTGGAGCTATTTTACCATTAGAAGCTCAACTCCCACCACTAAGGATAGTTGTAGGTTACAAGATCACAATAGAGTAGAATGCTAAGTTGTGGTTAGAAGTGCGTGAAAGATTGGTGGTGAGACACTTTATGCCAAAACCTCAAGTTGTACAAATATAAAATGATTCAAGCTCACAAAAAGTTCATCCATCCTAGAGCTTTTCAAGTAGGAGAGCTTATTTTAGATCTAAGGAGACTGATTGTTGCCCATCGTAAGATGGGATGTATGTTTGAACCCACTTGGGAAGGCCCTTTTACCATAGAGAAGGCCTACCAAAGAGGATCTTATCAGCTTATTAAGAATAAGGGAGCGCACCCAATGCTTCCAATCAATGGGCTATACTTAAAGAAATATTATAATTTCATTTTGAATTCAATCTCTTCCATGTTGAAAGTATTCTTTTTTGTGAATATTCCACGATGTGTTTAGGGTAGGTGTAAGGAACCCGAGTGGCATTCTAACCTTCATCGACACAACACAAACATAAACTACACACAAAAATATTAAATAAACACATATCATTTTTCTCAGGCTACTCTGAGTTAAGATAATTCCCCCAGTGACACTCACTCAATAGCTGCTCTAGGTCAAGCTGACTAGTTACCCTGCTAGTGTGTCATCCTAGTGGTCTTCTTACTTTACAGGATGTAAGTCTGCTACACTTTCCTTCTTTACTTGGCCACTGCACACCGATAAATGCCTTGTTAGTTTAGTAGGCCTTACTGCATGGCCAGTAAGCTACCTCATGTGGGCTTCGTTTAAGAGGATGTGAGTCTGATACACTTTCTTCTTGGATTAGCCTTCGTGCACTAATTGTGTCGAGTATATTTAAGGTTTAGAATAGGCCCCCTAGTGACTCCTTCCCTCCTGACTAATTCAAGTTTGGGTCTAGTCCTTCCTCGGGGCTCCTCGCTTAGTAGTCACTCTAGGTCAGATAGCATCTGTCCCATTGATGATAGGCTATCCCGATGTTCAATTCCACTTAGAAAGTTATAAGCCTACATGCATTCTTTTTAGATTGATCATTGCACACCGACGGACACCTTAGGTTAGTTGGTTCTCACTATATTGATGGATACACCACTCATGCTGATGGATACACCTTTGGTTGGTTGGTTCTCACACCTTAGAATACACTACTCATGGTAGATGTAAGTCTGCTACACTTTCTCCTTGAGTTGGAAATCTTACACCTATAAGCTTTCTTTTCCAAGGCTTAGAATAATTCCCCTAGTAGTACCTCCCCTATGGGAACTATATTTGGATCACATCTTTTGTGACCAAGTTTAGACACTACCTGGGTTACTATTGGATTAGATAGTTCCCCTTTCCTAATAACCACCCCTGTGGTTATAGAATTCATCATGTGGATGTGCAAATTCTCCCTTGGACCAGTAAATCTATCATATGTCAAGGCTGGCATAGCCCTTTTTCAATATGGTCCCTCACACACTAACAGGGTCCATGCAAAGATATAAAAAAATATATATTCACTTGTGGATTAGGAAGACACCATTAGTAGTACATTTTTTCAAGCAAGCATCCTTACTTTAGGGTAGTGTCAATAAAACTCCCTATAGGAATCACCTGACTACTCTTAAGTTGATATAAGTCCCCATCAACATTCACTCAATAGTCACCCTTAAGTTAGGTTCTTTTTGTTGTGCTACCAACAGGTCAGCCTAGCGGTTGTTCTCTGATTTAAAAGATGTAAATCTACTAGACCTTCTTCCTAGCACAACCATTGCACACCGAAAGACAACTCCTTTGGTTGGCTAGCTCTACCCCATGACTAGTAGACTGTCCCTTTAGATTTATAAATTTGAGATAGGATAAGTCCGATATAGCCCTTCTAAGTGGGTCCATCGCACACTAACATGGTCCATAAATTAAATCTATTAAATTTGACCCAGCTCACATCCCTAGTGGATATGCCCTAAATTTGAAATCAAACTAAACAAAAAAAACCATATCAAATCACATGAAATAAAGATAAAATTAATTCTAACTACTTTTGAGTTGACAGAAGTCCCTAGTGCCATTCACTCAATAGTGACCCTAGGTTAGGTTCAATTAGTTGTGCATCCAATAAGTCACCGCAGTGATCGTTCCTTGCTTTGGAAGATGTAAGTATGATATGCCTCTTCTTAGCACAGCCATTACACATCGAAAGGCAACCCCTTCAGTTAGCTAGCTCTACCCCACAGCTGGTAGATTATCCCTTTGGATTTGTAAACTTGAGGTAGGTCAAAGCTGATATAACCCCTTCTCAGTGGGTTCATCGCACATCGACAGGGTCCATACAATAACTCAGATTAAATAAAACCCAATTTGATTTTCCCTAGTGGATTTAAATCACACTCTTCTCCCTAGTGGAGCCCTAAATCATATCTAAACAAGTCAAGCAAATAAATCAAATTCAAAACCAACCTCCCTAGTGGAGAAAAATAAAACCAACTCCCCTAGTAGAGTCTAAATTAAAGAAATCAAACTAAACTTTATTCCTAGCAGATACATCCCTAAACAAATCTATGGAATAAAACTCAAATCCTAATCCCCAGTAGATAGCTTGAACCTTCTTCACTAGTGGAAGGTTCATATACCGGATCCCCAGCAAACTTGAGCCCATATCTCTAGCAGATATGCCTCCACATCAATTAAAACTAAACAAATTAAAGTCGATTCGAACTTAATCCTCGGTGGATTATAGATCCTTATCCCCAACAAATCTTCTTTCCATAAATCATATAGTCAAATCAAATTCAAACCTTATCCCCAATAGATTTTCTTCTTCTATGCCCTCGACATAGACCCTCACATGTCATGTCCAATGTATGTGTTATCCCCTAACGGATCTCCCTCCATGTCTTTGACATGGAATTCTCATCAAATCTTATTTCTTCTCTTAGTCACACCTTTAATACTTCAACAAAAAGCTTAATAATGTATTTGTTCAAATTACATCATCTTAACATTATAATCAACATTTTATGATTTATGATGGTGCAAGCTCAAACTAACTATACAATATTATGCTAAACATATTATTGTGTGAATTAACACATTATATTATATTATAATATATAATGTTATATTATAATTTGCTATAATATAATATATTGTCTAACAGTACACCTCATTAGAATCACTTAAAAGGAACAAATAACAAAAATATCTCAAAATATGAATAATGTTCATTTTGGAGGTAAAATTGCTATTTTCCTATTAGAAATGGTACAAAATAGCATAATTTTAGTGTTGCTTCTTAGTGTGTACCGTGAATTTGGCAAACTCTTCCATCTCAACCTTCAAATTAAACTTTTTGTGAGTTTTGACCCAACTTATTATAACGAAAGTAAAACATACTAAAATTTATAAAAATATTTAGTAACACATCACCACATATATATATATATATATATATATATATGAGGTTATACTGTTATGTACATTATATTTTAATATGCTTTCATATAATATATTATCTTACATTACACCTAAAATTGATTCACTTTAAGAATTTTTTTTTTTAAATTTTGATTGAAAAATGAACATTTATTTTGGATACAAAATTCCATTCTTTTGATTAAATGAAACACCATAGCACACCCCCAATGTTGTTCCCTAAACTTACCTTAAATTTGGCCAGATCCCATCATCTCAGCCTATAAATCAGTATTTTTATAAATTATACTAGTACAAACTCTAATACATCATAATATAACAAACTAAAATATGCTAAACAACAAGTAGTAATACACAATAGTATGCTATAATGCATGATACTACACTGTTATGTCATCCTATATTATAATATACTATAACAAATTATATTTTATTATATTGCATATCACATCATAAGGGATTTCTTAAGATAACAAATCATAAAATTATTCTAAATAATTAAAGATTATTATTTTAGTCGTATCACTTACATATTTTAAATTGAAATAATATAATACGATGCCATGCTCTATCGATTATGAATTTGGCCAAATTCCACCATTTTAAATTTTAAATCAACATTTTTATAAATAATGCTAGTGAAGGATTGTCTGCATGCTGTATAATACTAAAAGAATTTAAAATGCAAAGAACACTATATTATGATATATGATGCTATACTATGCTACAACATATAATATTTATTTAGAACATAAAATCTTACTTTTTAGACTACAAGTGGCATAGCACACCTTTGGTACTACAACCTAATTCCCACTTGAAATTTAACAAATTTCATCATCTAATTTATTAAATCAATCTTTTATGATTTATATTAATATAGACTATAGGGCACAATACAATAATATACTAAAACATTTTAAAACATCTTATAACATCCAAAAAAAATCACTACAGGCTCAAATATATGATGCTAGATTATACTATGATATATGGTATTATAATATGAGCTACGGTTAAGGTTCAGGGAATTCAAATCTCTAATAGTCAAGGGAAAGTCTCTTGAAGATATTTTCTTTAGTTACCATAACTATGTTAGGATTAGGTCATTTTTTAGATCTACTCCTAATGACATCTTTATTCAAGGTTTAGGGTTTAGGGTTAGTTTAGGGTTTATGGTTAGTTTAGGATTTAGGGTTTAGGGTTAATTTAGTGTTTAGGGTTTAAGGTTAGTTTATGGTTTAGGGTTTAAGGTTTAGGGTTTGGGGTTTGGGGTTTGGGGTTTAGGGTTTAGGGTTGTAAGTTTTAGGGTTTAGGGTTGTAGGTTTTAGGGTTTAAGGTTTAAGGTTTAGGGTTTTAGGGTTTAGGGTTAAGGGTTTGGGTTTAGGGTTTATGGTTTAAGATTTTTAGAGTTTAGGGTTTTAGTTTTAGGTTTAGAGTTTAAGTTTTTACTTAGGTTTTAGGGTTTAAGGTATTTTTTTAATAGAGAACAAATTGAGATTCAACATTTCTTCTTTTCAATTTCATCAACTAAGTAGTATCCCAAGTTTTCTAAGACACAACCGACAACATAGTTGGAAAAGGAGCACCCATTGAGCAGATCAAAAACCTTAGATAAGTAGAACCATCTCTATAATAAAGACACAGTTCCATAAGCAATAGATCAGATCGGTCATTATTTAGTTTCTCCAATTCCCATCAGAACCACCCCCACCTCTCGAGTAGCGAGATCCGCCATCATACACCTGATCTCTTCCTTCGCCACTAGCACAGTTATAACCTCTATCGCTCCTCCTACCTCTATAACCACCACTACTCTGACCACCACCTCTATATCCACCAGCACCTCCAGATCCCCTACCACCACTACGATAATTGTGGCCTCTGCCTTTGCCTCCATTGCCAAATCTAGATTGAGCCTAGTTGATGGTGATGCTCCTGCCATCAAGATTATGCCTATTCTTAGGGCTTAAGGTTTAGGGTTTGTTTAGGGTTTAGGGTTTAGGGTTTGGGGTTTAGGGTTTGGGGTTTAGGGTTTAGGGTTGTAGGTTTTATGGTTTAGGGTTTAGGGTTTAGGGTTTATGTTTTAGGGATTAGGGTTTAGCTTTTAGGGTTTAGGGTTGTTTAGTTTTTTAGGGTTGTAGGTTTAGGGTTTAGGGTTTAGGGTTTAGTTTAGAGTTTAGGGTTTGTTTGTAAGTTTAGGGTTTAGTTGTAGGTTTAGTTTTAGTGGTATGGTTTAGGGTTTAGTATTTATATTTTATAATTTAAGGTTTATTTTTTTTTTTAAATTAAGTAAAGTGGTAGGTTTAGGTTTATTTAGTTTATTTAGTTTATTTTTTATTTATTTGAGCTTATTTTAATTTATTTTATTTTGGTTTATTTATTATTTTTAACTAGTTTAGTTTATTTATTTTAGGTTTATTTATTTTAGTTTAGGTTTTAATTTTAATTTATTTTTAGGTTTAAGTTTATTTTTTAGTTGAATTTTATTTTTATTTTGTTTTTTTGGTTTAGGATTTATTTTTTATTTTTAAGTTTAGGTTTAGGTTTTTTTTTCTTTTTTTAGGTTCAGGTTTTAGGTTTTTATTTTAGGTTTATTTTTATGTTTTATTTTTTAGTTTAGGTTTAGGTTTAATTTTAGTTTATTTTATTTTATTTAGTTTTGGTTTTGGTTCATGTTTAATTTATTTTAGGTTTAGGTTTAGTTTTTATTTATTTTAGTTTAGTTTAATTTAGTTTAGGTTTAGGTTTATTTTATCTTGTTTATTTTATTTTTATTTTAGGTTTAAGTGTTTTTTAGTTTAAGGTTTAGGTTTTATTACCTTTTCATTTTTTTTAGGTTTTATTTTTTGGTTTATTTTTTAGGTTTAGGTTATTATTTTGTTTTTATTTTATTTTATTTTTATTTTACATTTAGTTTTTATTTTATTAAGGTTTTTTTATTCTTAGGCTTATTTTATCTTTTACTTTAGTTTAGGTTTTCTTTATTTATTTAGTTTATTTTTTATTTTTATTTTATTTTATTTTATTTTAGGTTTAGGTTTTAATTTAGGTTTTTTACTTTATTTATTTTATTTTCTTTAGGTTTAGGTTTTAATTATTTTATTTTAGGTTTTATTTAGTTTAGGGTTTAGGTTTAGGGTTTAGGGTTAGGAGTTTAGGGATTAGGGTTTAGGGTTTAGTGTTTAGGCTTTAGGGTTTAAGGTTTGAGGTTTAGTAGGTTAGCTGGTGGTTAGGTTTAGTTTTATGGTTTAGGGTTTGGGGTATAGGTTTTAGGCTTAGCTTTTAAGGTCTGGGAGTTTAGTGGGAGGTTTAGGGTTTAGGAAGTTTTTAGGTTTTGGGTGGGTTTGGGTTTAAATTTTGGGGTTTAGGTTTAGGGTTTATAGTTTAGTTTAGGAGTTTAGGTTTAAGTAGAGTTTAGGTTTTAAGGTTTAGGTTTAAGTTTAGGGAGTTTTGGTTTAGGGTTTAGGGATTTAGGTTTGGGAGGGGTTGAGGTTTTATGGTTTAGTGTGTAGGGATTTGGGTTTTGGTTTTTGGTTTAGGGTTTAATTTTTTTGTTTAGGGTTTAGCGTTTAAGGTTTTTTTTTAATGGAGAACAAATTCAGATTCCATATTTCCTCTTTTTGATTTCATCAACCAAGTAGCACCCTAGGTTTTCTAAGACACAAGCGATGACAGAGATTAAAAAAAAGTACCTTTAGAGCAAATAAAAACCCTAGATAAGAATCCTCTATTATAAAGACAGTTCCATAAGGAGGATCGCGCCATTCTTTAATTTATCCAATTTGAACCACCCTCCTCTGCATAGGCGAGATCGACCATCATATCCCGATCTCTCCTCGCCACCACCAGTTGTAACCTCCATCGCTTAGTTTAGGTTTAGGTTTTATTTTATTTTTTTAGGTTTAGGTTTTAAGTTTTTATTTTAGGTTTATTTTTAGGCTTTATTTTTTGTTTAAGTTTAGGATGGTTTTTAGTTTATTTTATTTTATTTAGTTTAGGTTTAGGTTTAGGTTTTATTTATTTTAGTTTAGTTTATTTTAGATTAGGTTTAGCTTTATTTTATTTTGTTTATTTTATTTTTATTTTTAGTTTAGGTTTTTATTTAGTTTTATTTTATTTTATTTTATGTTTATTTTATTTTTATTTTATTTAAATTTTTTATTCTTAAGTTTATTTTATTTTTTTAGTTTAGTTTAGGTTTTTATTTTTTTTATTTTATTTTTATTTTTTTTTTATTTTATTTTTAGGTTTATGTTTATGTTTTAGCATAGGTTTTTATTTTATTTATTTATTATTATTTATACATTTTATTTATTTAATGTTTAGGTTTTACATTGGTATAGTTTAGGGTGGGTTTTATGGTTTAGGGGTTTAGGTTTAGTTTAGGGTTTAGTTTTAGTTAGAGGGTTTATGGAGGGTTTAGGGTTTAGGTGGTTTAGGGTTTGGTTTATAGTATTGAAGATTTAGTGATTATGATTTAGAGAATTTAGTCAATTAGGGTTTAGGTTAGTTTAGAGTTAGGTGGTAGGGTTTAGGAGGGAGTTAGGTTTAGGGTTAGGGTTAGGTTTAGGGTGGTTTAGGTAGGGTTTAGGGTTTAAGTGGGAGTTTAGGATTAGTTTTGGATTTTGATATGTTTAGGTTGGTAGGGTTAGTCTGGGTTTAGTGTAGTGTTGGGGTTTAGGATTTTGGGTTTAGGGTTTAGGGTTTAGGGTTTAGGGTTTAGGATTTCTGGTTTGTTTATTTTTAAAATTAAGTAAACTACTAAGTTTAGGTTTATTTAGTTTATTTATTATTTATTTTAGTTTATTTTAATTTTAATTTTTAATTAGGTTTAACATTTATTTTTATTTAGTTTAGTTTATTTATTTTAATTTTGGTTTTTTTATTGTAGTTTATTTTTTAGTTTTGGTTTAAGTTTATGTTTCTTTTTTAGTTTAGTTTTATTTTTATTTTATTTTTTAGGTTTAAACTTTATTTTTTATTTTTAGGTTTAGGTTTAGGTTTTAGTTTTATATTTTAGGATTAGCTTTTAGGTTTTTTATTTTAGGTTTATTTTTAGGTTTTCTTTTTTAGTTTATGTTTAGGTTTATTTATAGTTTATTTTATTTTATTTAGTTTAGAGTACAGGTTTAGTGTATTTTAGGTTTAGGTTAGGTTTTATTTTTTTTAATTTAGGTTTGGGTTTATTTTATTTTGTTTATTTTATGTTTAGGTTTTTTTTTCTGGTTTAAGTTTTATATTTTATATATTTTTAGGTTTTAGTTTTAGGTTTATTTTTTAGGTTTAGGTTTTAATTTAATTTTTATTTTATTTTATTTTATGTTTATTTAATTTTTATTTTATGTTTTGGTTTTATTTTGTTTATGTAATTTATTTTTAGGTTTATTTTATTTTTTTTAGTTTAGTTTAAGTTTTTCTTAATTTTATTTTAGTTAAGTTTTTTATTTTTAAGTTTAGGTTTTTATTTTAATTTTTTAGGTTTAGCTTTAGGTTTTTTATTTTAGGTTTGTTTTTATGTTTTATTTTTTAGTTTAGGTTTAGGTTTATTTATAGTTTATTTTAATTTATTTAGTATAGAGTATACGATTAGTATATTTTAGCTTTAGGTTTAGGTTTAATTTATTTTTATTTAGGTTTGGGCTTATTTTATTTTATTTATTTTTGGTTTAGCTTTATTTTCTTTTTGGGTTTAAGTTTTATATTTTAT
Source organism: Cymbidium sinense (assembly GCA_021442155.1). Classification (NCBI taxonomy): domain Eukaryota; kingdom Viridiplantae; phylum Streptophyta; class Magnoliopsida; order Asparagales; family Orchidaceae; genus Cymbidium; species Cymbidium sinense. The sequence goes on from CM038214.1 coordinate 200,677,303, forward strand.
TTATCTTTAGGTTTTATTTTTAGGTTTATTTTTTTAGGTTTAGGTTTTTATTTAGCTTTTATTTTACATTATTTTAGGTTGATTTTATTTTGATTCTATGTTTGGGTATTATTTTGTTCATGTATTTTATTTTTAGGTTTATTTTATTTTTTTTAGTTTAGTTTAAGTTTTATTAATTATATTTTAGTTTATTTTCTATTTTTAGGTTTAGATTTTAGTTTAAGTTTTTTAATTATTTTATTATTTTTAGGTTTAGGTTTTATTTTTTATTTTTAGGTTTATGTTTAGGGTTTTATTTTAATTTTCAAGGTTTACATTTTTCATTTTTATTTTAGGTTTATTTTTAAGTTTTATTTTTTAGTTTAGGTTTAGGTTTATTTTTTATTTATTTTATTTTATTTAATTTAGGTTTAGTTTATTTTAGGTTTAGGTTCAAGTTTTATTTATTTTAGTTTAATATATTTTTGTTTAGGTTAAGGTTTATTTTATTTTGTTTATTTTATTTTTATCTTAGGTTAAGGTTTTTTTTAGTTTAGGGAATAGGTTTTATTTTTTATTTTTTTACGTTTATTTTTTAGGTTAAGGTTTTTATTTGTTTTTTATTTTATTTTATTTTAGGTTTATTTTATTTTAATTTTTAGTTTATTTTGTTTAAGTTTTATTCTTAGGTTATTTTTTATTTCTTAGTTTAATTTATGTTTTATTTTTTTTAGTTTAGTTTTTTTATTTTTATTTTATTTTATTTTAAGTTTAAGTTTAGGTTTTAATTTAGGTTTTATTTTATTTATTTTATGCCATTTATGTTTAGTGTTTTATTTATATTATTTAAATTTATTTAATAGGTGTTTAGGATTTTAGGGTTTAGAGTGAGGGTGGAGGTGGTGGGTTTTAGTTTAGGGTTTAGGATTTAGTGAAGGGTAGTTTAGGTGGGATTTGCCCAGGGTTTGGGAGTTTAGGTTTCTTTAGGGTTAGTTAGGGAGAAGTGGTCATTTAGTTTAGAGTTAGGAGTCAGAGGTTTTGGTATGTAGGTTTAGAGTTGTGCTTTAGTGTTTAGCTCAGGTAGAGGTTATTTTAGGTTGGTTTTAGGGTTAGAGGTTGGGATTTAGGTTTAAGGTTATTTTTTAGGGTTTAGTGGTTAGTTAGGGGTTAGGGTTTTAGGTTTAAGGTAGGTTTTAGGTTGTGGTCCAGTTTTATATAAAAAAAACCAAAGTAGGTTTATTTAGTTTATTTTATTTTATTTAAGTTTTATTTTTTATTTATTTAGTTTGGTTTTATTTCCTTTAGTTTAGGTTTTTATTTTAGTTTATTTTTTATTTTAGTTTAATTTTATTTATTTTAAGGTTTAGGTTTTATTTTATTTTTAAGTTTAGGTTTTATTTTCTTCTTAGGTTTTAAATTTTATTTTTTTATTTTCAGTTTATTTTTTAGTTTAGGTTTAGGTTTATTTTAGTTAATTTTATTTTATTTATTTACTTAGTTTATTTTAGTTTAGGTTTAGGTTTATTTTATTTTATTTTAGCTTTAGGTTTCTTTTAGTTTAGGTTTAGGTTTATTTTTTATTTTTTAGGTTTTTTATTTCGTTTGTTTAGGTTTAGGTTTTATTTAGTTTTTTTAGGTTTATTTTATTTTAATTTTAGGTTTAGTTTTTATTTTATTTAGGTTTTCAATTTTTTAGTTTAGTTTAGGTTTTTATTTATTTTATTTTAATTTAGTTTTTATTTTTAATTTTATTTTCTTTTTAGGTTTAGGTTTAGGTTTATGTTTTAGTATATGTTTTCCATGTTATTTTATTTTTTTAATTTTATTTTGGTTTACATTTTTTTATTTTTTTATTTTTAGGTTTTATTTATTTTGGTTTAGGCTTTTAGCTTTTTAGGGTTTAGGTTTTTTTTTAGGGAAACCCCATGTAGGGGTATTTTATTGCCATAAAAAGAGGGTTACAAGGTCCTTAAATGGGATAAACTCCAGAACTACTACTCAAAGAGCTACAATCAGCCTAAGGAGTAAATCCCCTATCTAAGTACATCCAAAAGCAAAAGAAGACATTAAAGCAATCAAAAGATACAAGTTGATTAACATAATAAGCCAAAGGAAGATTAGGGCCAATGCTCTGGAGGATGTGAGAATGCATGATAATATGGAGCAAACCTGCAAGAGGACAAGAGAGAGTCACCTGTAAAATTGTAATAAGAAAGAGATTAGAACATTTAAGGTAATACAGGAAAAAAGATAAATGAAAATAACATAATTTGAGAATGATAGTAAGGAATTGTGATAGAGAAGGCTCTCACACAAGTTGGAAGTGATGCAAATATGAGCATCCAAACTTCAGAAGGGTTACATCACAAGAGCTACTACCAAACCAAAAGGGAGTGAGATCATCACGATCATCATAGCCAACAAACCGTGAGGAGATAACATTGTTGATAGTCTTGTGAGCTTTATTACCTACAAACCTAAACAAAACCATATCTAATAGAGAGAGGAAATTGCAAAGAGTCAAGGATAAGGTGTCCCATTCAAGAAAAATATCATCAATATAGTCACCCTGACATGAGAATACATTAACATAAGAGAATGAGCCATCTTTGCCAGAACCTCATGAAAAGGCATATCCAAGAAAAGAAAAAAGCCAGCATATAATCCCTCCACAAGAAAACAACAGAGGAGACAACTTGTCAAATCTCGCTAATCAAGTCAATGAGCCTATAATTAACACCATCCCAAACATATGATATATATATATGAATCTTTCAGGCCAGGAAACAACCCTTTTATTAGTATCCATGTCAGTAATTGGGAAAAAGCAATTGTAAAGGAAGGCAAGATAGCCAACAACACAGAAATAGACGCAACCTACCAAAAAAGCACCAAGTAAAGACAAGAGTTATACAATAACATTCGTGACCAAAATCGATAATCGGATCAACAAACAACCAAGAGAGCAAGACAAAGAAAGGTAAAAAGAATCGCCCATAATACCACACTGAAGATGACACGACGCACAAACCCAACCGAACTGAGATGGGAATAGAGACAACAGTAGGTAATGTAGATCACAACAATCAGGAGATTAACAACATCTCAGACATAAATAGCACGAGCATTCAGAAAACCAACCCCAATAGAAAAACAGCTAATGCAACAATGTAACCCACTAGAAGAAAAATCAACACGTGGATTCAAATGAGTATCAACAAAAAAAAAGAGAACCAAGGCAAAAAAACCAAAAATAGCAATAGTTAAGACAGCAACATCCAAGACAGGAAGGGACAACAAGTTGGCTATAAAACCTCTCAATCAGAGTAGACATTGCAATAGTTAATAACCAAATAGATAGAGCATAAAAATAGGTATCTGGAAGGCAACAACCTAGACACCAATCACCAAAAACCATCAGAACAGTAATGTCAGAAATAGCTTGCTGAACATAGGACCCTGAAGTCCTACAACCAACAAAGATTAAGCCAACATAGGTTTCCAAAAAAACCAAGATAACAAATCTCCAAGATAAGAAACAACCAAGACAACAAAAACCAGCTAGCTTGCCATAAAGCCACCCCTCCAGGATAAACAGTGCAATAGATACAAGTTTAACTGAAAGAAGATGGAGAAAATAGTAGCAGATAAGGTAGACCAATGAATTCAAATGATATGCATATAATAAACCAATAAGGGGGTTTAAAGCAAAATCCACCAAGCAATCAACAACTTCAATAAAGACTTGCTGAACAAAACAAACTAAAACCCCAGAGATAGCATGTAGAATATTAATCCAGTTCAGCCAACAACCAAGGTAGTTAATACCAACAAGCTGGCCAAGAGTCCACCCAAAAGCATATATAAAGATAGAGAGGGATAGATAATGTACAGCCTCCCACCACAAGCCAATCCAAGAAGAGACATTCGGGAAACAAGAAAGGATGCTTAGTCACATTAATCCAATTCTGCCAAGGATAATGATAGTAATAACCAGTAGGTTGGCCAATAACCCAATTATTTATATAAGATAAACCATTGATTAATTTCAAGCGTAAGAAGAATGATCTTCAAGATTTGCATGTTCCCATCATAGAGAGGGAAAACAACACGGGAAGACCAACAAAGATCCTTGTTAGCGCCAAGGCAGAAAGAAAAATAATGAAAACTTGCTGGACAAGGTACTCAAAATTTGAAAAACCAACAATGGGGACATTGTTATAGTTATTACACCCAATAGGAAAAGAAAATTTTAAGAAAAAGGATATAAAGTAGAGAATGTATGAGTGCAAGTAATTCCCACCAGAGTAAAAGAAATACAACCACCTCAAGTGTAATGAAAATCCATAAGGTAACTCCAAACCTGCTGAACATGAGCAAGACCAGAAACAACAAGATTGACAGTAGCCTCAAGGGTCCATATCAGCCAACAACTAAGAAAGAAGGTATCAATAAGTTGACCATAGGAAAAGCCTTTAAGAGTAGACAGTACATAAAATTGATCCCATAATAAAAATGAAGAATTTTGACTATGGCAAACAGAACCAGGATGTAAATAGCAACAGCATGTGTGATCAAAAATAGCCCATCTGATAATAACACAAACAGTTGGGAAATAAAGAATCAAAAAACAACCATAAATCACAAAGACAACAATTTGTAAAGAGGACCCAAAAAGCCAATGACTAGCATTGAAAGTAATAACACAATTCCAATCCTTCAAAGAGATATTAGAGTAGACGTGGGATATCACAAACAACAAAATAATAACAAGAAAGGTTGCAACCAATTGATGCTCAATAGTTGTCCTACTTTGGATCAAAGTAATTAAGCTGCAAGTAGCAAGAAAGTCAGCAAAACCCCAACACAGCTGTCTACAATTATAGAAAATAGTAGGAATGAGTAGAAGGTAGCAGATAGGGAGGGATAGGTAATGAACAGCTCCCCACCACAATCCAATCCAAGAAGACATCGAGCAACAGCCAAGAATGTTACTTAGTCACATTAATCCAATTGCTAAGGATAATGACAAGAATAACCAGGGTTGGCCAATAACCCAATTATGCATAAAAGATAAACCATTGATTAATTTCAAGTAACGAAGAATGATCTTCAAGATTTGCATGTTCCCATCATAGCATAGAGAGGGAAAACAATGGCAGGGAAGACCAACAACATCCTAGATGTTAGCAGCAAGGGTAGAAAGAAAAATAAAGAAAAGATGGTAAACACAGTAAAAACCCAAAAGAGAGGCCAACATGAAAACCTTTTCCTGCAGGAGCAAGAGAAGACAGCCAGCAAAAAAGAAGTAATCTTTAGACAAGAGCAGTAAAAGAGCTTGACCAAAACCCCAATCTCAGAAACATCCTGCACAGAAAGGATCTCCTAAATAAAATAGCTAGAAACATTCTGAAGAAACTTCATCCAGGTCAAAAAATAAACAATGCAGAAAGAAATAATAGAATGCCAGAGATTTCACCCAAGCAAAGTAAAAGAAGCATAAAAAGATAACCAAGAAGTAATATCAAAGTTCTGCACAATAATAAGTCTAGCATTAGGGGTAAGGAGGTCAGCAATAGCCTGTAAGAAAACCTGCAAAAAATAACCATGGCAGCTGAAAGAAAAGAAGAAAGCCCCCCACAATAAGATCCCACCAAAGGGACCCTTCTGAATCAAAAATGGATGCCAAAGAGAGCATGCAGCATGGGGTCCAGATTCCAGTATAGACAACAGCCAACAAGATAAATATTAGCAAAAAGGCCAAAAAGCCTCTTCATGTAGAAAAATAAAATAAAAGATAACTCCTAGAAATAGAAGAAAAATGTCAGCTCCAAGCTAGAGTCAAAGAGAATATCAGCAGCAGCCCAAGATCTAATATGGGAGACAAGCAGCATGTCAAAAGCTAGCCAACAGTCAATATCAGTTAAAATCCCACAACCTAACAGTAAATCATCAAAATAAATATTGCAACCAGTATATTGAACAATAATATAATGCATAGAAATAACATAGATAACTAAGATGCTGTAGAAACCCCAAACTATAAATATTTTTTTTTGGGTGGGTGGTTTAGTTTTAGAGTAGGTAAGTGGTTAGGTTTAGGGTTTAGGGTTTAGGTTTATGGTTTTAGTGTTTTAGGATTTATGGTTTAGGGTTTAGGGTTTACGATTTAGAATTTATGGTTTTAGGGTAGTCCAGTCTGGTTGGTTTGGTAGTGGGTAGGGTTTGTGGAAAGCATTTAATGGGAGGCTTAGTTTAGGGTGGTTGAGTTGGGGTGTGGAGGGTTTTGGGTTTTGGGTTTTGGTTTAGGTTTAGGTGGGTTAGTTTTAGTTTAGGGTGGTGGTTAGGTTTTAGATTTGGATTTAGTTTTAGGGTTTAGGGTTTACTATTTAGGGTTTTATTATATGAGAAAAAAATTAAACCGGTAGGTTTAGGTTTATTTATTTTATTTAGTTTATTTAGTTTATTTTTTTATTTATTATAGTTTACTTTATTTTTTTATTTTTATTTAGGTTTATTTTTTATTTTTATTTAGTTTGGCATATTTATTTTAATTTAGGTTTTTTTTTAGTTTATTTTTTAGGTTTAACTTTATGTTTATTTTTATTTTTTAGTTTAGTTTAATTATATTTATTTTGAAGGTTTATATTTTATTTTTTATTTTAGCTTGAGGTTTAGGTTTTTATTTTCTTCTTTTAGGTTTAGGTTTTAGGTTTTTATTTTTGATTTTTTTAGGTTTTATTTTTTAGTTTATGTTTAGGTTTATCTTTAGTTTATTTTATTTTATTTATATTTGCTCAGTTTATTTTAGTTTAGGTTTAGCTTTTTTTTTTTTTTAGGTTTAGTTTTTTTTTGTTTAAGGTTTGGTTTATTTTATTTTATTTTATTTATTTTTACTTATTTATATTTTAGGTTTAAGTTTTATTTAGTTTATTTTATTTTAGGTTTATTTTGTTTTTATTTTAGGTTTAGTTTAATTTATTTAGGATTTTTATTATTTTAGTTTTAGTTTTATTTATTTTTATGTTTAGGTTTAGGTTTATGTTTAGTTTATATTTTCAATTTATTTTATTTTATTTTGGTTTACATTTTATTTATTTATTTATGTTTATTTTATTTTTTAGTTTAGGAGGTTTCCTTGTCAAGGCCCAGGGTTTATAGGTCCAGGGTTTAGGGTTGTATGTTATGGTTTAGGTTTTAGGGTTTTAGGGTTTAGGGAGGTTTAGGGGTTTGGGGGGTTTAAGGTTTCATTGTAGGTAGGATTTTGGTTGAGGTTTAGGGGTTTTAGGATTTAGGGTTTAGGGTTTAGGGTTTAAGGTTTAATGTTTTAGTGCTTAAAGTTTAGGGATTAGGGTTAGTTTTAGGGTTTAGGGTTTAAGATTTAGGGTTTATGGACTAAGTTTTTTTTTAAAATTAATTAAATCATTGGGTTCAGGTTATTTTTATTTAGTTTATATAGTTCATTTTTTTATTTATTAAGTAGATTGGTTTGGTTTAGGTTTTAAGGTTTCAAATTTTAGGTTTATGGCTTTAGGGCTGTATTTAGTCTCCCAGTGGTTTAGGTTTAATTTTGGTGGTTTAAGGCCTAGGGCTTAGGGCTTCATGATCTGGTATAGGTTTAGGGTTTAAGGTTCACGGTTATTTTTATTTAGACTTATTTTTTATTTTTTATTTAGTTTAATTTATTTATTTTAAATTTATTTATTTTAGTTTAGGTTTTTTATGTTAGTTTGTTTTTTAGGTTTTTGTTTAGGTTTAGGTTAAGGTTTATTTTTTAGTAGAGTTTTATTTTAATTTTATTTTTTAGGTTTAAGATTTTAGGTTTTTAGAGTTTAGAGTTTAAGATTTAGGGTTTAGGGTTTAGGGTTTAGGGTTTTAGGGTTTAGGGTTTTAGGGTTTAAGGTTTAGGGTTTAGGGTTTAGGGTTTAGGGTTTTTAGGGTTTAGGGTTTTAGGTTTTGGTTTTTGAGTTTTGGGTTTGGGGTTTAGGGTTTAGGGTTTAGTATTTAGGTTTAGAGTTTTTAAAATTAAAAAAAATACTAAGTAAACTAGTAGGTTTGTGTTTACTTAGTTTTTTAGTTTATTTTTCATTTATTTTAGTTTATTTCTTTTTTTATTTTTATTTACCTTGGTTTATTTACATTAGTTTTTGTTTTTTATTTTAGTTTATCTTTTAGGTTTAGGTTTAGGTTTATTTTTATTTTTTAATTTAGTTTTATTTTTAATTTATTTTTTAAGTTTAAGTTTTATTTTTTATTTTTAGGTTTAGGTTTAGTTTTTTATTTTCTTTTTTTAGGTTTAGGTTTTAGGTTTATTTTTAGGTTTTATTTTTTAGTTTAGGTTTAGGTTTATTTTTAGTTTATTTTATATTATTTAGTTTAGATTTAGGTTTAGGTGTAGTATATTTTAGGTTTAGGTTTAGGTTTTATTTATTTTAGCTTAGTTTATTTTAGTTTAGGTCTAGGTTTATTTTATTTTTATTTTAGGTTTACATTTTTTTTTAGTTTAGGGTTTGGGTTTAATATTTTATTTCTTTTTATGTTTTATTTTTAGGTTTATTATTTAAGTTTTGGTTTTTATTTAGTTTTTATTTTATTTTATTTTAAGTTTATTTTATTTTTATTTTAGGTTTAGTTTTATTTTTTTTAGGTTATTTATTTTTTTAATTTAGTCTATATTTTTATTTATTTTATATTAATTTACTTTTTATTTTATTTTCTTTTTAGTTTAAGGTTTTGGTTTAGGTTTAGGTTTATGTTTTAGTTTATGCTTTCATTTTATTTTGATTTATGTTTTTGATTTATTTTATTTTTAGGTTTTATTTTTTTATTTTTAGGTTTAAGTTTTTAGCTTTTTAGGGTAAAGGTTTAGGGTTTAGGGTTTAGGGTTTAAGGTTTGGGGTTTATGGTTTAGGGTTGTAGGTTTTAAGGTTTAGGATTTAGGGTTTATGGTTTATGGTTTAGGGTTTAGGGTTTAGGGTTTAAAGTTTAGGGTTTAGGGTTTAGGGTTTAATTTTTATGGTTTAGGGTTTAGGCTTTAAGCTTTAGTGTTTAGAATTTTAGGCTTTAGGGTTTAGGGTTAGTTTTAGGGTTTAGGGTTTAGGGTCTAGGGTTTAAGATTTTGGGTTTAGGGATTAGGGTATAGAGTTTAGGGTTTTTTTAAAAAAATTTAAGTAAACTAGTAGGTTTAGGGTTTATGGTTTAAGGTTATTTTTTAATAGAGAATAAATTCAGATTCAACATTTCTTCTTTTTGAACTCATCAACCAAAGTAGCACCTCAAGTTTTCTATGACACAAGCAATGTTATAGATAAAGAATGAGCACCCATAGATAAAATAAAAAACCCTAGATAAGTAGAATCGTCTCTGCTATAAAGACATAGTTCCATAGCGTGGTCGATCGTTGCTCAGTTTCTCCAGTTCCCATCAGAACCACCCCTGCCTCTCGTATAGTGAGATCCACATCATATTCCCGATCTCTCCGTCCGCCACCACCATGGTTGTAACCTTCGTTACTCCTCCCGCATCCATAACCACCATGGCTCCTACCACCACCTCGATATCTACGAGAACCTCTAGATCCCCCACCACCACTGCGATAACCGCCACCTCCAACTTCGCCTCCACCGCTAGATCTAGACTGAGCCTAGTTGATGGTGATATTCCTGTCGTCAAGGTTCTGCCCATTATTAGGGTTTAGGTTTAGTTTTAAGTTTATCAGATTTTAGAGTTTAATTTATTTTAAGTTTAGGTTTAGGTTTTATTTAATTTAGTTTAGTTTATTATATTTTGGTTTAAGTTTATTTTATTTTATTTATTTTATTTTTATGTTAGGTTTAGGACTTTTTTTTGTTTAGGGTTTAGGCTTTAATTTTTATTTATTTTTAGGTTTATTTTTTAGGTTTAGGTATTTATTTAGTGTTTATTTTATTTTAGTTTAGGTTTATTTTAACTTTATCTTATGTTTATTCTTTATTTTATTAAGATTTTTTATTCTTAATTTTATTTTTTTAGTTTAGTTTAGTTTTTCTTTATTTTATTTTAGTTTATTTTTATTTTTTATTTTATTTTATTTTAGTTTTAGGTTTTTATTTTATTTTATTTTATTATTTTATTTAGGTTTAGGTTTTTTATTTTATTTTATTTTTAGGTTTTATTTAGTGTAGCTTTAGGTTTTTAGGTTTTTAGGGTTTAGGGTTTAGGGTTAATGGTTTACAGTTTAGACTTTTAGGGTTTAGGGTTTAGGATTTAGGGTTTAGGGTTAGGGTTTTGGGTTTAGGGTTTGGTGTTTAGGTTTTAAGGTTTAGGGGTTTTGGGTTCTGGGTTTAAGGTTTAGGGTTTAGGGTTAGCTTAGTCTTTAGGGTTTAGGTTTATGGTATAGGGTTTAGGGTTTAGTCTTTAGGGTTTAGTTTTGAGTTTAGTTTAGTTTAGTTTAGGTTTAGGTTTTAGGATTGATTTAGGGTTTAATTTTAAAGTATAGGTTTAGGGTTTAGAGTTGAGTTAGGAATTCTGATTTAAGTTTAGGGTTTAGGGTTAGTTTAAGGTTTAGGGTTTAGGTTTAAGGTTTAGGGTTTTTTAGGTTTAGTGTTTAGGGTTTAGGGTTGTAGGTTTAAAGTTGAACATTTAGGTTTAGTGTTTAGGGTTAGTATAGGGTTTAGGGTTTAAGTTTAGGTTAGAGTTTCAAGTTTAGGGTTAGTTTAGGGTGTTAGAGTTTAAGGTTTAGATTTTAGGGTTTAAGGTTAAGGTTACGGTTTAGGATTTAGGATTTAGGGTTTAGGCTTTTCGGTTTAGGGTTTATGGTTTAAGCATTAGGTATTAGGGTTTGTGGTTTAGGGTAAGCTTAGGGTTCAGGATTTTTTTAGGGTTTACGATTTAGGGTTTTTTTATGGTTTAGGGTTTAGGGTTGTAGGTTTAGGGTTTAGAGTTTAGGGTTAGTTTTTGGGTTTAGGGTTTATGGTTTAGGGTTTAAGTTTTTTTTAATTATGTAAACCAACACGTTTTGGTTATTATTTAGTTATTACTTTTTTTTATTTTAGGTTTATTTTATTTTTATTTTACCTGTATGTTTTAATTTATTTAAGTTATTGATTCTTAGGTTTATTTTATTTTATTTTGGTTTAAATTTTTTTATTTATTTTTTTAGGTTTTATTTTTTTTAGGTTTGACTTTTTAGGTTTTAAGGGATTAGGGTTTAGGGTTTTAGGGTTTAGGGTTTTATGATTTAGGGTTTAAGCTTATGGTTTAGGTTTAAGGGTTTTGGTTTTAGGGTTTAGGGTGTAGGGTTTAGTATTTAGGCTTTAGGGTTTAGGATTTAAGGTTTAGGATTTTTTTGGATTTAATGTTTAGGGCTTAGGGTTTAGGGTTTATGGTCTAGGGCATACAGTTTATGGTTTTTTTGGGTTTAAGGTTTAGGGTATAGGGATTAGGGTTAGTTTTGGGGTTTGAGGTTTTGGTTTTAGGATTTTGGGTTTAGGATTTAGGATTCATGATTTTTTTTTTATTTTTAAATTAAGTCAACCGGTAGGTTTAGGATTATTTAGTTTATTTTTTGATTTATTTTTGTTTATTTTATTTTTATTTTTATTTAGGTTTATTTTTATTTTTATTTAAGTTAGTTTATTTATTTTAGTTTATTTATTTTAGTTTAGGTTTTAATTTTAGTTTATTATTTTAGGTTTAGGTTTTTTTAGTTGAGTTTTATTTTTATTTAATTTTTTAGGTTTAGGTTTTATTTTTGGTTTTTAGAATTTGGTTAAGGTTTTTATTTTATATTTGTAGGTTTAAGTTTAGGTTTTTATTTTAGGTTTATTTTTAAGTTTTATTTTTTAGTTTAGGTTTAAGTTTATTTTTAGTTTATTTTATTTTATTTAGGGTTTAGGTTTAGGTTTAGTTTTAGTTTATTTTATGTTTAGGTTTATGTTTTATTTATTTTAGTTTAGTTTATTTTTAGGTTTATTTATTTTAGTTTATTTTATTTTATTTTGTTTAGGTTTAATTTTTCTTAGTTTAAGGTTTAGGTTTTATTTTTTATTTATTTTTAGGTTTTATTTTAGGTTTATATTTTAGGTTTAGGTTTTTATTTAGTTTTTTTATTATATTTTAGGTTTATTTTAGTTTTATTTTATGTTTAGTTTTTATTTTTATTAAGGTTTTTTATTCCTAGGTTTATTTTATTTTTTTAGTTTAGTTTAAGGTTTATCTTTATTTTATTTTAGTTTATTTTTATTTTTATTTTATTTTATTTTTATGTTTGGGTTTTTATATTATATTATTTATTTATTTTATTTAGGTTTAGGCTTTTTTATTTATTTTACTTTTAGGTTTTATTTAGTTTAAGTTTAGGTTTTTAGGTTTTTAGGGTTTAGACTTAGGGTTTAGGGTTTTAGGTTTAGGTTTTAAGGTTTAATTTTAGGATTTGGTTTAGGTTAGGGTTAGGATTAGGTTTAGTTTAGTGTTTAAAACTTTGAGTTTAGGTTATAGGGTTTAGTTTTAGGTTTAGGGTTTAGGTGGATTTAGGTTTAAGGCTTAGGTTTAGGTTTTTTTAGGTTAAGTTGAGGTTTATGGTTTTAGGTAGTTTAGAGTTTAAGGTTTAGGGTTTTTAGTTTAGGGTTTAGAGTTTAGGGTTTAGGGTTAGTGTTTAGGGTTTAGGGTTTTGAGTTTCGGGTTTATGAATTAGTGTTTAGATTTTAGGGTTAGTTTAGGGTTTAGGGTTTAGGGTTTTTTAGGGTTTAGGGTTTGTTTACCAACCCTAATCCAACCCTAATCTAAACCTAAATAAACCCTAAAATCTAAAAACAAAAACTAAACCCAACCAAAAATGAAAACCCTAAACCCAAACTCTAAACACTAATCTACCTAAACTCTAATCTTACCCTAAACCCCAAACCTTAAAAATAAACTAAAATAAGAACCTAAACTTACCGATTTACTTAATTTAAAAATAAACCTAAACTAAAACTTGAACCTAAAACCTAAACCCTAAACCCATAACCCTATACCCTAAACAATAAATCATAAAGCCTTAAAATAAAAAAATAAAAAAATTTAAAAGAAATAAAAAATCCCTAACCCTAAACCATAAACCATAAAACTAACCCTAAAACGTAAACCCTAAATCCTAAATCCTAAAACTCTGCCCCAACCACCAGGCCAATACCTAAACACTAAACCCTAATTCCTGAACAATAAACCTTAAACCACTAAATCGTGACACAAACTAAACCCTAAAATCTAATCAGAATCAATCCTAAACTCTAAACCCTAAACTAAAATAAATTAAATAAATAGGTGAACTAAATGACCTAAACCTACTGGTTTGCTTTTTAAAATAATCTTAAACTAAACCCTACACTACACAACCCCAAACCCTAACCCTAAATTCTAAACCCTGATTAAACTGAATCCACCTTGTAAACCTGAAACCCTGGGCCCTTAAACCCTAAACCCTAAACCCTAAACCTTAAACTGAGCCCTAATCTTAAACCACTAAAGCCACAAACTAAACCTAACTAAACCTAAACCTAAACCACAAACCCTAAACCCTAAATCTCTAAACCCACAAACCCTAAACTCTAAACTAAAACCTAAAGTCTAAATTTAAAAAAAATAAAAATAAAACTAAACTAAAAATAAACTTAAACCTTAAACCTAAAAAAATAAACTAAACTAAATAAGCCTAAAATAAATAAAATAAACTAAATAAAATAAAAATAAACCTAAATAAAAAAAATAAAAATAAACTAAATAAATAATAAATAAACTAAGTGAGCTAAAATAAATGTAAACCTCTTGGGTTTACTTTAAAACCCTAAACCCCATCCCAAACCCAAAATGTTAAACCTAAACCTGACTACCTACAACATTGAGCCACTAAACCCTGCTAAAACCCTTCCTAAACCCTAAAATCAACAACCCTAAACCCCACTAAACCAACAAAGCCTAAACCCTAAACCACAAAATCACTAACTAAATAAAATCTCAAAATAAAATAAATAAAATACCTAAACCTAAATAAAATAAAATAAAATAAAATAAAATAAAAATTAAAACTAAAACCTAAATCTAAACCTAAACCTAAAAATAAAATAAGATAGAAAATAAAAACTAAAATAAAATAAAATAAATAAAAACCTAAACTAAACTAAATAAATAAAATAAACCTAAAACTAAAAAGCCTAAATAAAATAAAAACTAAACAAAAAAAATTCAAATTAAAAAAAATCTAAATTAAAATAAAATAAAAACTAAATAAAAACCAAAACCTAAAATATAAACATTAAAATAAAACCTAAAAATAAATAAAAAATAAGACCGAAACCTTAAACTAAAAAAAAACCAAAACCTAAAATAAATAACATAAAATAAACCTAAACTTAAACTAAAATAAACTAAACTAAAATAAATAAAACCTAAACCTAAAATAAATTAAACCTAAACTAAATAAAATAAAATAAACTAAAAATAAACTTAAACATAAACTAAAAAATAAAACCTAAAAATAAACCTAGAATAAAAACCTTAAACCTGAACTTAACAAAATAAAATAAAAACCTAAACCTAAACCTAAAAATAAATTATAAAACCTAAACCACAAAAATAAAAAAAATAAAACTAAACTATAAAATAGACATAAACCTAATCCTAAACCTAAAAAATAAACTAAATAAAACCTAAAAATAAATAAAAATCCTCAAATAACCAAACTCTAAAACCAAAAATGCTAAACCATAAACCTAAACCCTGTGCTGGGCCCTAAACCCTAAACCCTAAAATTCCAGCCTGGCCCTGACCACAACCCTAAACCACCAGACCCAAACCACACCCACACCTAAAGCCACACCCTAAACCCTAAATACCCTAAACCCTAAACCCTAAAACCTAAACCTCTACCTAAATGCTAAACCTAAAGATAAATAAAATAAACTCAACTAAAAATAAACCTAAACCTAAAAATAAAAATAAACTAAAATAAAACCTAAACTAAAATAAATGCACGACATAAATAAACTATATGTAAAATAAAATAAACCTAAATGAAATTAAAGATAAAATAAACTGTAAACTAAATAAACCTAAAACCTGGGTTCATGATTTAAAAGATCATAAACCCTAAATCATAAACCCTACAATACCCTAAACCTAAACAAACTAACCTTAAACCCTAAACCTCAACCAACCCCTAAACCAACCCAGGCCCTAAAGCCTAAATCCTAAACCCTAAACCCTAAAACAAACCCTAAAACCCTAAACTTTGTGCCTAAACTAAAGGGGACCCTAACCTAAACTAAACTTTTGGCTAAACCCTAAACCCTAACCCTAAACCCTAAACTAAAGCCCTCAACCCACAACCTGACTGGGACCCTAAATCCCATGCAAAATACAAAACTACCCTGATCTACCCTTCACCCTCTCACCCAAAACACTAAAACCCTAAACTTATTTGCATATTTCAAAATAAACAAAACTAAACTTGAACCCTAAAACTAAAACCTGAACCTTAACCCTAAACCCTAAACCCTAAACCTTAAAACTTAAAAATAAAAAAAATATAAAAAGAATTAAATGAAATAAAAAAACCACAACCCTAAAACTAACCATAAACTTATAACCCTAAACCCTAAACCTAAAACCCTATATCCTAAAACCCTAAATCACAAACCCAAAACCCAAAACCTTAAACCCTAAACCCTAAACCCTAAACACTAAACCCTAAAAATCCTAAACCATAAAGACTAAATATTAAACCCTAAACCCTAAACACTCCACCACCTAAACCCTAAACCTAAACCCCCCCCCTAAATCCACCCTAAAATCCTAACCCTAAAATCAAAACCTTAACCCAAAAAATAAAATAAAATTAAACGTGACTAAAATAAACCTAAACCTCATAAACCTAAACATAAACCTAAAAATAAAATAAAATAAAACCTAAATTAAAGAAATAAACCCAAATAAATAAACTAAATAAAAATAAAAACTAAATAAAAAATAAACTAAATTAAAATAAATAAAACCCTAAAATCCTACCCCTCCTCTCTAATCTGCCCTACTTTGAAACTCCTAAATCCTCCATTCTAAACCCTCCCTGGTTCCTCTTTCAATGACCTCCCCTAAATATTATAAACCTCCTAATTAAAACTACCTACTCCCTGCTCCTCTAAACTCTGGACTCACTAAATCCTCCCTAAAACCTAACTCAACCTAAACTCTAACCTCCCTAAACTTAAAATCCTAAACCTAAACCCAAAACCCTCCCAAATCCAAAACTACCAAATGCTAAATCTAAACCCTAAACCCTAAATAATAAAACCACATTCCTAAAGCCTACACTAAACCTTAACCCTAAACCTAAACCTTCTAAAACCCTAAACCTTAATCCTAAACTCTAAACCCTTCTCACAAACTTAAAAAAAATAAAATAAAATAAAAAATAAACCTCCTAAAAATAAACTAAATAAATAACTAAAATAAATAAATAAAATTAAATAAAATATAAACTTAAATAAAAATAAAAATAAAATAAACTAAAATAAATTAAAATAAACTAATTAAACCCTAAATGAAAAACCCAAAAGCATAAACCCTAAATGAAAAACCCTAAACCCTAAACCTTAAACAATAAAAACCCTAAATCCTAAAGCCTAAACACTAAACCCTAACCCTAAACCCTAAAACATAAAACCCTAAACCCTAAATCCCTAAACCCTTAATCTTAAACCCTAAACTTTAAACCATAAACCCTAAACACTAAAAACCTAAAAACCCAAACTTAAAAAAATAAAATAAAAATAAAATTATACTAAAAAATAAACCTAAACCTAAAAAATAAAATAAATAAAAAAATAAATAACAAAATAAGTAAAATAAAATATAAACTTAAATAAAAATAAACTAAAATAAATTAAAATAAATTAATTAAACTAAATAAACCTAAACCTACTTGTTTACTTAATTGAACCCCAAACCCTAAACCCAAATCCTAAACTTAACCCTAAATGTTAAACCCCTAAACCTACAACTCTAAATAAACCATAAACCCCAAACCATAAACCCTAAACTAAACCCTACACCCTAAACCTAAATAAACCCCAAAAATTAAAATAAATAAACCTAAACTAAATAAAATCTAAAATAAAACCTAAACCTAAAAATAAAAATAAAAATAAAATAAAATAAAAAATTAAAATTAAAATAAAATAAATAAAGAAAAAACTAAGCTAAACAAAAAAATAAAATAAACCTAAAAATAAAAAAACTAAATAAAAACCTAAACCTAAAATATAAACATTAAAATAAAACATAAAAAAAATAAAAAACAAACCTAAATCTTAAACTAAAAAAAACCTAAACCTAAAATAAATAAAATAAAATAAACTTAAACCTAAACTAAATTAAACTAAACTAAAATAAATAAAACCTAAACCTAAACCTAAAATAAATTAAACCTAAACACTAAATAAAATAAAATAAAATAAAATAAATTGAAAATAAATTTAAACCTAAACTTAAAAATAAAACCTAAAAATAAACCTAAAATAAAAACCTTAAACCTAAACCTAAACAGACAAAATAAAAACTTAAACCTAAAAATAAATAATAAAACCTAAACTAAAAAAATAAAATAAAAATAAAACTAGACTAAAAAATAAGCATAAACCTAAACCTAAACCTAAAAAATAAACTTAAATAAAAAACTTAAACTTAAATAAATAAAAATAAAAAATAAACTAAATAAAAATAAAAATTAAACCTAAATAAAAATTAAACCTAAATAAAAATAAAAAATAAAATAAATAAAAAATAAACTAAATAAGATAAAAAAACCCTAAACCTACCAGTTTACCTAATTTAAAAACCTTTAAATGTTGAATATGAATTTGTTCTTAAAATAAAACCAAAACCTTAAACCCTACTAAAACTTGAACCCTTGTTATAAAATAAAAAAATCCTAAACTAAACCCTACCTAAAAACCCTAAACCATAAACCCTCCCAACCTAAATCCTAAACCCTAAATCCTAAACTCCTTAACCTAAACTAAAATCTAAATAAACCTAAAACCTAAAATAAAAACCTAAAACCCTAAACCCAAAAATAAAATATAAAACCTAAACCTAAAAAATAAAATTAAATAAAAAAATAAACCTAAATCTAAACCTAAACCTAAAAAATAAACTAAAATAAAAAACCTAAACTAAAATAAATAAACCTAAAATAAATAAACTAAAGTGACTAAAAATAAATAATAATATAAAAATAAAATAAACTATAAAAAACAAAAAATAAACTAAATAAACCTTAACTTAACGGTTCATTTATTTTTTTTATAAAAAGACCCTAAACCCAAAACCCTAAATCCCAAACCCTAGACCATAAAACTAAACCTAAACCCTAAACTCTAAACTCTAAACCCTAAACCTATAACCTTAAACCCTAAACCATAAACCCTAAACCCTAAACTAAAATTAACCCTAACCCTAAACCCCTAATCCTAACTAGAAACCCTAAAAAAACTAAACCCTAAAACAAACCATAAACTCAAACTCAACTGACCCTAAACCCTAACCCCAACCTAAGCCTAAAATCCTAAACCCTAAAGACTAAACACTAAAACCTAAACCCGTAAACCCTAAACCCTAACCCCGAACACTAAACCCTAAAATCCTATACCCGAAAACCTGAAATCATAATCCCTAAACCCTAAACCCTAAACCCTAAAAACCTAAAAACCTAAACCTAAACTAAATAAAACTTTAAAATAAAATAAATAGATAAATCTAAACCAAAATAAAATAAAGAAATAAAATAAAATAAAAGTTTAAAACAAAAAATAAAATATAATAAAAAATAAAAATAATCTAAAATAAATAAAAACCTAAACTAAACTAAATAAAATAAAATAAACCTAACAATAAAAATAATAATAAAATAAAAATAAATGTAAAAATAAAATAAAATAAACCTAAAATAGAATAAAATGAAAATTAAGTAAAAACCTAAACCTAAAAAATAAACCTAAAAATAAAACCTAAACCCTAAACTAAATAAAAAACTTAACCAAAAATAAAAATAAAACAAACCTAAACCTAAACTAAAATAAATAAAATCTAAACCTAAAATAAACCTAACCTAAACCAATACCTAAACGAAACAAAATAAAACAAATAAAAAATAAACCTAAACCTAAACTAAAAAATAAAACTAAAAAATAAACCTAAAATAAAAAACTTAAACCGAAACCTAAAAAAATAAAATAAAAACATAAACCTAAACCTAAAAATAAAAAATAAAACCTAAACCTAAATAATAAAATATAAATAAAACTCAACTAAAAAACTATCATAAACTTAAATCTAACCTAAACAAAAAATAAATGAAAATAAAAACCTAAACTAAATTAAATAAACCTAAAATAAATAAATTAAACAAAATAAAAAAATAAAATCAAGATAAATAAGAATTAAAAATAAAATAAACTAAAATAAATTAAAATAAATTATATAAACTAAATAAACCTAAACCTATCAGTTTACCTAATATTATTTTTTTTTAAAAAAAACCTTATATCCTGAACCCTAAACCCGAAATCCTAAACCCTAAATCCCAAAACTAAGATGAAACCCTAAATCCTAAATCTACAACCCTAAATCCTAAACCGTAAACCCTAAAAAATCCTAAACCCTAACCCTAATCCTAAACCCTAAACCCTAAAAGCGTAAACCTTAAAACCTTAAACCCTAAACCATAACACTACACCCTAAACCCTAAACCTTAAACCCTAACCCTAAACACTAAAACCTAAACACCAAACCCTAAACCTAAACCTAAAGCAACTGAATAAATTAAAAATAAACCTAAACCCTAAAACCTAAAAACCTAAACCAAAACCTAAACTCTAAGAATGGGCGTACATGACATCCTCAAATATGCCACATGCCATCTGGCGATGGAGGTGAAGGTGGAGGTGGTGGTTATCACAGTGGTGGTGGGGGAATTAGAGGTGCTGGTGGATATGGAGGTGGTGGTTAGAGCGGTGGTGGTTATGGAGGTGGGAGGATCAATGGAGGTTACAACCATGGTGGTGGTCGAGGGAGAGATCGAGGATATGATGGTGGATCACGATGCTCGAGAGGCCGGGGTGGTTTTGATGAGAACCGGAGAAACAGAAGAATGCCCATTCCAATCATGACTTATGGAACTATTTCTTTATAGTAAAGATGGTTCTAGTTATCTAGGGTCTTTGATTTTCTCAATGCATTCTCATTTTTTATCTATGTCATCGTATGTGTCTTAGAAAACTTGGTGTTACTTGGTTGATGAAATCAAAAAAAAGAAATGTTGAATATGAATTTGTTCTCTATTAAAAATAAAACCAAAAACCCTAAACCCTAAACTACAACCTGAACCCTAGACCTAAAACTTAAACCCTAAACCCTAAACCCTAAACCATAAACCCCAAAAACCCCAAACCCTAAACCCTAACCCTAATACCCTAAACCCTAAACCCTAAACCCTAAACCCTAAACCCAAAATCCTAAATCTTAAACGCAAAACCCAAAACCCTAAACCCTACACCCCAAACCCTAAACCCTAAACCTAAACCTAAACTAAAAAATAAAACCAAAAAGTAAAGCTAAAATAAAAACCTAAAACTGAAATAAAAAAAATAAATTAAAAATCTAAACCTAAACATAAAAATAAAATATAAAACCTAAACCTATAAAGTAAAATAAAAATAAAACTAAATAAAAAAGTAAACCACATTCTAAACATAAACCTAAAAAATAAACTAACATAAACTAAAATAAATAAACTAAGCTAAATAAAAAAATAAAAAATAAACTAAAATAAAAAAATAAATAAACCTAAACCTAATAGTTTACTTAATTTAAAAATCAATAAAAAACTAAAAAAATTAAAAATTTTAAAAAAACTATAACCTTAAACCCTAAACTCTAAACCCTTAACCTTAAACCAATAACCCTAACCGCTAAACCCTAAACCTTAAAACCCTAAACCATAAAACTTAAAACCCTAAACCCTAAAACCCTAAACCCTAAACCCTAAACCCTGAACTGAAACTTAAACCCTAAAACATACAATCCTAAACCCTAAACACTTAACCCCAAACCCTAAATCCTAAACCTTAAACCCTAAAAATCAAAAAACTTAAACCTAAACAAAAAAAATCTAAAAATAAAATAAATAAATAAACCTAAACCTAAATAAAATAAAATAAAAACCTAAACTAAAACCTAAACCTAAACCAAAATTTAACATAAACCTAAACTTAGAAAATATATATAATAAAAAATAAAACTAAACTAAAATAAAATAAATAAACTCCTAAACTAAACTAAAAAAATAAAATAAACCTAAATAGTAAAAACCTAAAAAACTAAAAACTAAACTTAAAATAAAGATAAAATAAACCTAAAATAAAATAAAATAAAACTAAATAAAAAAATAAACCTAAAAAATAAACTTAAAAATGTTTAAAAAATAAAACCTAAACCCTAAACTAAAAAAAAACTTTAATCTAAAATAAACAAAAAAAATAAATCTAAACTTAAACTAAAATAAATTAATCCTAAACTTAAAACTAAACCTAAAATAAACTAAACCTAAACCCTAAACTAAATAAAATAAAATAAAACCTAAAAATAAACCTAAAATAAAAATCTAAAACCTAAACCTAAAAAAATAAAATAAAAACCTTAAACTTAAACCTAAAAACAAAAATAACCTAAACCTATAAAATAAAATAAAAACAAAATTAAACTAAAAAAAATAAGCATAAACCTAAACCTAAAAAATAAACTAAAATGAAAAAGCTAAACTAAAATAAAAAAATAAAATAATAAATTAAACTAAATAAAAATAATAAATAAACATAAATAAAAAAATCAAATAAATTAAAATAAATAAAAAATAAACTAAATAGATTAAATAAACCTAAACCTACCGATTTAATTTATTATTTTTTTTTTAAAAAAATCCTAAACCCTTAACCCTCAATCCTAAACCCTCAACTTTAATCCCTGAAACCTAAACCCTAAAATCCGTAAACCCCAAAGCCTAAACACTAAACCCTAAACCCTAAACTCTAAACCCTAAAAAGCTAAAAACCTAAACCTAAACTAAGTAAAACTGAATAATAAGATAAATAACAATACTAAGCCTAAATATAATAAAAAAATAAAATAAAATA
Source organism: Cymbidium sinense (assembly GCA_021442155.1). Lineage (NCBI taxonomy): Eukaryota > Viridiplantae > Streptophyta > Magnoliopsida > Asparagales > Orchidaceae > Cymbidium > Cymbidium sinense. Next base: position 200,699,487 of record CM038214.1, read on the forward strand.
AAAACCCAAACATAAAAAAGAAAAGAAAATAAAAAATAAAAATAAACTAAAATAAAATAAATGAAAACTTAAATTAAACTAAAAAAAGTAAATTAAACCTAAGAATAAAACTCCTAAATATAATAAAAACTAAACTTAAAATAAAAGTAAAATAAACTAAAAATAAAATTAAATAAAAATTAAATAAAAATGTAAATCAAAATAAAAGAAACCTAAAAATCAGTAAAAAGTAAAACCTAAACCCTAAACTAAAAAAAACCTAAACCTAAAATAAAAATAAAATAAATAAAATAAATAAAATAAAATCAACCTAAAGCTAATCTAAAATAAACTAAACTAAAATATATAAAACCTAACCTAAACTAAATAAAATAAAATAAACTAAAAATAAACCTAAACTTAAACTAAAAAAATAAAACCTAAAAATAAACCTAAAATAAAAACCTAAAACTTAAACCTTAAAAAATAAAATAAAAACCTAAACCTAAACCTAAAAATAAAAAATGAAACCAAAATCTCTAAAATAAAATAAAAATAAACTCAACTAAAAAAAACCTAAACCTAAAAAATAAACTAAAATAAAAAACCTAAACTAAAATAAATAAATAAAATTAAATAAACTAAACTACATAAAAATAAAAAATAAACCAAAATAAAATAACTCAAATAAATGAAAAAATAAACTATGTAAACCTAAACCTACCAATTTATTTAGTTTTTTTTTTAAAAAAAACCCTAAATCATAAACCTGAAACCCTAAACCCTAAACCATAAAACTTACCCTAAACCCTAAACCCTAAAACTACAACCCTAAACCTACAACCCTAAACCCTAAACCCTAAACCTTAAAATCCTAAACTCTAAACCCTAAATCATAAACCCTAAACCTTTAACCTAAACCCTAAACCCTAAACCCTAAACCATAAAACCTCCTATAAACTTAACCACAATCTTAAACCCTAAACTATACCCCTTTACCTAAATAAACCCTAAACCTTAAACCCTAAACCTTAAACCCTAAACCCTAAACCCCAAACCCTAAACCTAAACTTAAATTAAATAAATAAATAAAATAACAAACATAAACCCTAAAACTTAATAAACTTAAAACTAAACCTAAACCCTAAGAAAGGGAAAAAACTTGATAGCAAGAACATCACCATCAACCAGGAGCTATCTAGATCTGGCGATGGAGGCGAAGGCGAAGGAGGAAGTTATCTTAGTGGTGGTGGGGGATCTAGAGGTGTTGGTGGATATGGTGGTGGTGGTCAGAGCAGTGGTGGTTATATTGGTGGGAGGAGCGACGGAGGTTACCACCATGGTGGTGGTTGAGGGACAGATTGGGGATATGATGATAGATCCTGTTACTAGAGAGGCGGGGGTGAATATGATGGGAACTGGAGAAACTGAAGAATGATTGATCTGATCTAATGCTTATGGAACTATGTCTTTATAGTAGAGACTATTCTACTTATCTAGGGATTTTAATTTGCTCTAAGGTTGCACATTTTTTATCGATGTCATCGCTTATGTCTTAAAAAACTTAGGGAGCTATTTGGTTGATGAAATCAAAAAGAAGAAATGTTTAATTCGAATTTGTTCTATATTAAAAAAACCATCAAACCCTAAACTAACACTTAAACACTAAACCTAAAACCTAAACCCTAAACCCTAAACCCTAAACCACAAATCCTAAATCCTAAACCTTAAATCTTAAACCCTATTCTAACCCTAAACCTTAAACCCTAAAAAGCTAAAAACCTAAACCTAAACTAAATTAAACCTAAAAATAAAATAAATAAATAAGTAAACCTAAACAAATATAAAATTAAATAAAAACATATACTAAAACCTAAACCTAAACCTAAACTAAAAAAGAAAATAAAATAAAAATAAAAACTAAATAAAAATAAAATAAATAAAAAACTAAAATAAACTAAAAAAATAAAAAACCTAAATAAAATAAAAACTAAACCTAAAATAAAAATAAAATAAACCTAAAATAAAATAAAATAAAACTAAATAAAACCTAAAACTAAAACATAAACCTAAAAATAAAACCTAAAAATAAATAAAAATAAAACCTAAACCCTAAACTAAAAAAAAAACTAAACCTAAAATAAATAAAAATAAACAAAATAAATTAAAGCTAAACCTAAACTAGAATAAACTAAACTAAAATAAATAAAACTTAAACCTAAATGAAAAATAAACTAAAGAGAAACCTAAACCTAAACTAAACAAAATAAAATAAACTAAAAATAAACCTAAAACTAAACTAAAAAATAAACCTAAAAAAAAACTAAAACCTAAACTTAAAATAAAATAAAACCTAAACAAAAAGAAAACCTAAATCTAAGAAATGGAATAAAAATAAAATCAACTAAAAAATAAACCTAAACTTAAAAAATAAACTAAAATAAAAAAGCTGAACTAAAATAAATAAATGTAAAATAAATAAACTAAACTAAATAAAAATAAAAAATAAACCTAAATAAAAATAAAAAAATAAAATAAACTAAATAAACTAAATAAACTTAAACCGACCATTTTACTTCTTTTATTTTTTTTAAAAAGCATAAACACTAAACCCTGTACCCTATACCCTAAATCCTAAACCCTGAAACTAACCTTAAATCCTAAACCCTAAACCATAAAAACCCTAAACCCTAAAGCCTAAACACTAAACCCTAAACCCTAAATCTAAACCCTAAACCCTAAAACCCTAAACCCTAAAATCGTAAACACTAAACCCTAAACCCTAAACCCTTAACCCTAAAAACCTAAAAATTTAAACCAAAACTAAGTAAAACCTAATAATAAGATAAATAGAAATACCTAAACCTAGATATAATAAAAAATAAAATAAAATAAAAGCCTATACCTAAAGATAAAATAAAAAAAAAAAATAAAATAAATAAAAACCTAACTTAAATTAAAAAATAAAGAAAACCTAAGAATAAAAAACCTAAATAAAATAAAAATAAAATAAACCAAAAATAAAATAAAATTAAAACTAAATAAAAACCCAAAAATAAATAAAAAATAAAACCTAAACCCTAAAATAAAAAAAACCTAAACCTAAAATAAAAAGGAAATAAACCTAAACATAAACTAAAATAAGTAAATCCTAAACCAAAACCTAAGATAAAAATAAAATAAACAAAATAAAATAAACCTAAACCTTACCTAAATTAAATAAAACCTAAACCTTAAATCCTAAACCCTAAACCCTAAAGCCAAAACCCTAAACTAACCCTAAACCCTAAAAGCTAAAACCTAAACTAGTGCTAAACCTTAAACCCTAAAAAGCTAAAAACATAAACCTAAACTAAATAAAACCTAAAAATAAAATATATAAAAAATCCTAAACAAAAATAAAATAAAATAAAAACATAAATTAAAACCTAAACCAGAAAAGAAAAAAATAAAACAATAAAAACTAAAATAAAATAAATGAGTAAAAACCTAAAAAAACAAAAAAATAAAAGACCTAAATAAAATAAAAACCAAACCTAAAATAAAATAAAAAAAGCATAAACCTAAAAATAAAACCTAGAAATAAATAAAAATAACCTAAACTAAAATAAACTAAACTAAAAATAAACTTAAACATAAACTAAAAAACAAAACCTAAAATAAACCTAAAATAAAAGCCTAAAAATAAACCTAAAAATAAACCTAAAACCAAACTTAAAAAAATGAAATAAAAGCCTAAACTTAAACCTAGAAATAAAAAATAAAACCTAAACCTAAAAATGAAATAAAAATAAAACTCAACTAAAAAATAATCCTAAACCTAAAAAATAAACTAAAATAAATATACATAAATTAAATAAACTAAACTAAATAAAAAATAAACCTAAATAAAATTTAAAAAATAAAATAAATAAATAAAATAAACTAAATAAACCTAAACCTGGGGTTTACTTAATTTTTTTAAAACACTAAACCCTACTAGCCTGCTAAAACCTTAAAACCTAAACCCTAAAACTATCCCTAAACCCTAAACCATAAACCCTAAAAAACCAAAACCCTAAAGCCTAAACACTAAACCCTAAAACCTAACTTTAAACCCTAACTCCTAAAACCCTAAACCCTAAAGCCTTAAGCCCTAAGCCCTAAATCCTAAACCCTAAACCCTAAAAACCTAAAATCCTAAACCTAAACTAAATAAAACCTAATAATAAGATAAATAAAATTTTCTAAACCTAAATATAATAAAAAAATAAAATAAAATAAAAACCTAAAAATAAAATAAAATAAAAAATAAAAATAAACTAAAATAAAATAAATAAAAACATAAACTAAACTAAAAAATAAAGTAAACCTAAGAATAAAAAGCCTAAATTAAAAAACTGAACGTAAAATATAAATAAAATAAAAACTAAATAAAAACCTAAACCTAAAAAATAAACCTAAAAATAAAACTTAAAAAAATAAAAAATAAAACCTAAACCCTAAACTAAAAAAAACCTAAACCTAAAATAAAAATAAAATAAACAAAATGAAATAAACTTAAACCTAAAATAAAATAAACTAAACTAAAATAAATAAAACCTAAACCTAAACCTAAAATAAAAATAAAATAAATAAAATAAAATAAACCTAAAGCTATACTAAAATAAACAAAACTAAAATTAATAAAATCTAAATCTAAACCTGAACTAAATAAAATAAAATAAATTAAAAATAAACTTATACCTAAACTAAAAGATAAAATCTAAATATAAATGTAAAATAAAAACCTAAAACCTAAACATAAGAAAATAAAATAAAAACTTGAACTTAAACCTGAAAATAAAATATAAAACTCAACTAAATAAATAAACATAAACCTAAAAAAATAAATTAGAATAAAAACCTAAACTAAAATAAATAAACCTAAAATAAATAAACTAAACTAAATAAAAATAAAAAATAATCAAAATAAAAATAAAAAAATAAAATGTTCTCAAATAAATAAAAAATTAACTAAATAAATCTAAACTGGCTTGTTTACTTAATTAAAAAAATACCCCTAAACCTTAAATCCTAAACACTAAAACTACCCCTAAACATTAAACCCTAAACCTACAACCCTAAACCCTAAAACCTAAACTTTAAACCCCTAAACCTTAACCCAAACCCTAAACCATAAACCCTAAAACCTAAAACCCTAAACCCTGAACCCTAAAGCCTAAACAGTAAACCTTAAACCCTAAACCCTAAAACCTACAACCCTAAACACCAAACCTAAAATCCAAAACCCAAAGCTAACCCTAAACTTGCCCTAAATCCTAAACCCTAAGAATGGGCAGAACCTTGACGGCCGGAACATCACGTCACTGCTCGATGATCGACGGTGGTGAAGGTGGCGGTAGTTATCTCTGGTGGTGGGGATCTGGGTCTTGGTGGATATGTTGGTGGTGGTCGCAATGGTAGTTTTGGAGGCGGAGGAGCGACGGAGGTTACGACCATGGTGGTGGCGGAGGGAGAGATCGGGGATATGATGGTCGATCCTACTCGAGAGGCGGGGTTTGATGGGAACTGAGAGGCGAAGAAACGACTCGATCATTTGCTATGGAATTATGTCTTTACTGATGCAGTTTGCTTATTTAATGATTTTGATTTTCTCTATGTCATCTCTTGTGTCTTAAAAAACTTTGGGGTGCTACTTGGTTGATGAAATCAAAAGAAGAAATGTTAAATATGAATGTGTTCTCTGTTAAAAAACAAAACCCTAAACTCTAAACTAAAACTAAAACTGGTAAACCTAAAACCTAAACCCAAAACCCTAAAAACTAAACTCTAAATCCCAAACCCTAAACTCGAAACCCAAAACCTTAAACTAACCCTAAACCCTAAACCTTAAACCCCAAAAATCTAAAAACTAAAACCTAAACTAAAGAAAACCTAAAAATAAAATAAATAAAAAACCTAAACCAAAATAAAATAAAAATATAAAATAAATATAAAACCTAAACCTTAACCTAAACCAAAAAAGGAAAATAAAATAAAAAATAAAAACTAAATTAAAATAAATAAAAAAAACATAAATAAAATAAAAAACCTAAATAAAATAAAAAACCTAAATAAAATAAAAACTAAATAAAATAAAATAAAAAACCTAAATTAAATCAGAACTAAACCTAAAATATAAATAAAATAAACCTAAAATAAAAACCTAAACCTAAAAAATAAACTTAAAAATAAATAAAAATTAAAACCTAAGCCTTTAACTAAAGAAAAAGTAAACCTAAAATAAAAATGAAATAAACAAAATAAATTACACCTAAACCTAAACTAAAATAAACTAAATAAAAATAAACCAAACCTAACGCTAAACCTAAACTAAATAAAATAAAATAATCTAAAAATAAACCTAAACCTAAACTAAAAAAAGAACCTAAAAATAAGCATAAAATAAAAACCTAAAACCTAGGCCTAAAAAAACAAAATTAAAACCTAAGCCTAAACCTAAAAATAAAAAATAAAACTTAAACTTAAAAAATGAAATAAAAATAAAACTCAACTAAAAAATAAAAATAAACCTAAAAAATAAACTAAAATTAAAAACCTAAACTAAAATAAATAAACCTAAAATAAATAAACTAAATTAAGTAAAAATAAAATATAAACCGAAATAGAAATAAAAAATAAATAAACTCAAATAAAAAAAATTAACGAAATAAAACTCAGCCAATCTGTTTTCTTAATTTTTTTTGAAAAAACCTTAACCATAAATCCTAAACCTTAAACCCTAAGACTAACCCTAAACACTAAACCCTAAACCTAAACCTTAAAAATCTAAACCATAAACCCTAATCCCTAAACCATAAACCCTAAACCCTAAACCTTAAACCTTAAAACCCTAAACCCTAAACCCTAAACCTTAAAACCCTAAACACTAAACTCTAAACCCTAAACCCTAAACCCTAAAACCTACAACCCTAAACCTTAAACCCCAATCCCTAAACCCTAAACCCTAAATTGTGAAGTAACTCTAAACCCTAAACTAACACTAAACATTAAGAATGGGGCGACAGACAGTCAAGCCAGGCTTAGTATAAATCTAGCGATGGAGGCGAAGGCGGAGGTGGTAGTTATCGTAGTGGTGGTGGGGGATCTGGAGGTGCTGGTGGATATAGAGGTGGTGGTCAGAGCATTGGTGGTGATGGAGGTGGGAGCAGCGAGGGAGGTTTCATCCGTGTTGGTGGTAGAGGGAGAGATCAGAGATATGATGGCAAATCCTACTACTACTGAGGGGGTGGTTCGATGGGAACCAAGAAATTGAAAATGGCCAATGATTTCGCTTATGGAATTGTGTCTTTATAGTACTGATAATTCTACTTATCCAGGGTTTTTGATTTTCTCTATGGGTGCTCATTTTTTATCTATGTCATTGCTTATGTCTTAGAAAACATGGTGTGTTACTTAGTTGATGAAATTAAAAAGAAGAAATGTTGAATCTAAATTTGTTCTCTGTTAAAAAAACCCTTAAATCCTAAACCCTAAACTAAAACTTAAACCCTAATCCTAAAACCTAAACCCTAAACCCTAAACCCTAAATACTAAACCCTAAACCCTAAACCCTAAAACCTACAACCCTAAATGCTAAACCCCAAACTTTAAACCCTAAACCCTAAACCCTAAATCCTAAACCCTAAATTAACTAAAAACACTAATCCTAAACTCTAAACCATGAATAAAGATGTCATTAGGAGTAGATCTAAAGAATGACCAAATCCTAACATAGTTATGGTAGTTAAAGAAAATGTCTTCAAGAGACTTTCCCTTCACTATTAGATATTTGAATACCCTAAACCCTAACCATAAATCATATTATAATACCATATATTATAGTATATTGTAGCATCATATATTTGAGCATGGAGTGATGTGTTTTTGGATGTTAAAAGATGTTTTGAAATGTTTTAGTATATTATGGTATTGTGCCCTATACTCTATATTAATATAAATCATAAAAATATTGATTTAATAAATCAAATGATGTAATTTGTTAAATTTTAAGTGGGAATTAGTTTGTACTACCAAAGTTGTGCTATACCACTTATAGTTTAAAAAGTAAGATTTTATGTTCAGAATAAATATTATTTATTGTAGCATAGTAAAACATCATCTATCATAATATATTATTCAATGCATTTTAAATTCTTTTAGTATTTTACATTCATGCAATTGAGCCTACACTAACATTAATTATAAATATGTTGATTTAGACTTTAAAATGGTGAAATTTAGCCAAATTCATAATAGGTAGAGCACGACATCAAGATATATTGTTTCAATTTAAAATATGTAAGTAATACAATCAAATATATAGTTTTATTATTGTTTAGACTAATTTTTCAATTTTTTATCTTAAATAAGCCCTTGGGATGTGATATGCAATATAATATAATATAATATGTTGTAGTGTATTATAATATAGGATGACATAACATAGTGTAGCATCATGCATTATAACATACTATTGTTTATTACTACTTATTATTTGGCATATTTTAGTTTGTTATAGTATGATGTAGTAGAGTTTGTACTAGAATAATTCATAAAAATACTAATTTATACACTGAGATGATGGGATTTGGCCAAATTTAAGGTAATCTTTAGGAAACATCATTAGGGTGTGCTATGGTGTGTCATTTAATCAAAAGAAGAGAATTTTGCATCCAAAATAAATGTTCATTTTTCAACCAAATTTTATAATTTTTTGCTTAATTTTAAGGTGTAATATAAGATAATATATTATATGAAAGCATATTAAAATATAATGTACATAAAATATAACTTCACATATATATGATTGTGGTGTTATGTTATTAAATTTTATTGTACACTTTAGTATGTTTTACTTTTGTTATAATACATTGGGTCAAAACTCACAAAAATGTTAATTTGAAGATTACGATGGAAGAATTTTGCCAAATTCACGGTACTCACAAAGAAGCAACACAAAAATTATGCTATTTTGTACCATTTCTAATAGAAGAATAACAATTTTACATCCAAAATGAACATTATTCATATTTTGAGAAAATTTTGTTATTTGTTCCTTTTAAGTGATTATAATGAGGTATAATGTTAGAAAATATATTATATTATAGAAAACTATAATATAACATCATATAATATAGTGTGTTAATTCACACTATAATATGTTTAGCATGATATTGTATAGTTAGTTTGAGCTTGCAGCATCATAAATCATATAATGTTAATTACAATGTTAAGATGATGTAATTTGAATGAATACATTGTTAGGATTTTAGTTGAAGTATTAAAGGTGTGCATAAGAGAAGAAATAAGATTTGCTGAGAATTCCATGTGAAGGACATGGAGGGAGATCCACTAGGGGATCACACATGCATTAGACATGACATGTGAGGGGTCTATGTTGAGGGCATAGAAGAAGAAAATCTGTTGAGGACAAGGTTTGAATATGATTTGATTATATTATTTATGGAAAGAAGATCTGCTTGGGATAAGAATTTATAATCCACCAGGTATTAAGATCGAATTGACTTTAATTTGTTTTATTTTAATTGATGTGGAAGCATATCTCGTAGGGATTTAGGCTCGAGTCTGCTAGGGATCGCGTATATGAACCTTCTACTAGGGAAGCAAGTTTGGGCTATCCACTGTGGATTGTGATTTGAGTTTGATTTTATAGATTTATTTTGGGATGTATCTGTTGGGGATAAAAGTTTAGTTGGATATCTTCGATTTAGACTCTATTAGGGGAGTTAGTTTAATTTGGCTCGACTAGGGAGGTTGGTTTGGAATTTGATTTGTTTGCTTGACATGTTTATATATGATTTGGGGTCCATTGGGATGAAGGGTGTGATTTAACTCTACTGATGAAAATTCAACTGGGTTTAAATTTATTTGAGTTCATGTATAGACCCAGTCGGTGTACGATGGATCCACTAAGAAGTGGCTATATCAGCCTTAACCTATCTCAGGTTTACAAATCCAAAGGGATAGTCTACGAAGTGCAGGGTAGAGTTAGCTAACCTAAGTGGTTTCCTTCGATGGGCAATGGTTGTGCTAAGAAGAAGGCATAGAAAACTTACATCTTCCAAAGTGAGGAACAACTACTGGGGTGTCCTATTGGATGCACAATAAATCAAACCTGACCTATGGCGACTACAGAGTGAATGTCATTGGGGACTTATGTCAACTTGAAAATAGTAAAAATTAATTTTATCTTAATTTCATGTGATTTGATATGGTTTGTTTGGTTTAGTTTGATTTCAAATATAAGGAATATCCGTTGAAGATGTGAGCTTGGTCAAATTTAATAGATTTAAGTAATGGACCATGTCGGTATGCGATGGACCCAGTAAGAAAGGGCTATATTGGACTTGTCCTATCTCAGAGTTACAAATCCAAAGGAATAGACTACTGGCTATGGAGTAGAGCTAGCAAACCATAGGGGTTACTTTTTGGTGTGCAATTGCTGTGCTAGGAAGAAGGTGTAGCATACTTACATCTTCTAAAGCAGGGAATAATCGCTGGGGTGACCTATTGATTTCACAATAAATTGAACCCAACTTAGGGGCGACTATTGAGCGAATGTCGCTGGAGACTTATATCAACACAAGAGTAGTCAGGCAATTCCTATAAAGAGTTTTGCTAACACTACTTTGAAGATAGGATACCTACTTGGGAAAAGGTACCCCCATGAATGTACTCCTAATCCACAAGTGAATATATATTTTATTTATATGTTTGAATGGACTCTGTTAGTGTGCGAGGGACCACACTGAGAAGAAGTTATGTCAGACTTGACCTATCTCAAATTTCTTAGACCAAGGGAGAATCTGCATATCCATAAGATAGATTCTCCAACCACAAGGGTGGGTACTAGGAAAGGGGAACTGTCCAATCTGATAAAAACTCGGGTAGTGTCTAGATGGGGTCACAAAGGATGTGATCCAAATATAGTTCTCACAGGGGAGGTGCTACTAGGGGCATTATCTTGAGCCCTGGAAAAGAAAGCCTATAGGTGTACAGTGGCTAACTCAAAGAGAAATCATAGCAGACTTACATCTGCCATGAGTGGTGTATCTTAAGGTGTAGGAACCAACCAACCTAAGGTGTATCTGCTAGCCTAGTGAGAACCAACCAACATAAGGTTCTCGTTAGTGTACAATTATGAATTTTAAAAGAAAGCATGTAGGCTTACAACTATCCTAGCTGAACTGATCATCGGGATAGTTTGTCATCAGTGGGACATATGTTATCTCACCTAGAGTAACTACTGAGGGGGGAACTTGAGGAAGGACTTGATCGAGACTTGAAGTAGTCAAGAGAGAAGGAGCTACTAGGGGAGTTATCCTAAACCTCAAATATACTTGACCCAGTCAGTGCACGAAGGCTAATCCTAGAAGAAAGTGTTCCATTCACATCCTCTTAAACGAAGCCAACATGAGGTAGCTTACCGACCACACATTAAGGCCTACCAAACTAACAAGGTGCTCATCAATGTGTAGTGGCCAAGTAAGGAAGGAAAAGCATAGCAAAATTACATCCTCAAAAGTAAGAAGACCATTGTGGTGACACACTAGCAGGGTAGCTTGTTAGCCCGACCTAGAGCAGCTACTAAATGAGTGTTATTGGGGGCATTATCTCAACTCAGAGTAACCCGAAACAAAAGATATGTGTTTATTTTATATGTGTATGTGTAATTTGTGTTTGCAATATGTCGATGAAGGATAGGATGCCACTCAGGTTCCTTACACCTACCCTAAACACATTTAGCATGCTAGGAAAGAAATAAAGTGATGAAAGAAATGTAAACTCAATCATCCTAATTAATTCCTAAAGACAATCCTATGAAATAAGAAAGTTCAAAGTGAATCAAAGTTTGTTTAATGTGATTTTTATTTTGAATTTTCTTTATTTTTGATTTAGGAAATGTGAAAGAATGTTTGCTGGTCCTAACTCATTTCCCCCATGTGTGAGTTAATTTAATTTGTTCTTAGGATCATTAGGTGATTTTTATATTTTGTTTAGGTTAAGGTGTAAATTAAGTGTGTTAATTACCCCTTACCTACACCACCTTAGCATACTTAACCAAAATAATTATGAGCCAATGGATGACATAAAACCACATAAGAAACTTAAATCAGCAATGCACCTAAGAAAGAAAGGAGTCTAATGTAATTGGCTCATGATTAATGATTGATTAAGCTAAAGGGTTTAATTAAAGTAATTTCGTAACCCCTCTCACACATGTGTGCTGGATTTTTATTTCCTTAATGTACTTAGGTTACTGAACACCTAAGCACCTACCCAAGATGAATTAGTTAAGTTCTGGAAGGTTTTAGAATTTTATCAAATTAATTAAGTAGGTAATTAGTGGATTAATCCTTAATCAAGTTCAGATTAAGGAAGAGAGAGGGGGATTAAGGAATAGCTTAAGTAAAATATCCCAAAACTATTTCCTAAACCTTCTATTCACTTAAACAAACCATAATTAACTCAATCAAGGGATTAAACCATTGATTACACACTTAATTAGGCTTAATTACATTAGGAGAGTAATTAGGAATGAATCCAACAATTACCCTAATTAAACCATTAATAAATCCAAAAAAAATTAGGGGAGACAGAAGTCATCCCACTAAATACACATGAGAAGTTTGAAATTAATTAATGGAATAATCAGAGTAATTATCCTAATTATATTCCTAATAAAATCCAAATTTAGAAAATAACACTATTCAAAATCCATCAAAATCAATTTTATAATATTCTACATTAAATTATCTTTCATATGCAATTTATTTCATATTTTTTTGATTTTTCTACACTTAGATATGAATATTTGAAGATTTCATGATTAATTAGGTAATTAATCACTTTTACCCTAATTCTTTTAACAAGAAAGAGACTAAATTCAAAATGGAATTTTCATTGATGATAATTATTTTGAAACATGATTTATAATATTTCTCTAACTAGAGCCCATTGATTGGAAGGATTGGGCACTCTTTCTTATGATTAATAAGTTGATAAGATCATCCTTGGTAGGCCTTCTCTATGGCCAAAGGGCCTTCCCAAGTGGGTTCAAACTTGCCTCCCATCTTACGATGGGCAGTAATAAGTCTCCTTAGAACTAAAATAAGCTCTCCTCCTGGAAAAGCCTTAAGACAGACCAACTTGTTATGAGCTTGAATCATTTTAGCTTTGTACAACTCGAGGTTTTGGCATGCCCGCAGGCATCTCTCCTTCAAACTTTTGAGCTCTTCTAACCGCAACTTGCCGTTATGCTCTATTGTGATCTTGCTGCCCACATCTATCCTTAATGATGGGATTTGGACTTCTAATGGTAGAACGGCTTCGGACCCATGCACTAAAGAGAAAGAGTAGACTGAGTTTGAGTTATATATGTGGTGCAGTAGGCCCATAAGGCTTCAACTAATTGCTTATGCCACTATCACTTATTATTATCGAGTGTCTTCTTTAGTATTTGGATGAGAGTTTTGTTGAAGGTTTCTGCTAAGCTATTTTCCCTTGAATAGTTGATGGTAGAATATCTAAAATCTATGATGTGTCTCCGAGCAAAGTTATTGATCTTGATGCTCTTGAATATAGTACCATTATCAGATATAATTCATCGAGGCACTCTGAACATATATATGATATGGTTCTTACAAAATTGGAGCACATGCTACGCTATGACCTCTCAAAGTGGAATCACCTTTGCCCATTTGGAAAAGTAGTCAATAGTAGCTAAGATGAACTGATGACCCTTGGAAGAAGGAGGATCAATCAGACCCACTATGTCAGTGCCCTAACACTCAAATGGCCATGAGGCCAATGTAGGAAGTAGATTATTGGGTGGTTGGTGTAAGACCCTCTTTGGGTGGCATTTTAGTCGTATCCATGTAGTCTTTGATCATCGATGACTAGTAGTATCCTAGTCTCTTGATCTTGGATTTCATCTTTGAACTAGATTCGTTGGTTCCACATAATCTTGAGTGTACCTTGGTCACAATATTAGTGCTTGTCTCTAAACAACATAAACACCATCCATATGATGACAAAGTCCATAAGAGTGTTCTCTCTTCATCGATGGGATTAGGACCTCTCTTGAGGTAGTTTGCCTATATTTAGGTCATCCATGAATGGTTGCCTCTAATCTAACTCGTCATCCTTCTTGGAAATGTCAACCTCCCCTTTAAGAGAGTACATTTTGATGAGTTCAATATCAATAAGAGATCAAACTTGTCTATTTTCGATCTTTACTTGATATGGACTCATCCTCAGGACATGCTAACTCATTGGCAAGCTTGGCTAAAGAATATGCTACGATATTCTCTCCTCGAGAAATCTTATAAATGGTAACCTCTAAGATTTGGGCTAACAACTCCATGATGTACTTGTGGTATGATGGAGCTTGGGCTTTATAACCTTATAGGACCCAGTGATTTGTTTGATAACTAGCTAAGAATCCCAGAAGATATTGATGTTCTGGATGCTTAGGGTAATGGCTAACTCTAGACCGATAATCAGAGCCTCATAGTCAGCTTTGTTGTTGGTGCAAGGATTGAACAGATGATATGAGAATCCCATCATATCACGGTTTGAAGTGAAGGGAACTATTTCTACCGTTGCTTTTCTTGGAATAGTAGATTGTGGTTATTCTCCTCTTTGAGAGGAAGCCACACCATCAAAGAACTTCTCCAAGTGGTTAATGCTAGTATCCCCTAAGTTCATGATTTTTTCATCATGGAGATAATCACCAAGAGAAAAGTCAGCAGAAAGTGGATGTGCTGCTATGAAATTCACTAGTGCTTGTCCGTTCACCGCATGGAGGGGTATGAAGGTAATGTAAAACTGTGAGAGGATCATGGACCATCATGCCAACCATCCGGTTAGCATCAGTTGTGTCATGAGATACTGTAGTGAATTGATCATAGAGATTAAGTTCACCATATGAGAAAGCATGTAGTACTGTAGCTTTTGTGATGCAAAGATTAAAGCTAGGTAGTACTTCTTAATGGGTGGATAATTAGCTTCAGCAGGGATTAGACGATGGCTGAGGTAGTAGAGTGCACTTTTCATCCCTTTATCTTTTACTTGGACCAACAAAGCACTAAGAGAGTCATCTAACACAGCAGTGTAAAGTATAAGCAGCTTGCCCAGGATAGGGGCTACTAGAATCGATGGCATCATTAGGTAATGCTTAATGTCTTCGAAGACATGCTCACACTTATCATCCACGTTGAACTTTGCATCCTTTTTGACAAGTGCTAAGAATGGATGAAATCTTCTTGATAAGTTGGATATAAAGCATCTTAGATATGCCAACGGCCCTTAGAATGATTTGAGTTGAGTTAATCTTTTAGGGGGTGGCATTTCTAATATCGTCAGGATCTTCTCAGGATGATTTCAATTCCCTGGTGTTGGACAACAAACCCAAGGAATTTCCCTGAAGCTACACCGAATGCACACTTCAAGGGGTTCATTTTGAGGTTAATTTATTTTAACTATTCAAAAACTACTCTCAAGTCAAAGAGATAGTCTTCCTTTTCTCTACTTTTGACTATGAGATTAATCAAAGAGATAGTCTTCCATATCCACTAGCACCTCTAGATCCCCAACCACCACTATGATAAACACCGCCTCGCCTTCACCTCCATCGCCAGATCTAGACTGAGCCTGGTTCATGGTGATGTTCTTTCCGTCATGGTTCTGCCCATTTTTAGCATTTAGGTTCAGGTTTATTAGGTTTTAGGGTTTAGTTTTATTTTTTTATTTTTTTAGTTACTTTAAGTTTAGGTTTAGAGTTAGGGGTTTAGGGTTTAGGGTTTAAGGTTTAGGGTTAGGGTTTAGGATTTAGGGTTTAGGGTTTAGGGTTTATGGTTTAGGGTTTAGGGTTTAGCGTTGTTGGTTTAGTGTTGTAGGTTTAGGGTTTAGGGTTAGTTTTAAGGTTTAGGCTTTAGGGTTTAGGGTTTATGATTTAAGGATTAGGGTTTTTTTTAAATTATGTAAACTGGTAGGTTTAAGTTTATTTAGTTTACTTAGTTAATTTTTATTTATTTTAGCTTATTTTATTTTTTATTTTTATCTAGGCTTTTATATACTTTTATTTAGTTTAGTATATTTATTTTAGGTTTATTTATTTTAGTTTAGGTTTGTTATTTTAGTTTATTTTTAAGGTTTAGGTTTGGGTTAAGGTTTATTTTTTAGTTGAGTTTTATTTTAACTTTATGTTTAGGAGGTTTTTTAGGTAGGTTTTGTATAGGGTTTAGGGTTTTAGGGTTTAAGGTTTTAGGGTTTAGGGTTAGGGTTTAGTGTTTAGGGTTTAGAGTTTAGTGTTTAGGGTTTTTAGGGTTTAGGGTTTAGGGTTTAGTGTTTAAGCTTTAGGGTTTATGGTTTAAGGTTTAGGGTTTAGGGTTTAGGGTTTATGGGTTAGGGTTTATATTTAGGGTTTAGGGTTTAAGGTTTAGGGTTTTGGGTTTTGGGTTTGGGTTTAGGGTTTTAGGGTTTAGGGTTATGTGTTTAGTGTAGTGGGTTTAAGGTTTAGGGTTTAGGGTTTAAGGTTAGTTTTAGGGTTTAGGGTTTAGGGTTAGGGTTTTCTTTTAAATCTTTTTCTATTTTAAGGTTTAAGGTTTAGGGTTTAGGGTTTAGGTTTTAATTTAGGTTTATGGTTTAGGGTTTTTTTTAAAGTTTTTTGGGAAACCCAATATAAGGGGAATTTTATTGCCACAAAAAGAGGGTTACAAGGTCCTTAATAGGGGATAAACTCCACAACTACTACTCAAAGAGCTACAATCAGCTTAGAGAGTAATTCCCCTATCTAAGTACAACCAAAAGCAAAATAAAAGAGTAAAGGAAAGCAAAAGATACAAATTGATTAACATAGATAAGCCAATGAATAGATCTAGGCCAAAGCTCTTCAGGATGAGAGAATGCATGACACTAGGGAGCAAACCTGTAAGAGAACAAGAGAAATGCACCTGCAAGAGAAAAAGAGAAGTGCATCTGCAAAAATGAAGAAAGATAGAAATTAGAACAGTTAAAGTAGTACAGAGAAAGTGAAAAGTGAGAATAGCATAAACTATGGAAAATTATAGAGAAGTGTTTGAAAGAAGGCTCAGGCTCAGTCACACCAAATTGGGGCAGATGCAAATATGAGCGTCCAAACTTCAGCGGTAGGGTTACATCACAAGAGCTACTACCAAACAAAGAAGGAGTGAAATCATCACAGCCATCATAGCCTACAAACCTGTGAGAAGAAATGAGCCATTTGTTGAAAGTCTTATGGGCCTTAGTACCTTCAAACCTAAACAAAGCCATATATAATATAGAAAGGAGATAGCAAAGAGCAGAAAGATAAGGGGTCCCATGCAGGAAAATTATCATCAATATAGTCACCATAGAATGAGAATCCCTATACATATGAGAATGAGCCATCTTTGTAATCCTTTAAAACCATAGCCAAGAGTATAATTAGGCCGATAATAACCCACCACAAGAGAACAGTGCAACGTTGAAATCCTAAGCAAATCAATGAGCCAAACATATGAGACATATATGAAACTTTCAGGCCAGGAGTACAACCACGGAATATAGTCCAGAAAAGAAACCCAATCATAATAAGCAATGTAGATGTTAACAACCCCTTATTAATAACCAATGCAGAAGTTAACAAAAAGCAAATATAAAGCAAGGCAGCGGAACCCAAACCCAAATACAACGAGTGATATAGAAGTTTAACAAGACCAAGGTTAGAATACAACAACAGATTAGTTGTACCAGTAACCACAGGAAATAGGCTGCATCCCACCATAAACAGCACCAAATAAAGACAGTAAGAAAGATAGGCCTAGTAACAGCATGCTGGTCATAAAACTCGATAATCTAGATTAGCAAATAACCAAGACAGCAAGACAACAAAAGATAGCAGCTGTCCATAGAACCACC
This sequence comes from Cymbidium sinense, assembly GCA_021442155.1. Taxonomy (NCBI): domain Eukaryota; kingdom Viridiplantae; phylum Streptophyta; class Magnoliopsida; order Asparagales; family Orchidaceae; genus Cymbidium; species Cymbidium sinense. Next base: position 200,717,433 of record CM038214.1, read on the forward strand.
CATTTAGAATAGACAGTGCATAAGATAATAACCAAGTAAATAGAAGCATAATCACAGGGATCTGCACAAGTCTAACTGAACCAAGATGGAAAAAATAGTAGCAAATTAAGTAGTCCACAGATATCAGGTGATAAGCAGCAGCCCAGATAGAAACAACAAAGATAATCAGTAAGCCAACCCCATAAGTAACTTGCTGGACATAGGACCCTAAAGTCCCATAGTCAATAGATAAAACAACAAAATAATTATTGCACCCACCATAAGATAAAATAATATAAAATAGAGAAATAGCATAGACACTTAGTGGGTTCAAAGGAGAGCCAACATTGGAATCCTGAAAAACCAAGACAGCAGATAACCAAGACAACAAACAACCAAGATAGCAAATAACAACTAGCTGGCCATAAAGCCACCCATTCAGAATAGACAGTGCATTAGTTAGTAACCAAGTAGGTAGTAGCATAATCATAGGCAACAAATAAAACAAGAAATCCATTATTTCACCCACCATAAGATAAACCAAAATAAAATAGTGATACAACATAGGCACAGAAAGGGTTCAAAGGAGAGCCAACATTTGAATCCTTTAAGACAATGAAAAGCAGACCAGTAGTTAAGCCAACAACATTAGTAAAAGCTGACTAGAAAGAAGACAAAAAGAAAGTCCAATCCTAGAAGGAGAAAATAATAATTATAATAAGGGTATAACAGTGTCTCTCCATATAGGTTGAGGAGATGAGATTAGAAAGAACAATCAGAAAAACCAAGATAGCAAATAACCAAGACAACAAACAGCCAAGATAGAAAATAATAGCTAGCTGACCATAGAACCACCCATTCAGAATAGACAGTGCAAAAGATAACATAGGGATCTGCACAAGTCTAACAGAACCATGATGGAATAAACAGCAATAGATTAAGTAGTCCACAAATATCAGATGATAAGCGCGGCCGTCAAAACAACAAAGTCAATGAAATAAAATTAGTTTTTGGACTAAAGACCGATAATCCAACCATAAAATTAAAACAACAAAACAATTGTTGCACCCACCATAAGATAAATCAGTAAGAAACAGGGAGACAATATAGACTCAATAGGTGTTCAAGATAAAACCATCATCGAAATCCTTCAAGATAAAGAAAAGTAGACCAGCAGGTAAGCCAACATCACCAATAAAAATAGGTTGAAATGAAATCAAGAATAAAATCCCATCCTACAAGGAAACAGTAATAATAGCAAGGTTATTGCAGTTGCTCTCCATACAGGTAATGGAGGTGAGGTTAGATAGCATAGAAGGGGTCACAACCCTATTAAAGAGAGAAAAGATAGATAAATTCTAGCAAGCCATGAAGTTGTACAAAATTATAGCAATTACATAATGAGATAGCAAATTCATGAGGCCACGAACAAATTTCTGGATTATGGAAAAGAGAAAAAACACAGCCTTAATCATATAATGGAAAATTACAATAGGACCCATAAACAGAATAATGATAGCAAGAAGCCTGTCCCTATAAAGCAGAAAGAAAAGCATAAAATAATCCATCTCCCTCCATCAGACAGGAGAAACCTTACCAAAAGCAGTGGTTTCAGTGAAAACAACAGTGGCAGTAAAACCCCAAATAAGGTTAAGGAAAGTAATCCAATAGTAGATGCCATAAAGATCAGCAACTAACCTAAAAGGGGTAACAAGAATTAGCATAAGCAAAATCTAGAGAAATATCAAAACTAAATAGAAGTTGATCATGCAGTTAAATAGGTAATGTAATAGTCCAAACCAATAGGATGGATTAATTTCTAAGGTAAGGGAGTCTAATATTATCCAAATTAACCAAACCATGAAAATTTTTAGGAAGTGTAAGTTGATCAAAGAATTTTATGCCACCCAATCTAGCACCTAGATAAGCAAGGTAATCAGCACATGCATTACCTTCACGCCATTCATGAGTGATTTTAAAATAGAGTTAAGAGAGGAGAGCTCTAGTCTGCTTTAGAAGGTAGTACAATTTTGTATTGCCCATTTTGGTGGAAGTCAAAAGATCAATCAGCAACAGGGCATCCACCTCAATCCAAATATTAAGCCAATCTTTTTGAAGGCAAATCTCAATAGCTTTGTAACTGCCATTAGCTTAGCAAAAGGAACAGAGCAAGTATTAAGGGGGTAAGCAAAAGCACATAAGACTTTAACATTAAGGTTTCTGAAAATGCCACCACGGTAAGCATTTTGAGAAGCCATCGTGTTAATTTTAATAGTATTAGCATGAGATTTTACTCAATAAACAATCTTGTCATCTTTACCATTTAGTGGATCCAGCAAGTTAAAACCCAGTTTATTGGTCACAAATTTACAATCTTTAAATTGATTGTAGTTAATTAAATTGGCATTAAACAAGTCACAGATTTTATTTTTAATTCTAGCAATTATCCTCATGTGGTTCATAGGAGTCCCACAATTTTTTGCATCATTTCTGTCCATCCATATGAACCAAATAAGAGTGATAGCAATGATGAATTTAATGTGGCCTTTAATAGTGTTTTCAAAATAAACTTCATGAAGTTGGTATAAAGTTAAGGAGCCACTAAATTTGTCAATGTTAAAGCATCATACCAAATCAAAAGTTTGGAAGAAATGGCTCCGTTAACAAAAACATCATTCACATTCTTAATGTGAAAGCAGCAGTAGCATTTTGAAGGTAAGTAAAAACCTTTACCCCATAGCAAGGACTCAACAGGGATGAATTTTTTTAGGATACACCAAGTTAGAATAGAATAAGAAATAGGAATAGTGCTATTCCAAATTTTGAAAAACACATTGGAAAAGTCATGAGCTTCTTTAATATGAATCCAAACATTTTTAAGGTTGAAGTCATCATTTTGAGAAAGCTTAAAAGGATCGATCATGATTGCTAGGAATGATAGGAATAGTAGTAAGCTTATTTAAAAGAGAGAAAGGAATATAATCAGTAAGCTTACTATTGTTCCACATATTATCCTGCCAGAAAGAGTTCACTTTAATAGTAGTAGTGGAATGGGTAGAATGTAAGTCATCAATGGACCCACCTCCAGCCAAGTTATCTTGCTAAAAGAAAGAGGTACCAGAGTTAATCCCCCAAGATATTAAAGATTCAGCTTCCCATTTGATGGAATAAAGTCTTTTCCAAATAGGAGAGTCTCCCACTCTATAGTGGCAAATAAGAGGGTGCTTACCCTAGCAGTATTTGGAAGTCATGAAATTAGCCCAAAGACTATTGTTGCTCCTAAAATTCCACCAAAGTTTATAGGAAAAAGCAGTGATAGCTTCCTTGATTGGCTTACATCCAAGTCCACCTTGACAAGAGTGCCACGACTTTTATACCAAGAGGTCCAATGCATTCTTTAGAAGAATTGTTAACCAGAAGAATTTATTAAGGAGGCGCTCAATTCTATTAATGGTAGAATTGGTCAGCATAATGGTTTGAATGAGATATAGAGGCACGGAGTTAAGGGTGCTCTTAATCAAAATGAGCCTACTGCCAAAAGAGAGTAAATGAAATTCCCAAATGGAAATTTTATTAGAGATTTTTTGGATTAGCTCATCAAAGAGATGTGATCTTTTCTGACCTTTAAAAAGCGGAGCACCAAGATATTTAATAGGAAGTTGAAAAGATCATTAAGGCTCCTCGAAAGATATTTAACAACAATAATAAAAAGAGGGTGATAAGGGATCTCCTTGTCTCAAACCATGCATTGAAGGGAAAAAACCAAGAGACTCACCATTCATGATAATAGAGAACCAAACATTGGTAATATAATTTTTAATGAGGTGGATAAAATAGTCAGAAAAACCAAACAAATGAAGAATTTGGAAGAGGAAATTCCAAGAGAGGTTGTCAAAAGCTTTAGAGATGTCCAGTTTGAAAAGGATGTTACCACCTCTGGTAGAAGCATCAATGTCATGAATCAGCTCTTGGGCAAGAAGAATGTTGTCAGATATAGCTCTACCTTTAGCGAAGCCAGTTTGGTTGGGTGAAATAATTTTAGGCAACAGCGGTCTAATTCTATTGGCAAATAATTTAGCAATGAGTTTATGAAAGAAGATGCAAAGGCTGATAGGTTTAAAATCGCCCCAAGATTCAAGATTATTAATTTTGGGAATAAGAGCAATGGAAGTGCTAGAAAAGTATCTAGGTAAAGGATTGCCATCAAAAAAATAAATGACAACATCAACAAGGTCAGACTTAATAATAGGCCAACAATGCTGAAAAAATTGAGTCATGTAGCCTTCATGGCTAGCAACAGAATCACTATTCATGTTATTGAGAATATTACCAATCTCAGCTTCCGTAGGATGCAAACTAAGCAGGTGGTTGTCATCATTATTAATTGTTGAGGGAATCAGGTGTGAGTTGGAAAGAGCTTCTAAGGAAGGGTTGTTATTTAATAAATTTTTAAAATGATGTATGGCAGAATCTTTAATATCATTATTATGAGTGATCCAGATGCCGTTATCATTTTTAATTTTTTAATAGTGTTTAAGGCTTTCTTTGTTTTTTGAAAAGAGCATGGAAGTGCCTGGTATTTCTATCATCATCAGTAATATGTTTGCTAGCAGCCTTTTGCCACCAGTAGGTTTCTTCCATATTCTAATATTTAACCAAGTTATCTTTAGCTACATTCAACTCCTCAAGTTTAGTAGAGTCAGTCAAAACAACATCTTCAAGAGAACAAACTAATTATTCCATATTTCTGAGATTGGCAAAAAGATTTTTAAAATGATGCTTGTTCCACCAATTTAGGTTTTGTTTAAGCCTTTTAAGCTTAAGCCAGAGGCAAATCATACCCTTAACAAATTATCCAAATGAAGAGGGGCCATCCCGTTAATGGATACAATATTTATGAAATCAATGTGTTGGATCCACATAATTTGGAATCTGAAAGAAGTGGGGGAGGATAATCTACTGGAGGGATTTTGGACATAAATCAAAAGTAGAGCATGATTAGACAAAGTTATGCTCAAATGTTCAACAGAAGTAATGGGCCATTGATTGATCCAAAGAGAATTAAAAAGAGTCCTATCAAACTGCTGCCAGAGTCTAGAGTTATGCCACGTATAGTTTGAGCCTGTAAAGCCAATATCAATCAGATTGCATTCAAGAATCATATTAGAAAATTCTTCCATGGAATGAATGTTAGGAGATCAACCTCCCCTTCTTTCCGAGAAAGAGAGGATTGTGTTGAAATCACCCCCAACCAACCAGGGTTTGTTGACCATGGAGGCAAAGGTTCTTAAGTTATCCCAAAGGATGTTCCTACTAGCTCTATTACAAGAAGCATAAATAAAGGAACCAAGAATAAAATCACCCAATGAGATGTGGACATTAACCAATTGTTGAAGATCATCAAGGATAGAGTTGACTAAATTATTTCAAAAACACCAAATTTTATTGCTAATATTATAAAAGAAATTTTGAAAGCTAAGCATTCTAGCAACATGTTTGATCTTAGAAGAGTGTATGAATGGTTCAATAACAACAAGTAAGGCTATGTTATGAGTACGTCAAAGACTTTTAATATGGTTATGGACAATAAGAGTCCCAATACCGCTAACATTCTAAATAAGTAAATTGATCATAATAAAAAAGGAAGGAAAGGAAAAGAGATAACTAAAGAAATAAAAAGCAAGAAGAAAAGAAAAGTAGAGGTAGTTATTTAAGGGAAGTTAGAGAATACCTAGTAGTTCTAGTATTAGGTATTAGGTATTATGTATTATGTATTAGGTATTATGTATTAGGTATTAGGATTTAGGGTTTAGGGTTTATGCTTTTAGGGCTTAGGATTTAGGGTTAGGGTTTAGGGTTTAGGGTTTATGGTTGTAGGTTTAGGGTTTAGGATTTAGGGTTTTAATTGAAATTAAGTAAATTGATAGGTTTAGGTTTATTTAGTTTATTTTTTTATATTTTATTTTATTTTATTATTTATTTTTATTTAGGTTTATTTTTTAGTTTTATTTAGTTTAATTTATTTATTTTAGTTTATGTTTTTATTATATTATTTTATTTTTGTTTAGTTTTAATTATTTATTTTAATTTTAGGTTTTATTTAGTTTAGCTTTTTTTTTTTAATGTTTAGGGTTTAGGGTTTAGGGTGTTTGGAGTTTAGGTTTTAGGGTTTAGGATTTTTTTTGGGTTTAGGGTTTAGAGTTTAGGGTTCACCTCTTGAGATTGGCTCAGAGTAAACTGACTCTGAGGATCCCATAGGAGAAGTTGTATGTATGCCAGATGGGAACATAGAACTTTCCAAAAGCTCATCATTCCAAGAAGTCAGTGAAGTCAACCTACGTAGTGGAGAAGTTCTACTTCTTAGGAGTAAGTCATTGGTTCCAATGAGCAGATATCCCTCCATAGGATGCTCCACCCATGGATATGCCTGTGGAGGACCAAGCCAGAGTTGATTACAATGTCCTAGCTCACCTTAGAAAGTTTCCAGCTAAGACGATGCCCTTGTCCTATCCAAAAAGATGAGAGAATCTCTAATGAAGGCCTTACTTGATCTAGAGATATGTTTAGCTCAGTTGATCGCTATTAAGGAGAAGGCATGCAACTCAAAGGACATCTTAGGAGTTACATTTAGCAATGAAGACTTACTTTTAGGGATGACTGAGCACAACCGCCTCTTTACTTTATGTGTTTTAAGTTGAAATTTAATTAGATTACTAGGGCTTATAATCCACCAACACAAGGTTGTGGGAATGCCTAAGATTTATGCTCAGGAAATAGCTATCTTAAATCTTGGGAGCTTTAGTACAAGCTAAAGCATGACCTAAATCTATGTGACCAGTGGACATAAGGGCTCACCTCCACAAGAGAGAATATGATTGTCTGACTTCTGGACTCATAATTTCCTGAAGTGATCGCCAGCAAACTCCTCCAATGATTTTAAAACCATGTAGTATGGTCTTATGAATTGTAAGAAAGATAGGGTAGTTATTTAATCCTAAGTGTATCAATATAAGTAATATATTTTAGCACACTTAAATGATTAATGTAAGTGTATGTTTAGAATTTATATATTATTTGATTGAATTATTTAAACATATTAATTTAAAACTTTATCCAAATTCTTATACAAAAAGGATTTAAGAAAGAAATTAAATAGGCATGTGCCATTGTTAAATCAGGGAAGTGAGGTAATTAAATAAGCTCCTTGGAGCTAGCTAAAGCCTCATATTCTCGAGATGTCTAGAGTATATACCCATTTGCATTCAAACATATGTAAATCCATATACATGAACTTAGGAAGTAAGCTCCAAATCATATGGCTAATTAATTCAACCACTTAGTCAATTATGAATGCATGCCATTTTAATGTAAAATGGGATTTTTATTCACTAATCACATATACATATACATGTACAAAGATATAAGCAAGTATGTGTCATTGTTAAACCAGGGAAGTGAGCTAATCAAATGACCTCCTTGGGGCTAACAAAAGCCTCGTATTCTCGGGATGTCCAAACTATATACTTACTTTTCTTGGACACACATGGATGTATACAAAAATGAGGGAAATCAAATCATGCAAAGATTGTATATTTTGTTTGATTGAATCATTTATATATATGAATTAAAGCTCTATCCAAATTCTAATGTTGAAATATATAAGAATGAAATCAAATGGGTACGTGCCATTGTTAAACCAGGGAAGTGATGTAATCAAATGACCTCCTTGGGGCTAGCAAAAGCCTCGTGTTCCCGAGATTTCCATACTATATACCCATTACCATTCATTCTTGTATAAATCAACAAATGAATAGAGAAAAGAGAACTCAACATTCATACACTTAAGCTATGACCACATGCATTTCTTATGTATTTATAACTATTATTATATCACATATTATTATTCATTTATAAGCTTTCAAAAAATATATTTGGATGTAATAGTGATAATAGCCATATATTAAATTAAATCAACACATGCAAGCTTACAAAAATGAAATCCATTTTATTTTACTTGATTTTGAAAAGATGGATGCAAGAATTCAAATGACATACCAAATTTAACTTGATTGGAAAGAGGACAATCAAATATAAGCATGTGATTCATTTAGCCAAACTAGTTTTTAAAGACAATCAAATTAAATAAGATTATTTAAAGCAAACCAAAGCTTCTTTATTAATTAAGTTTTGGATTTGATTTGATTTAAAGAGTAGAAGAGAAATCATCACTTGTTGTTTTAAACCCATTCCCACATTAGCTATTTAATTTAATTTATTGAAATGTTATTAAGTTGATTTTATGGGTTAATTAAGTTGAACCCTTGATTAGATGAGTTAATTACCCTTACCTATGTCACCTTAAAGTAATTAACTAAATAATTATGAGCCAACATGATATGCATAGAAAATAAACTTGCAATGAAGCTAAGAAATAAAAGGGGATGAATGCAATTTGCTCATGACTAATAGTTAATTAGATTAATGGACTTAATTAATTAATCTTATGGTTTTCCCACACATGTGACTGACCATAATATCATTAAACTCTTTTTGGTTATTAAACACCTAAAGATCTACCATTGATTTAATTAATTAAAGTCTCATGTGATTATGATTTCAATTTGATTAAGTGATTTAATTAATTTTATTTTTAAAAAGGGTGAATTGAACTTAGGGAAAGGGGTCCCAACCGTATTCCTTAGTTCACTTACTATTGAACAATGATTAATAAACTTAAGGAACCAAAATTATTATTGTTCATGGGATTAATTTATCTTTAATTAAATTAAAAGAGTAGTTAAAGTTTAATTAGTGAATTTTCCTAATTAAGTGAGAAATAAATCCCATGAAAATCATGGGAGGTAGAGGTCATCCCATTAAATTAACCCAAAAAATTTGGGATTAATTGCTCATGTAATTAAGGAGTAATTAAGCTAATAAAATTTATAATTAAACCTTAATTACTATTTAAAATTAGTTAAGATCATTTTTAATTAATTTTCTTTTGAAATGCCTTTAAAATGTGTATTTATTTGCATTCTTTTATTTCTCTATGATTTTTTATGATTCCTATAAGTTTCAGTAATTAAAAATGATTAATTAAGCCTAATTAAAGATTAATCTTATTGGTATCAGGTGGCGAACTGACTCGACGTGCTTTCCACGTGGCTCTGTTTGATTGGCTTCTTAAAACTTATCCAACTCATCACTTACATGGCAGCAAAAAACGTGCTTTCTCGTCTGCTATTTGATCTAAGATCAGAGGCTATGATTAATTCCACAGCTTAATAGGATTAAATCAGATTGATCTAGTGGATCTAATCACGACCGTCTGTATTGATCATGTGGAACAGACGGTGCGTGAACTAACATCATACAATTGAGGGAGAATGGAGTACGTCCAACATTACTCACTTGATTAGAGCTTACCGAAGCTTGAATCAACTTGATTAAGATCCCACACCTTCATGACATTGATCAGAGGGGATCCAACGATTATGATCACACGAGATGCAAGTTTTCTTCAAAAAGATCCAACCTATTTTTGCTTAAGGATCAGTTTTGGAAATATACCTCATTGGAGCTCAAGACCGATGGCTTGAACAATTGAGGAAGCTTCATCTAGTGGAAATGAAGCCTTGTTGAGAAGTAATTGCATCAATTCCTCGATCTTCACTCGGAAGGCCATGAATCGATGATTTCAAGCTTAGCTTTGATCGAAGTCCCACCTCCGGTGATCGAGAAGCTTGGGAGATGATTTGTTCTTGCCGACGAGGCCTAGGGAAGGTGCGTGCAAAGTTAATTTGAGTTTGATGGAGAAATGGGGAAGTTAAGTCAAAAATGGGAGTGTTTAGTTTCGGGATGGATGGGAATGGTATTTTTGATCAAGAATGAGAGCTAGAATGGCTCTAGCCTTGTCCTAGGTAGCTATGGCTTTGAGGAATGATTTTTGTGTGTGTTTGAGTGGAAATGAGGGGGTATATACCCACTTCATCTTGATCGAATGGCCATCTCATGGAGTCATGGTTCCAAGGAGGAGGTGAGTTGGCTCAGCTTGGTTGGTTGAATGTGTAGAGTTGGCTACCAGGAAGAATCATGGGTGTCCTATGGGTTTCAAATACTCTATTGGGGAGGGTGAGGTGACTTAACCTCTCATGGGTCATGGCTAACCCAACCACCCCTTGGGTTAGGTTGGGTAGTGTCCTAGGTGCTTAGGTGGACCATTGAGAGAGTACCAAGTGGCCCAGGAATGGAAATGACCACTTACATGGGTGATTTGTCTCATGTGATGCCCTTGACCTAAGAGTAGAATGATCATTTAGCATTAGATTTGATTTGGGCAGATTTGAAATGAGCCAAAAGGGGGTTATCCCAAATTTCAAGTCAATTGAAGTTAATTTGGTTAGGTTTAGCTCAATTTGATACATTTAGGTTAAATTGGGTTAGGTTAGGTCAAGTTGACCAATTGGTCAAATTGGCTCAGACTAAGGGTTGGGTAAATTCATATGACCATTTGAGATATTTTGGTTCAATTGATTTGGTTTAGTTTGACTTAAATTTGATTTTGGCTCATTTGAATTCATTTGGGTGAAATGGGTTAAGTTGACCAATTTGACCAAATTGGCCAAATTATCTTGGGCTAGGTGTTGGCTTCGGTTTAGTTGACTAATTGAAGATGATTGTAGGCTTTGGTTTCAATGAATTTGGATTTGGTTTTGATTTAGGCCAACTTGAACCTTTAGTACAATTTGGGCTAAGTTGGTACATTGGGTTCAATTGGGTCCAATCTTGGCTTTGGTCAAGTTCAACATTCAATTTGGAATGAACTTGAGCCATTGGTTGCAATCAATTTGGTTTAAATTTTGATTTGACCCAATTTAGTCTTTTAGGTCAATTTAGATTAACTTGGGTCAAGACGGCCAATTGGGTTTGGTTTGACTCAATTGAAGGTCCAGTCATATTCAAATATTGATTTTCATTTGGTATGAATCATTAGTTTCAAGGGATTTGGCTTAGGTTGCAATTTGGAATGAACTTGAGCCATTGGTTGCAATCAATTTGGTTTAAATTTTGATTTGACCTAATTTATTCTTTTAGGTTAATTTAGATCAACTTGGGTCAACACGACCAATTGGGTTTGGTTTGACTCAATTAAAGGTTCAGTCATATTCAAATATTGATTTTCATTTGGTATGAATCATTAGTTTCAAGGGATTTGGCTTAGGTTGAAATTTGGATTGTTTAGGTTCATTTGGGATAAGGTATTGACTTTGTTTGACCTAATTTGTTATAATTGATCAACCTAGGGTGATCAACAATCATGATTGGAGGTTTTGATGGGCTTGGTTCAATCTAATTTGGGTAGGATTAAAACTTGGCTCAAACTGGTCAAATATGTCAAATTGTCTCAAATAGGTTTTGATGGGCCTGGTTCAAGTCAAAAGGGTTATGTTTGGTTTGACTTAGGTTGATTTTGGTTTGTCTTGATGATTGTAGATTTCATTTATATTTATGAATATGATTTAAGGTATGATTGATTCATGTGAAAATCAATTGAATTTGGGTTTGGAATGAAGGAATTTGGTTAAGTCCATGGAGTTGGGTCATGTGGCTTAGGTTTGGATTTTTATTTGGTTTGATTTAGTTTTGATGATTTAAATGCATATTTCATTTAAATTTTTGAAGATGATTGAAAGTATGATTAATTTGTGAGAAAATCAATTGAGTTTGGCTTGATTTGGATTAAGATTTGGCTAAATCCATGGGATAGGTCATATGCCTTAGGAAGGGTTTTGATTTAATTTGATTTAGTTTTGATCATTTGAATGTAGATTTGATTTATATTAGGGAAGATGATTGAAGATATAAATTTATTATAGAAAATTAATTGATTTTGGATTGATATGGATTAAGATTTGGCTAAGTCAATGGGATAGGTCATATGGCTTAGGAAGGGTTTCAAGTTTGGATTTGATCATGGACTTCAATCATTTCATTTTATAATTTGGGTTTTGATTTGGATTTTAATTTGATGCTTGAATTGAACTTGAGGTTTGGTTTGAGAAGGTGAACATGGATTAGATTTTGGTTGTAGGATAGGTATATTATTCTAATCTCAAAGGCATAACCTAATTTTATGGTTAACCCTTCTAAGTCTTTAGGCTTAGGTTAAGTGTTTACCTAATTGTTAAAAGTGTCATGACTAGTAAGTCTTAGTGTCTAGAAGGCTCCTAAGTCTAAGATGGAAGATTGAATTCGCACTCCAAAAGTGAGATCAACATGCCTTAGGCTCCATAGTGTTGCCCTTGGAGATAGATGATTGGAAGATCGAAGCCAAGTTCCACATTATTGACTCGGATACATCTTTCAACGCTTTGCTTGGGAGACCATGGATACATGAGAACAACATAGTTCCATCCTCTCTACATCAATGTATGAAGTTTCTGAGAGGTGGGATCATCTACTGTGTCAAAGGGGATCTCAAGCCATTTACAGTTCACAAGGTCAACTTATATGAGGATGTGGCTTACTACATCCCTCAAAATCAACAAGTCTATCCTTGTGAACTTGGCCAAAGTTTAAAAATAAAAATGAAATAAAAAAACAAAAAGAAAAAGATAATTAAAAAGAAAATAAAAGATAGCAGAAATAGACTAGGAGGAGGAAGTGGAGCATGACATCTGATTCCTCCCACAGTTTATTACGCCATCTAACCTATGGGTAGGATGACCTGACCTCCACCAAGCAGAGGAAAAGACCAATTCAGAGGCAGCCTTAGGGGTGGAAAACCTCCTTATTGGCCACCCAGTGGAAGATATGTCTCAGTTACCAGGAGTACACCTACTATCCATATAGACTTAGAATGTAGTTCATAGGATGAGTCTTATATGGTTAGCTCACTAGCCAGCTCTTCTCAGCAGTATATTCCCTTGGAAGTGACACTTGAGCTAAATAGCGATGAAGACCGAGCTCTAAAGAAAAGAATAAGTGTATCCAAGTCTATATGTGAAATAGTTATGTATCAGTTGGGAACCTTAGCTCTAACCGCACTTTCCCCTCAAAAAGCTGAGGGTTTGATAGTTAAGTAAGCTCCTAAGTCATCCACAGGTGTGAAGACTTAGAGGTTCTTTCTATTGAGTTATGAAGAGATGTATGGCTTAGCTCCTGACACAGCGGTCCAAAACTAGCAATACAGCCTACTGCTAACCCTATCAAGCAAGCTCCTAGACGTATGCAAGTAGACATTGAACAATAAGTCATTTCTAAAGTCAAGAAATTGATCGATGTTGGCTTCATCTGAAAAGAAAAATACCCTACCTGGATAGCCAACATCATCCAAGTTAAAAAAAAAGAATGGTCAAATTCACATATGCATCTATTTTAGGGATTTAAATAAGGAATGTTCAAAAGATGAATTTCCACTACCAACCCCGGAGTTGATGGTGAAGATTGCCTCATCAAATATAGTCTTCTCTTTTATGGATGGCTCATCTAGATATAACCAAATAAAGATGGCCCCTAAAGATCAATGAAACACTATTTTTAGAACCCTGATTGAAATCTATTGCTATACGACCATCCCTTTTAGCCGTAAAAATGCTAGTGCTACATTCCAGCGAGCTATGACTCGAATCTTCGATGAACTCATTCATCATCAAGTTGAGTGCTATGTCGATGATATCGTGGTCAAAAGTGGAGAAAGGAAGACCATCTCTTTGACTTGAGAGTAGTTTTCAAACAGTTAAGGTAATTTAACCTCAAAATGAACCCCCTGAAGTATGCATTCATAGTAGCTTCAAAGAAATTCCTTGGGTTTGTTGTCCGACACCAGGGAATCAAAATCTATCTAGAGAAGATCAAGGCAATATTAGAAATACCACCCACTAGAAATTTAACTAAACTTAGATCATTCCAAAGGCGGTTGGCATATCTAAGATGCTTTATATTCAACCTATTAGGAAGATGTTAGCCATTCTCAGCACTTGTAAAAAAGGATGTCAAGTTTAAGTGGGATGACAAGTGTAATCATGCCTTCGAAGACATCAAGGATTACCTGATGACACCACAGGTTCTAGCAACCCCTATCCGTGGAAAGCTACTAATACTTTACACTGCTGTATTAGTAGACCCCCTTAGTGCTTTGTTAGCCCGAGCCAATGTCGAAAGGAAGGAAAATGCACCCTACCACCTTAGTCATCATCTAATCCATGTTGAGGCTAATTATCCACCCATTGAGAAGCATTGCCAAGCTTTAGTATTTGCATCCCAAAAGCTATAGCATTACATGCTTCCTCATAAGGTGAACTTAATCTCTAAGATCAATCTACTAAAGTATCTTATGATATGACCGATGCTATCCACATAGTTAACACGATGATCCATGATCCTCTCATAGTTTAACATTATCTTTGTACCCTTTGTTGCAGAGAAAGGATAAGCACTAGCATATTTCTTAGCAGCACACCCACTTCCCGCTGACTCTCGGCTTAGTGATGATCTCCCCAATGAACAAATAATGAACTTAGGGGATACTAGCATTCACCACTGGGAGATGCACTTTGATGGTGCAATTTCTTCTCAAAGAGGAGAAGAACCACTATCCCAAGAAAGGCAGGTAGGAATAGTTCTCTTAACTTTGAACCATGATGTGATGAGATTCTCATAACATCGCCAATCATTGCAACAATGAAGATGAGGCTCTTACCGAGTTAGCCATTACTCTAAGCATCCAAAACATCAACATCTTCAGGGATTCTCGACTAGTTATCAACCAAATCATTGAGTCCTATAAGGTGAAAAATCCCAAGCTCCATCATTAACACAAGTACATCATAGAGTTGTTAGCCTAAATCTTAGAGGTTACCATTTATAAGATTCCTCAAGGAGAGAATTCCATAGCGTATGCTTTAGCCAAGTTTTCCAAGGAGTTGGCATGTCTAGAGGATGAGTCCATATCAATAAAGTTCTAAAATAGATAAGTCTTATCCCTTATTGATATTGAACTCATCAAAAAGTACTCTCTTGAAGGGAAGGTTACCATTGTTAAGAAGGACTAGGGGTTAGATTGGAGGCAACCATTCATGGATTACCTAAATAAAGGAAAACTACCTCAAGAGAAGATCCAAGCCTATTAGATGAAGCAGAAAGCACTTTCTTATGCTTATATGGATGGTTTCTTATACTGATGATCTTTTGATCATATATGGTTACATTGTTTAGATAAGCATGAAGCCCATAAGACTATGATCGTGGTACACTCAAGATTATGTGGAGCCAACCAATCCGGTCTAAAGATGAAAGCCAAGATCAAGAGACTAGGAAACTACTGGCCATCGATGATCAAAGATTGCATGGATATGGCTAGGTAATGCCATCAATGTGAAATACACGGTGTGGTCCTACACCAACCACCCAATATTCTACATCCTACATTGGCCTTATGACCATTCGAGTGTTGGGGTATTAACATAGTGGGTCCGACTGATCCTCTTCCTTCCAAGGGTCATTGATTCATCTTAGCTGCTACTAACTACTTTTCCAAATGGGAAAAGATGATTTCACTCAAAGAGGTCACAGCTTAGCATATGCTCCAATTTTTTTAGGAACCATATCGTATATAGGTTCGGAGTGCCTGGATGAATTATTTTAGATAATGGTACTGTATTTAAGAGCACCGAGATCAAAAACTTTGTCAAGAGACACAACATAGATTAGAGATACTCTACTATCAACTACCTGAGGGTAAATAGTTCAGTAGAATCCTTCAACAAAACTCTCATCCAAATACTAAAGAAGACACTCGACAACAATAAGCGATTATGGCATGAGCAGTTAGTTGAAGCCTTGTGGGCCTATTGCACCACATATAGAACTCTAAATTAGTCTACTCCTTTCTCTTTAGTGTATGGGTCTAAAATCATTCTACCATTAGAAGTCCAACTCCCATCACTAAGGATAGCTGTGAGTACCAAGATCATAATAGAGCAGAATGCCAAGTTGTGATTAGAAGAGGTCAAAAGTTTGGAAGAGAGATGCCTGCAGGCATGCCAAAACCTCAAGTTGTACAAAGCTAAAATGGTTCAAGCTCATAACAAGTTTGTCCATCCTAGAGCTTTTCAAGTAAAAAAGCTTATTTTAAATCTAAGGAGACTAATTTTTGCCCATTGTAAGATGAGAGACAAGTTTGAACCCACTTGAGAAGGCCCTTTTTCCATACAGAAGGCATACTAAGGAGGATCTTATCAGCTTATTAATCATAAGGGAGAGTTCCCAATGCTTCCAATCAATAGGATCTACTTAAATAAATATTATAAATCATGTTTAAAAATAATTATCATCAATGAAAATTTCACTTTGAATTCAATCTCTTCCATGTTGAAAGTATTCTTGTTTGTGAAGTCTCCATGATGTATTTAGGGTAGGTGTAAAGAACTTAAGAAATGTCCTATCCTTCATCGACACAACATGAATACAAACTACAAAAAAACATATAAAACAAACACATATCTTTTAAGATAACACCCCCAACAGCACTCACATAGTAGCTGCTCTAGGTCAAGCTGACATGTTACCCTGCTAGTGTGTCACCCCAGTGGTTTTCTTTCTTTTGGAGGATGTGAGTATACTATGCTTTCCTTTCTTACTTGGTTACTACACATCAATGAGTTCCTTGTTAGTTTGGAAGGCCTTACTGCATGGCTGGTAAGCTACTTCATGTTGGTTTCATTTAAGAGGATGTGAGTCTGTTACACTTTCTTCTTGGATTAGCCTTCGTGCATTAACTGGGTCGAGTATATTTGAGGTTTAAGATAAGTCCCTAGTAGCTCCTTTCCTCATGATTGCTTCAAGTCTAGGTCTAGTCCTTCCTCAGAGCTCCCCGCTAAGTAGTTGCTCTAGGTTAGATAGCATATGTCCCGCCGATGATAGACTATCCCGATGATCAGTTATGCTTGAAAAGTTGTAAGCCAACTCACTTTCTTTCCAGATTGATCGTTGCACACCGACGAACACCTTAGGTTGATTGGGTCTCGCTATGCTAACGGATAAACCACTCATGCTGATGGATACACCATAGGTTGGTTAGTTCTCGCACCTTAGGATACATCACTAGGGCTATCAAAAAAGCTCATTGCTCACAAATAGCTCGTGTTTGACTCGTTCAGTAGCTCATGTTCGGCTCGTTCGTTAACTAAACGAGCTGAACACGACCAGATATTTCAAGCTCGATATATAAATGAGCCAAACATGAACAATCATTTGTTCGATTGTGTTCAACTTGATTTAGCTCGAAATAAAAAGTATATTATATTATTTTATATTATTATTATTATTATTATTATTATTATTATTTTATTACTATTATTTTTATTTTTACTACTATTTATTATTATTATTATTATTACTATTATTATTACTATTATTATTATTACTATTATTATTATTATTATTATATATACATACGAACACATGTACATATCACAAATGAAAGCATGGCTTAGTGGTTAAAGTTTTTGTTATGCAAAAGATTGGCCCAGGTTCGAATCCTCCCTTATACAGATTTTTTGGATTATTACATTTCAAGCCAATTTTGAACATGAGCCGAACACAAACAAAGAAATTTTCAAACAAGCCGAACCCAAATAATGAAATTTTGAGCCATTTCAAACACGAACAAAATAATTTTCAAACAAGCCGAACACGAACAAAGGTTCGACTCGCTCAAGCTCAACTCGTTTACACCCCTATACACCACTCATGATAGATGTAAGTGTGCTACACTTTCTCCTTAAGTTGACCACCGTACACTTATAGGCTTTCCTTTCTGAGGCTTAGGATAATGCCCCAAGCAGCACTGCCCCTGTGGGCACTATATTTGGATCATATCCTTTGTGACCTCATTTAAACATTACTCGGGTTACTATCGTATTGGACAATTCCCCTTTCCTAATAACCACCTCTGTGGTTGGAGAATCCATCTTGTGGATGTGTAAATTCTCCCTTGATCCAGTAAATCTGAGATAGGTCAAGGCCGGCATTGCCTTGTCTTAGTGTGGTCCCTCGCATACCAATAGGGTCCACAAAAACATATAAACAAAATATATATTCACATATGGATTAGGAGGACACCCCTAGAGGTACCTTTTCCTAAGCAGGTATCTTATCTTTAGGACAGTGTTAGCAAAACTCCCTATAGGAATCGCCTAACTACTCTCGGGTTGATGTAACTCCCCAGCAGCATTCACTCTATAGTTGCCCCTATGTTGGGTTTAATTTGTTATGCTACCAACAGGTCACCCTATGGGTTGTTCCCTGCTTTAGAAGATGTAAGTCTACTATGCCATTTTCCTAGCACAGCCGTTGCATACCAAAAGGTAACCCTTTAGGTAGTCTAGCTCTACCTAACGGCCAGTAGATTATCCCTTTGGATTTTTAAATCTGAGATAGGACAAGTCCGATACATCCCCTTCTTAGTGGATCCATCACACAATGACATGGTCCATAAATTAAATCTATTAAATTTGACTGAGCTCACATCCTCAGCGGACATGCCCTCAATTTGAAATCAAACTAAACATAATAAACCATATAAAATCACATAAAATAAAGATAAAATTAATCATGACTAATTTTGAGTTGCCATAAGTCCCCAGCAACATTCACTAAGTAGTTGCCCTAGGTCAGGTTCGATTTGTTGTGCATCCAACAGGTCACCCCACTAGTTGTTCCTCACTTTGAAAAATGTAAGTCTGTTACGCCTTCTTCTTAGCACATCCGTTGGACACCGAAAGGAAACCCCTTAGGTTGGCTATCTCTACTCCATAGCTAGTAGACTATCCCTTTGGATTTGTAAATTTAAGGTAGGTCAAGGCTAATATAGCCCCTTCTTAGTGGACCAATCGTACACCGACGGGGTTTATACATTAACTCGAATTAAGTTAAACCCAATTTATTTTCCCCCAGTTGATTTTAATCACACCCTTCTCCCTAGTGGAGCCCCAAATCATATATAAATAAGTCAAGCAAATAAATGAAATTCAAAACCAATGTCCCGAGTGGAACCAAATTAAACTAACTCCCTTAGTAGAGTCTAAATCAAAAAAATCCAACCATTTGAAAGATTTAGTAACATCGGGTAATGTAGAGGAAGGATTACCCAAAAAATCTAATGCCTTATCGGGATCCATTGGCACATGGGATTTACCCCATGGATTTGAAGAAGCCGATGCCATGAGTCACATCATCATGATAAGAACATGTCGAGATCAGCCCAAAGCTGACAATTTATAGGGAAACCAAGAGAGAAAGCACTCGAAAATTCAACAAGAATGCGAGGGATCCTGAAATCGCTCAATAAGAGGGTTTAGTTTAGTTTTAGGGTTTAATGTTTAAGTTTAGTTTTTATTAGTTATTATTAAATTTTATTAGTTTTAGGCTTTTATTAGTTTATTATTAGTATTATGTTTAGTTTAGTTAGTTTAGTTTTAGTTAGGTTAATAGTTTAGTTTTATTAGTTTTAGTTTTATTAATTATTATTTTCGGTTAGTTTAGGGGGGAGTTTAGGTTTAGTTTATTAGTTTATTTAGTTACTTTGTTTATTAGGGTTTAGTTTATTTTAGTTTATTTATTAATTATTATTAGTTAGTTTAGTTATTACTAGTTAATTAGTTATTTATTTGGTTTTAGTTAGTTTATTATTAGTTTATGGTTTTATTATTATAGGTTTTAGTTAGTTTTAGTTAATGGTTTAGTTTTATTAGTTTATTTTTGTTAGTTTATTTATTAGTTAATTAGTTCACCATTAGTTTTATTAGTTTAGTTATGGGTTTAGGTTTATTAGTTTATTATTAGTTTTGTAGATTTGTTTATGGATTAGTTTTTATTAGGGATTATTAGTTATTTATTATTTATTATTATTATTTGAGTTAGTTCATTTATTATTAGTTTTATTTTAGATTTGTTTTTTTTTAGTTTATTATTATTAGTTTATGTTTATTATTATAAGTTTTTTTATTATTTAGTTTATTTATTTAGTTAGGGTTTAGGGTTTAGTTATTTAGTAATTTATTAGTTAGTTTATTATTAGTTTTATTATTGTTAGTTTATTAGTTTAGTTAGTTAGTTATTAGTTATTATTATTACTATTACTTATTGTTATTAGTTTAGTTATTGTTAGTTAGTTTTATTATTATTATTAGTTTATTTATTAGGTTTATTAGTTTAGTTATTTAGCTTATTTATTTATTTAGCTTTGTTTATTAGTTACTAGTTTAATATTAGTTAGTTATTAATTTTTTAGTTTTAGTGTTTTTATTATTAGTTTATAATTAGCTATTAGTTAGTTTATTAGGTTTAGTTATTTTTATGTTTATTTATTAGTTAGTTTTATTAATTATTAGTTTAGGTTTAGGGTTTAGTTTTAGTTAGTTATTTAGTTATTTACTATTAGTTATTATTATTAGCTTATTAGTTTAGTTTTAGTGTTTATTATTTATTAGAGTTTAGGTTTATTTATTAATTAGTTTAGTTTTGTTAGTTAGTTTATTTATTAGTTTAGTACTTTATTAGTTAGTTATTTATTTATTTAGTGTAGTTAGTTAATATTATTAGTTTATGATTTTATTATTATTTAGGTTTTAGTTAGTTTTAGTTAGTGGTTTAGTTTTATTAGTTTAGTTTTGTTAGTTTATTTTTACTAGTTTAGTTATGGGTTTAGGTTTATTAGTTATTATTATTAGTTTTTTTAGTTTACTTTAAGGTTTAGTTTTTTATTAGCTATTATTATTTATTATTTATTTTATTAGTAGTAGTTTAGTTTATTAGTTTTATTTTAGATTAGTATTTTTCTTAGTTTATTATTATTATTATTATTATTATTATTATTATTATTATTATTTGTTTATTATTATTAATTTTATTATTATAATTTAGTTTATTTATTTAGTTAGGCTTTACGGTATAGTTATTTAGTTATTTATTAATTACTTTAGTTTGTTAGTTATTAATTATTATTATTAGTTTTTATTAGTTTAGTTATTGTTAGTTAGTTTTATTATTATTATTAGTTTATTTATTAGGCTTATTAGTTTAGTTATTTAGATAGTTTTGTTTTACATAGTTATTTGTTTCTTAGTTTATAATTAGTTAGTTACTATTAATTTTTTAGTTAGGTGTTTTATTATAAGTTTTTTATTAGTTTTTTTTAGTTTGGCTTATTATTATGTTTATTTATTAGTTTTTTATGGTTTATTAGTTTAGATTTAGGGTTTAGTTTTAGTTATTTATTTAATTATTTATTATTAGTTATTATAATTAGTTTATTAGTTTAGTTTTATTGCTTATTATTTATTAGGGTATAGGTTAATTTATTAATTAGTTTAGTTTTAATAGTTAGTTATTCATTTTAGGTTATTAGTTATTTATTATTAGTTCTTATTAGTTTTATTGAGTTTATTATTAATTTTAATTTTTTATTAGTTATTATTAGGTTTTTAGTTTATTTGTTTTATTAGTTTGTTAGGTTTTATTAGTTAGTTATTAGTTAATTTTAGTTTAGTTTTATTATTAGTTAATTAGTTTTTTTAGTTATGGTTTAGTTATTATTATTATTTATTAGTTTAGTTATTAGTTATTTTAGTTTAGTTTAGTTTGTTATTTTAGTTTTATTATTATTAGTTTTTATTTTAGGTTTATGGTTTGATGTAGTTTATTTAGTTTTATTATTATTATTTTATTATTATTATTAGTTTATTAGTTAATTTTAATTTAGTTATTAGTTTAGTTAGTTTAGTTATTATTAGTTTATTATTATTACTTAGTTATTATTGGTTAGTTTTATTTAGTTTATTATTATTTATTAGTTTAGTAGTTTAGTGTTTAGTTTAGTTTTATTTTTTATTTATTATTTAGTTTATTATTAATTTTTAGTTTTTTTATTAGTTTTGTTTATTATGTTTTATTATATAGTGTTTTAGTTATTATTAGTTTTAGTTATTTATTTTTTTTTTATTAATTATTAGTTTATTAGGTTTGTTTATTATTAATTAGTTTATTTATTTTAAGTTTTATTTATTATTTAGTTTATTTATAGTTAGTTTTTTATTATTATTATTTAGTTATTAGTTTATTTAATTTAGTTTATTATTATTATTAGTTGTTATTTTATTAGTTATTTAGTTTAGTTAGTTTTTTTTAGTTTTACATTAGCTTAAATTATTATAGTTAGTTATATTATTAGTATTATTAGTTATTAGTCTAGTTTTAGTTTTAGTTATTAGTTATTATTAGTTATTTAGTTTCAGTTCTTTTAGTTAGTTTATTAGTATATTAGTAGTTATTAGTTTAGTTTTATTATTAATATGTTTGGGGTTTAAGTTTATTAGTTATTATTATTATTAGAGTCATTTAGGGTTTAGGGTTAGTGTTAGGGTGGTAGGGTTAGATTAAGGTGTTTTTAGGGTTTAGGGTTAGTTTTACTTTAGGGTTTGTTTAAAGATTTTAGGGATTATGGTTTTTTTAAAGAAAAAAATTAAGTAAACCAATAGGTTTAGGTTTATTTAGTTTATTTATTTTATCTTTTATTTATTTTAGTTTCTTTTATTTTTTATTTAGGTTTTTTTATTTAGTTTGGTTTTTTATTTTAGTTTAGGTTTTTTATTTTACTTTATTTTTTAAGTTTAGGTTTATTTCTTAGTTGAATTTTATTTTTATTTAATTTTTTAGGTTTGGATTCAATTTTTACTTTTAGGTTTAGGTTTAAGTTTCTATTTTATTTTTTTATGTTTATGTTTTAGGTTTTTATTTTAGGTTTACTTTTAGGTTTTATTTTTGTAGTTTATGTTTAGGTTTATTTTTAGTTTATTTTATTTTGTTTAGTTTAGGTTTAGGTTTAGGTTTAGTTTTTTTAGGTTTAGGTTAAGGTTTTATTTATTTTAGTTTAGTTTATTTTAGTTTAGGTTTAGGATTATTTTATTTTGTTTATTTTATTTTTATATTAGGTTTAGGTTTTTTCTTTAGTTTAGCGTTTAGGTTTTATATTTTGTTCATTTTTAGGTTTATTTTTTAAGTTTAGGTTTTTTTTTTTTATTTATTTTATTTTATTTTATTTTATTTTTTTATTTTACGTTTATTTTTATTTTATTTAGTTTTTTATTCTTAGGTTTATTTTATTTTTTTTAGTTTAGTTTATATTTTATATATTTTATTTTATTTTTATTTTTAATTTATCTTACTTTAGTTTAGTTTTTTTATTTTATTTATTTTTTAATTTATTTAGCTTTAGGTTTTTATTTATTTTATTTTTTGGTTTTATATTTTATGTTTAGGTTTTTTAGGTTTTAGTATGGGTAGTAGGTTTAGGAAGGTTTTTTAGTAGATTTAGTGGTTATTAGAGAGGTCAGAGTTAGGGCCCAGGAGGCCTAGTTTCAGAGTATTTTAGTCATATTTTAGGTTTTGGTTTATTTAGAGTTTTTTAGGGTTATACTAGGTCTTTAGGGTTTAGGTACCAGGCAAGTTTAGAGGCTCAGGTTAGGGCCCAGGCCCAGTTTTTTAGTTTAGGTGGGTAGGGTTTAGGTTTAGTTTTAGGATTTAGGTTTAGGGTTTAGGATTTAGGGTTTAGGGCCTAGTTTAGGCATTTTTTAAAATTAAGTAAACCCAGGTTTGGTTTATTTAGTTTTTTTATCTTTTAGTTTTTTTATTTTATTTTTATTTAGGTTTATTTTTTTTATTTAGTTTAGTTTATTTATTTTAGGTTTATATATTTTAGTTTAGGTATTTTATTTTAGTTTATTTTTTAGGTTTTGGTTTAGGTTTATGTTTATTTTAGTTTAGTTTTATTATTTTATTATTAGGTTTTATTTTATTTTTTTGGTTTAGGTTTTATATTTTTATTTTGGGGTTGTTTTTAGGTTTTATTTTTTAGTTTAGGTTTAGGTTTATTTTTAGTTTATTTTATTTTATTTAGTTTAGGGTTTAGCTTTAGTTTATTTTACTTTTTATTTATTTTAGTTTAGGTTTAGGTTTATTTTATTTTATATATTTTAGGTTTACATTTTTTTTTTTAGGTTTTATTTTTTTTATTTATTTTTAGGTTTTATTTTTAGCTTTATTTTTTATGTCTTGGTTTTTATTTAGTTTTTATTTTATTTTATTTTAGGTTTATTTTATTTTTATTTTACATTTAGTATTTATTTTATTTAGATTTTTTATTTTTAGTTTTATTTTATTTTTTAGTTTAGTTTAGGCTTTTATTTATTTTATTTTATTTTAATTTATTATTTTATTTTATTTTCTTTTTAGGTTGTTTAGGTTTAAGTTTAGGTTTAGGTTTTAGTATTGGTTTTTATTTTATTTTATTATTATTTTTATTTAGGTTTAGGTTTTTAGGCATTTACGATTTAAGGTTTAGGGTTTACGGTTTAGGGTTTTTAAGATTTATGATTTACAGTTTATATTTTAGGGTTTAGGATTTTTTTAACATAGAACAAATTCAGATTCAACATTTCTTCTTTTCAATTTCATCAACCAAGTAACACATAAAGTTTTCTAAGACACAAGTGTGACATAGATAAAAAGTGAGCACATATAGAGAAAATCAAAAACCTTAGATAACTAGAACCGCCTTTGTTGTAAAGGCATTGTTTCATAAGCAGTAGATCGGATCGATCGTTCTTCAATTTCTCTAGTTCCCATCAGAACCACCCCAGCCTCTCGAGTAGCGGGATCCACCATCATATCGCGATTCTCTCCCTCCGCCACTACCACGGGTGTAACCTCTGTTGCTCCTCACGCCTCCATAACCACCACTTCTCCGAGCACCACCTCCATGTCGATCAACACCTCCAGTTCCCCCACCACCCCTATGATAACTGCCCCCTCCTCCTTCACATGATCTAGATTGAGCAAGGTTGAAGGTAATGTTCTTTTTGTGAATGTTCTGCCCATTCATAGGGTTTTGGTTTAGGTTTAAGTTTATTAGGTTTTTTAGTTAAATTTTATTTTTAATTTTAGTTTAGGTTTTGGGTGGGTTTGTGTTAGTGTTTAGGTGAGTTTGGTGGAGGTTTAGGGTTTGGGTTTAAGGTTTTTTTTAGGGTTTATGCTTTAGGGTTTGGTTTAGTGGTTAGGGTTTAGGTTTAGGTTTAGGGTTTGTAGGTTTAGGGTTTAGGGTTTAGGGTTATTTTAGGATTTAGTTTATTTTTTTGTTTAATTAAGTAAATCTGTAGGCTAAGGTTTATTTAGTATATTTATCTTAATTTTTATTTATTTTAGTTTTCTTTCTTTTTTATTTCTATTTAAGTTTATTTTTTATTTTTATTTAGTTTAGTTTATTTAGTTTAAGTTTATTTATTTTAACTTAGGTATTTTATTTTAGTTTATGTTTTATGTTTAAGTTTAGGTTTAAATTTATTTTTTAGTTGTGTTTTATTTTCTTTTATAGGTTTAGGTTTGATTTTTTCTTTTTAAGTTTAGGTTTAGGTTTTTATTTTATTTTTTTAGGTTTAGGTTTTAGGTTTTTATTTTAAGTTTATTTTAGGTTTTATTTTTTTCATTTATGCTTAGATTTATTTTAGTTTATTTTATTTTTAGTTTATTTTAGTTTGAGGTTTAGGTTTTATTTATTTTAATTTAGCTTATTTTAGTTTAAGTTTATTTTATTTTATTTTAGGTTTAGGTTTTTTTATTTTAGTTTTAGTTTTATTTTTTTATTTATTTATGTTTTATTTTGGTTTACATTTAGGTTTAGGTTTTATTTAGTTTTATTTTATTTTATTTTAGGTTTATTTTATTTATTAAGTATTTTATTATTTAGGTTTTATTTTTAGTTTAGTTTAAGTATTTATTATTTTAGTTTAGTTTTATTTTAGTTTTATTTTCTTGAGGTAGGGTTAGGTGGCCAGGTTTATTTTATCTGGTTTAGATCTTTATCTTATATTTAGGTATAGTTTAGTGGTCTTAAGGTCATCTGGTATCATAATGAGTTGCCACCAGGTCTGGGGTAGTGGCCCAGTTTAGGCAGTATCTGGGGGGCCCAAGGGCTCACCATCTAGCTCAGGTTTAGGGTCAGTTAGGCTCATGGTCTGGTAAGGCCCAGGGCCTTAGGCCTGGGCCCAGTGGCCCAGCCAGAGTCACCAAGCCCAGGGCCTTTAGCCTTTAAACGTACTAGTCACTAGCTCAGGATCAGGCCTGGGGCCCAGTGGCCCAGGGCCTGGACCAGGCCCAGTGGCCAGTAAGATCTGGGCCCATGATCAGGGCCTACTGAGTGACGTGACTGGGCCCAGGATCTCAGTGGCTGGGTATGATAGATAGGAGCCTTTAGGTTTAGGTGGGGCCCAGCACTGTTGTCTGCTCAGGGTCATTAGAGTTTAGCCCCAGCTTACGCCTCAGGGCCTGGATCTGGTTTGTTTAAAGCCCAGAGTGGTAGGTTTGGCTGGAGTGGCCCAGGGCCCAGGTTGGGTTTATGGTTTAGAGTTTATGGTGTGGTTTGTGGGTTTAGGGTTTAGGAGGGGTTTAGGGTTTAGGGTTTAGGTTTTAGGTTTTGTGGTTTAGATTTGTAGGGTTTAGTTTTTTTAGGGTTTAGGGTTTAGTGGGTTTAGGTTTAGGTTTATTTAGGGTTCTAGTAGTTTAGTGTTTAGGGTTTTAGGTTTTGAAATAGAGAACAAATTCAAATTCAACATTTTTTCTTTTTGATTTCATTAACCACGTAACACACCAAGTTTTCTAGACATAGATAAAAAATGAGCACGCATAGAGCAAATAAAAAACCCTAGATAACTAGAATTGTCTCTACTATAAAGATAAAGTTCCATAAGCAGATCAAATTGGTCGTTCTTCAGTTTTTCCAGTTCCCATCAAAACCACCTCGATCTCTGTAGGTTTAGGGTTCTTGTTTTAGTTTAGTGTTAAGGGCTTTTGGTTTTTTTAATAGAGAACAAATTCAGATTCAACATTTGTTCTTTTTTATTTCATCAACCAAGTAACACACCAAGTTTTCTAAGACATAAGTGATGACATAGATAAAAAATGAGCACGCATAGAGCAAGTCAAAAACCCTAGATAACTAGAACTGTCTCTACTATAAAAACATAGTTCATAAGCAAATCAGATTGGTTGTTCTTCAGTTTCTCTAGTTCCCATCAAAACCACCCTGGCCTCTCGGGTAGTGGGATACACCATCATATCTGCTATCTTTCCCTCCACCACCGCCACAGCTATAACCTCCGTCGCTCTTCCTACCTCCATAACCTCCTTTGCTCTGACCACCACCTCCATATCCACCTACACCTTTAGAGCCCCCACCACTACTGCAATAACTGCCACCTCCACCTTCACCTCCATTGCCAGATCTAGACTGAGCGTGGTTAATGATGATGTTTTTGCCATCAAGGTTGTGCCCACTCTTTTGGTTTAGGTTTAGGTTTGTTAGGTTTTAGGGTTTAGGTTTATTTTTTAACTTATTTAGTTACTTTAAGTTTAGGTTTAGGGTTTGGGGTTTAGGCTTTAGGGTTTACGATTTAGCTTTAGGGTTTAGGGTTTAGGATTTAGGGTTTTAGGGTATAGGGTATAGGGTTTAGGGTTTAGGGGTTTAAGTTTTAGGGTTTTTTAGGGTGTAGGGTTTAGGATTTATGGTTTAGGGTTGTAGGTTTAGGGTTTAAGGTTTAGGGTTTAGGTTTTAGGGTTTAGGGTTTAGGGTTTTCAGGTTTTTTTTCTTTTTTAACAAGGAACAAATTCAGATTCAAGATTTCTTCTTTTTGATTTCATCAACCAAGTAACACACCAAGTTTTCTAAGACACAAGAGATAACATAGATAAAATATGAGCACACATAGAGCAAATCAAAAACACTAGATAACTAGAACCGTCTTATCAGAAAGACAATTCCATAAGTAGTGATCGATCGGATTTCTTCAATTTTTCCAGTTCCCATCATAGCCACCCCGACCTCTCGAGTAACGGGATCCACCATCGTAACCCCGATCTCTCCCTTCGCCACCACATTGGCTATAACCTCTGTCGCTCCTTCCATCTCCATAACCACCAATGCTCCGACCACCACCTTCATATCCACCAACACCTCCAGATCCTCCACCACCACTACAATAACTGCTGCCTCCCCCTTTACTCCACCGTAAGATCTAGACTAAACTTGGTTGACAGTGATGTTCCTTCCATCAAGGTTCTGCTCATTCATAGAGTTTAGGTTTTTTTTTGGGAAAATTAGAATTTTATTACCATAAAAATAAAGGATACAATGTCCTTAAAAGGGGTGATGCTCAAATTTCTACTACTCACACAGCTACAAGAAACCTAAAAAGCTAAATCTCCCATCAAAATACAATGGGAAAAAAAATAAAAGAGCAAAAAGAATATCATAAAAGAAAATGAGAAAATACACAAAAAGGACTAATAAAACTTAATAAAATAGTAAAAGGACTAGTCAGCAGCAACTCATGATCCCATTGAGAAGGCAAGATAAGCAAGCTCCATATCAATAGTACTTGAGTTGGCTGAGTAAAGATCATTCAATCTAAGAAGTTCCAACCTACAAAAGAAATTTGCAAAGTAGTACAAAGGCAATGGTCATAGCTCAATGAAAAATGATAAAGTAAATAATTTAGAAAGAGCTGAGAAAGAGAAAGTTCGGACTTAGTTTAGATCATCTCAAGGGGAAAGAATACATATGAGCATCCAAACTTCATGAGAAGGGTTACAATCAAATGCATCCTACCAACTAGAGAGAAGATATGGGGAAACATCAGGGCCATCATATCCAACATACTTGATATAAGCAACCATCCAAGGCAAAATAGTCTATAGTGATGTAGTCCTTGCACCAAAAAAAACAAAGAAAAATAGCCAGCTAGTAGCAAGCCAGCAGCCAACCCACCAACCAAAACCCATAATAGATGAAACACATAAAGCCAGCATCCTAGAAGTTACAGCATAGTGAGTGGCCCAGAAGAACCCCAACTATCTCTAGAGCACTAGCAATCCAAATCCAAGGACAAAACCTCCACCTAAACAACAAAATATTAGAAGATAAGTAGCACGAGAGAGAGGAAAGCTAAAACATAGAGAGACTAAGAGGGAAACTAGAAATTACCATCAAAACCACCACCAAGGAAGAAAAAAATAAAAGAAAATCCACCATCACCAACCAAAAGGCAAATATCAAGAAACAAGGAGCACCAACTAAACCAAAGGTAGTCAATACCAACAGCCAACATAAAGCTCAAAACACTAAGCCACATGACAAGCATCCAAGGCAAGATATCAGCCATAAAAAACCCCTCAAGTAGCCAAACCCCAACAACAAGTCCTAAAATAGGACAAAAAACCCACAAGAGCTCATATCCTCCACCAACAAAATAACCAATAAAACAACCCAGGCCAGCAGCCAATAGGATGAGCAGTGGGCGAAGTCAAAGTAGCAGGAAAACCAATACCCAAACTGGGAAGCAAAAATAAAGGAAAAATAGCTACACCCAAGAGAGGATAACCAACCCAGGAGCAGACCAGATACCCAACTAAAAGAGCCCAACCATCCATCACAGCCAACACATCCACCTAGCCAACCAACCCAAATGATAAAATAGCCAACTAGAATCAGCAATAAAACCAACTAGATAGAGCCAATATAGAGCCAAAAAGAAAGAAAATAACAACAACAGACAAAGCCACAACCCACATGGAGATCTCCAAAATAACCAAGAAATAAAAATGGTAGTCACCTTGCCAATTTAAAAAATGCCAAGGAGGACCACCCAACCATAAGCAGCAAAACTATTAAGAAAGGAATAAGGCTAGAGGCAAACAAAACCCCTTCCAAATCCCAAAGAACAGATAATCACTACAAAGGAGAAAATGGGGAGATAATAACCACATAACAGCTAACTCCAATTCACAGGGAAGATGTAACCAACTAGTAGAAACCTCCAATCCAAACCAAGAAAGGAGAACAACAACCACCAAAAAAACCCAAAACTAAGCCAAGCTAGAAGAGGCCAACAACAACCATAAAAAAATAACCACCCAAAATTGCCAAGTAGATGAAAGAAATAAATAACAGCAACCAGCAGAACCAACCATAGCATTTGCAAATCTAATTCAAAATAGGCCACAACCATCCATAAACCAATGGCAAACCCAACATTCATTGGTAAAAAGGGTAGGTTAAAATCTGGCACAAGCACAACCCAGCAGATGACACAAAGCATGAGCCATAGAAAGCAAACCACTAGGCTCAGAGAATAGGGAAACCAACTAAAACCAGCACCACTTTGACCCAAAAGAAGGTCATGTTAGTATAGAATGTGGTTTAAGTATCAAAAGAAACTCAACAAAAACCACATCCTAGTGAGGGCAGCACAAAAAAAAATAACAAAAAAATAGACTGAATAAAACCACCATAGCAAATGATCAACAAAAGAGCATAAAGTTCAAATCTTATTTAAGAAAGTCCAGTGTTATCCAGATTCACTAGACCATCCAGATGCTTAGGTAAGCTATGGTTATCAAATAAAGTGAGCTCATTTAATTCCCCTCCCAAATAAGCCAGGAAATCAGCACAAGCATTACCTTCATGAGGAATGTGAGAAATTTTGTAGCAAACTTGAGAAAGAAGCTTTATAGTGTGATTAAGAAGATAAAATAAGTCAACATTTCCCATATTATTATTATCGAGAATATCAAGTAAAAGAAGAACATTAACTTCAATCCAAATATTTTAGAGGCCTTTGCTTAAACAAATATCAATAGCTTTGTTAACAGTCATGAGTTCAGCATAAATAACAGAACAAGCTTTGAAGGGGTAGGCAAAAATACAAATGACAGTGCCTTTAGAATCCCTAAGAAGTCCACCACAGCCATATTTGTTTGGGGAAATAGAACCATCAGTATTGATCTTAATAGAATTTTTTTAAAGCTTAATCCAATGTATAATCCTTATACTCTTGTAGGAAGGATCATCATGCAAAGTGTTACCCAGCTTTTTAGCCACAAATTTATAACCTCTAAAGTGAAAATTACTAATTAAATTTGCATTAAACAAAGCAAGATTTTTTTTTTAGTTCTAGCAAGGATCCTTTTATGGTTCATTGGGATGCCACGATATTTAGCATCATTTCTATCCATCCAAATGAACCAAATAAGGGTAATAGTAATAAAAGCTTTGATATGACCTTTCACAGTTTTATGAAAACAAACTTCAAGAAGTTGATATAATGAAATGGAGCTGTGAAAATAGTTAGTGTTAAATAAATCATCATATCGTATCCAATGTTTTGAAACAATAGCACCATTGGCAAAATCATGATTAACATTTTCAATATGAAAGCAATAATAGCACTTAGCAAGTAAGTAAATCCCTTTAAGCCAGAGCAAGAAATCAACCGAATGAAGATATTCAAAATCATCCAAGCTAAAACTGAATAAGAAATGGGAATGATATTGTTCCAAAGTTTAATGATAAAATTAGAGGTATTCTAGTTCTTTATAATAAAATTCCAAACCACTTTAAGAATTAAATCACCATTGTAAGAGAGATTGAAAAGTATTTGACTCGTTTATTAGAAAAGATAGCGATGTTACAAAACTTGTCAAAAATAGAAATCAGAATATAGTTCTCAAGTTTGTTTTCATTCCAATTATTATTAAGCTAGGTTGTAGGTTTAGTGTTGTAGTTTTAGGGTTAGTTTTAGGGTTTAGGGTTTATATTTTAGGGTTTAGGATTTAGGGTTTAAGGTTTTTTTTTAAATTAAGTAAATCGGTAGGTTTAGTTTATTTAGTATATTTTGTTTATTACTTATTTATTTAGGGTTTAGGGTTTTTTTGGGTTTAGGGTTTAGTTTAGGGATTAGGTTTTATGTTTACGGTTCAGGTTTTAATTTAGGGTTTAGGTTTTTGGTTTTTTTTAATAGAGAACAAATTCATATTCAACATTTCTTCATTTCGATTTCATCAACCAAGTAACACATGAAGTTTTCTAAGGTACAAGCGATAACATAGATAAAAAATGAGCACACATAGAGCAAATCAAAAATTCTAGATAACTAGAACCGTCTCTACTGTAAAGACACAGTTCCAGAAGCAGCAGATCCGATTGACCGTTCTTTAGTTTCTCTAGTTCCCATCAGAACCCCAACCTCTAAAGTAGTGGGATCCACCATCATATCCTGGTTCTCTCCCTCCACCACCACCACGGCTATAACCTTCTTCAGTCCTCACGCCTTTATAACCACCATTGCTCTAACTGCCACCTCGATGTCAATCAGCACCTACAGATGCCCCACCACCACTGCGATAATCACCGCATCCACCTTCGACTCCACTGCAAGATCTAGACTAAGCCTAGTTGATGGTGATGTTTCTACTGTCAATGTTATGCATTCGTAGGGTTTAGGTTTTTTTAGTGAAAGTTAGAATTATATTACCATAAAAATAAAGGATACAATGTCCTTAAAAGGGGTAAAGCTTAAATTTTTACTGCTCATAGAGCTATAAGAAACCTAAAGAGCTAAACTCCCATCTAAGTATAATGAAAAAAAAAATAAAAGAGAAAAAGCAACAACATAAAAGCAAATGAGAAAAAACACAAAAAATACTAATAAAACTTAAGAAAATATTAAAAGGACTAGTCAATTGAAGCTCATGATCCCTTTGAGAAGGGAACATAAGAAAGATCCACATCAATAGTTCTTGAGTTGGTTGAGTAAAGATCATTCCATCTGTGAAGTTCCAACCTACAAAAGAAATTTGCAAAACACTACAAAGGCAATGGTCATAGATCATGGGAAAATGATAAAGTAAACAATTTAGAAAGAGCTGAGAAAGAGAAGGCTCAGGCTCAGTTAAGATCATCTCAAGGGGCAACAATACATATGTGTATCTAAACTTCATGAGAAGTGTTACAATCATATGCATGCTACCAACCAAAGAGAAGAGATGGGGAAACATCAAGGCCATCATAGCCAGCATACCTACTATAAGCAACCATCCAAGGCAAAATAATCCATTGTGAGCCAGTTCTTGCACAAAAAAAAATTGAGAAAACTAGCCAGCTAATAGCCAGTCAGCAGCTAACCCACCAACCAAAACCCCTTAGACTAAACACATCAAGCCAGCATCCTAGAAGTTACAGAAGGGTCAGTGGTTCAAAACAACCCACAACTATTTCTAGAGCACTAGCAATCCAAATCCTTGGGCAAAACCCCCACCCAAATAACAAAATAGTAGAAGATAAGCAGCACCAGAGAGGGGAAAGCCATAGCATAGAGAGACCAAGAGGGCATCAATAAATTACCATCAAAACCACCACCAAGGAAAGCAAAAGGAAAGCAAATCCACGATCACCAACTAAGTGGCAAATATCAAGAAATAAGGAGAGCCAACCAAACTAATGGGACTCAATACTAACAACCAACATAAAGCCCAACACACCAAGCCATGGCACAAGCATCCAAGGTAAGACAATAGCCACAAAAAACCCCTCAAGCAGCCAACCCTCAACAATAAGTCCTAAAATAAGACAAAAAAATGATAAGAGCTCATATCCTCCACCAACAAAATAGCCACTAAAACCACCCAGGCCAATAGCTAATAGGATGAGCAACAAGAAAACCAACAACCAAATCAGGAAGCAAGAACAAAGGAAAAATATCTGCACCTAAGAGAGGATAACCAACCCCGAAGCAGACTAGAAACCCAACCAAAGGAACTCAACCAAAAGCACCTAAACCAACCATCAAGCACAACCAACACATCCACCGAGCCAACCAACCTAGCCAGCCAAAATAGCTAATCAACCTAGTCAACAAATAAAACCAACCAATAGATAGAGCCAATACAGAACCAAAAATAAAGGAAAAGAACAACAATAGACAAAGCCACAACCCACCTAAAAATCTCCAAAATTAACAAGAAAAAAAAATGGTAGTAACCCAACAAACTATAAAAGGCCAAGGAGGACCACCAAACCACAAGCAGCAAAACTGTAAAGACAGGAACAAGGCCAGAGGCAAATAAAACCCCTTCCAAATCCCAAAGAGTAGACACTCACTACAAAGGAGAAAATGGGGAGACAACAACCATAGAACAGCTAACTCCAATTCACAAGGTAGATGGAACCAACCAGCAGAAACCTTTAAGCTAAACTAGGAAAGTAGAATAAGAGCCACCAAAAAAATACAAAACTAAGCCAAGAAATAAGAGGCCAACAATAGCCATAAAAATATAACCACTAAAAACTTGCTTGTAGATGAAAGAAATAAATAGCAGCAACCAGTAGAACCAACCATAACATCTATAAATCCAATTCAAAAAAGGCCCCAGCTAGCCAAAACTAGAGGCAAACCCAACATTCATTGATAAAAGGGGTAGGCCAAAATCTGGCACAGCCATAACCAAACAAGAGACACGAAGCATGAGCTACAAAATAAAAACCACCAGGCTCAAAGGATAGGGAAACCAATTAAAAATATCACCACAATGACCCAAAAATAGGTCAGGCAAGTATACAATGGGGTAAAGAGGAAGGGGGTATAAGTATAGAAATAAACTTAGCAAAGACCACTTTCTAGTGAGGGGAGCACAAAAATGACAACAAAAAATAGACTGAATAAAACCACCAAAGCAAAAGATCAACAAAAGAGCAGAAGGTTAAAATCTGAGGTAAGGTAGTCTAGTGTTATCCAGATTGAGTAGACCACACAGATGCTTAGGTAGGCTATAGTTACCAAATAAACTGAGCTCATTTAATTCCCCTCCCAAATTATCTAGGAAATCAGCATAAGCATTACCTTCACGAAGAATGTGTGAAATTTTGTAGCAGGATTGAGAAAGAAGCTTTTTAGTGTGATTAAGAAGATAAAATAAGTCAACATTTCCTATTTTTTTATTATTGAGAATATCTAGTAAAAGAAGAGCATCAACTTCAATCTAAATATTAAAGAGGCTTTTACTTAAACAAATATCAATAGCGTTGTTAATAGCCATGACTTTAGCATAAATAATAGAACAAGCTTTGAGGGGGTTGGCAAAAGCATAAATGATAATGCCTTTCGAATCCCTTAGAATTCCACCACAGCCATATTTGGTTGGGGAAATAGAACCATCAGTATTGATCTTAATAGAATTTATCGTATGCTTAATCCAATGTATAATCTTAATACTCTTGTAGGAAGGATCATCATGCAAAGTGATACCCATTTTTTTAGCCACAAATTTATAACCTCTAAAGTGAAAATTGCTAATTAAATTTGCATTAAACATAGCATGAATTTTTTCTTTTGTTCTAACAAGGATCCTTTTATGGTTGATAGGGATGAAACAATATTTAACATCATTTATATCCATCCAAATGAACCAAATAAGGCTAATAGCAATTAAAACTTTGATATGACCTTTCATAATTTTAAGGAAACAATCTTCAAGAAGTTGATATAATGAAAGAGAGCCATGAAAATAGTTAGTGTTAAATAAATCATCATACCATATCCAAAGTTTGGATGTAATAGCACTATTAATAAAAACATGATTAACATTTTCATTATAAAAGCAACAATAGTAGTTAAAAGTAAGTAAAACCCTTTAAGCCAGAGCAAGGAATCAACCGGGATGAAGTTATTAAAAATTCTCCAAGCAAAAACTGAATAAGAAATGGGAATGATATTGTTCCAAAGTTTAATGAAACATTAGAGGTGTTCTATTTATTTTTAATTAAATTCCAAAACCCCTCTAAGAATGAAATCACCATTATAAGAGAGCTTGAAAAGAATTTGATCCATTTTATTAGAAAAGATAATGATGTTGCAAAGCTTGACAAAAATAGAAATAGGAATTTAGTTTTCAAGTTTCTTTTCATTCTAATTATTATTAAGCTAGGTTGAGGTTTAGTGTTGTAGATTTAGGGTTTAGGATTAAGCATTTAAAGTTTATTTTTCAAAATTAAATAAACTGGTAGGTTTAAGTTTATTTAGTATATTAGGTTTATTTTTTATTTAAAGTTTAATGTTTAGGGTTTAGGGTTTAAGTTTTTGGTTTTAGGGTTTAGGGTTTGGGTAAGGTTTTAGGGTTTAAGGTTTAGGGTTTAGGGTTTAGGGTTTTTAGGGTTGAGGGTTTAGGGTTGAGGGTTTTTAGGGTTTAGGGTTTAGGGGTTTAGGCTTTTGGGGTTTAGGGTTTAGGATTTAGTTTAGGGTTTAGGTTTAGGGTTTAGGTTTTAGTTTAGGGTTTAAGATTTTTATTTTTTTAATAGAGAACAAATTCATATTTGACATTTCTTCTTTTTGATTTCATCAACCAAGTAACACACCAAGTTTTCTAAGACACAAGGGACAACATAGATAAAAATGAGCACACATAGAGCAAATTAAAAACCCTAGATAACTAGAACTGTCTCTACTATAATAAGACAGTTCCATAAGCAGTAGATCAAATTGACCGTTCTTCAGTTTGTCTAGTTCCCATCAGAACCACCCCAGCCTCTTGAGTAGCGAGATCCACCATCATATCCCCGATGTCTCCCTCTGCCACCACCACAGTTGTAACCTCCGTCGCTCCTCCCGCCTCCATAACCACCACTGCTCTGACCACCACCTCCATATCCACCAGCACCTCCATATCCCCCACCAGCACTGCAATAACCATCTCCTCCACATTCGGTTCCACAACTTTATTTAGACTTAGCCTGGTTTACGATGATATTCCTACCATCAAGATTCTGCCCATTCTTAGTGTTTAGGTTTCTTATGTTTGATGGTTTAGCCTTATTTTTTAATTTATTTAGTTACTTTAGGTTTAGGTTTAGGGTTTATGGTTTAGGGTTTAAGGTTTAAGGTTTGTTGTTTAGGGTTTAAGGTTTAGGGTTTTTTAGGGTTTAAGGTTAACGATTTAGGATTGTACGTTTAGTGTTTAGAGTATAGAATTGAGGGTTTAATTTTTTTTAAAAAAAGTAAACAGGTAGATTTAGGTTTATTTAATTCATTTAGTTTATTTTTATTTATTTATTTTTTTATTTAGGTTTATTTTTTATTTTAATTTAATTGAGTTTACTTATTTTAATATTTGTTTACTTTTTTATGTTTAGGTTTAGGTTTCAGTTTATTTTTTAGAAAATATTTTATTTATTTTAGTTTAGGTTTAGGTTTATTTAATTTTGTTTATCTAATTTTTATTTTAGGTTTAGGTGTTTTAGTTTATGGTTTAGGTTTTATTTATTATTATTTTAGGTTTAATTTTAGGTTTATTTTTAGGTTTAGGTTTTTATTTAGTTTTTATTTTATTTTACCTTAGGTTTATTTTATTTTAATTTTAAGTTTAGTTTTTATTTTATTTAGGTTTATTATTATTTTAGTTTAGTTTAGGTTTTATTAATTTAATTTAGTTTTTTATTTTTTATTTTTATTTTCTTTTTTTTTTTTTTAGGTTTAGGTTTATGTTTTAGTTTATGTTTTTATTTTATTTTAATTTTTTTTACTTTGGCTTAGGTTTTTTAAGTTATTTTTTTTAGGTTTTATTTAGTTTAGGTTTAGGTTTTTAGCTTTTTAGGGTTTAGGGTTTAGGGTTTAGCATTAGTTTATGGTTTAGGGTTTTGGGATTATGGTTTAGGTTTTAGGTTTAGGGTTTTAGTTTAGGGTTTATGATTTTTAGTTTTATTTTTTTTAATGGAGAACAAATTCATATTTAACATTTCTTCTTTTCAATTTCGTCAACCAAGTAACACACCAAGTTTTTTAAGGCACAAGTGATAACATAGATCAAAAATGAAAGGCATAGAGCAAATCAAAAACCTAGATAACTAGAACCGTCTCTAATGTAAAGACATAGTTCCATAAGCAGTAGATCGGATCGATCATTTTTCAATTTTAATTTTATTTAGGTTTTTATTTTTAGGTTTATTTTATTTTTTAGTTTATTTTAGATTCCTATTTATTTTATTTTAGTTTATTTTATTTTATTTTTAGGTTTAGGCTTAGTTTTTAGTTTAGATTTTTATTTCATTTTATTTTTTTAAATTTATTTATGTTTAGATTTTTTTTATATAATTTATTTTAAGTTTTGG
Source organism: Cymbidium sinense (assembly GCA_021442155.1). Classification (NCBI taxonomy): domain Eukaryota; kingdom Viridiplantae; phylum Streptophyta; class Magnoliopsida; order Asparagales; family Orchidaceae; genus Cymbidium; species Cymbidium sinense. Next base: position 200,755,459 of record CM038214.1, read on the forward strand.
TAGTTTAGGTTTAGGGTTTAGGGTTTATGGTTTAGGGTTTAGGGTTTAGGGAGTTTAGGGTTTAGTGGAGGTTTAGTTTAGTTTAGGGTTTGGTTTAGTTAGAGTAGGGAGTTTTAGAGCTTTTGGGTTTAGGGTGGGTGGAGAGGATTGTGGGTTTAGGGTTTTAGGAAGGTTGGGTTTAGTGGGGGGTTTAGCTTTAGTTTTTAGCATTTAGCATTTAGGAGTTTAGGGTTTTTTTTTTCAAATTAAGTAAACTAGATGGTTTCGGTTTATTTAGTTAATTTTTTATTTATTTTAGTTTATTTTAATTTTATCTTTTTATTTAGGTTTATTTTTATTTTATTTAGTTTAGTTTATTTATTTTAGGTTTCTTTAATATAGTTTAGGTTTTATTTTAGTTTACTTTTGGTTTGGCTAGGTTTATTTTTATTTTATTTAGTTTTATTTTAATTTATTTTTAGGTTTAGGTTTTATTTTATTTTGCTTATTTTTAGGTTTTTTTTATTTTTGTTTAGGGTTTAGATTTTATTTTTAATTTATTTTAGGTTTTATTTTAGGTTTATTTTATAGGTTTAGGTTTTTTATTTAGTTTATATTTTATTTTATTTTATGATTATTTTATTTTTATTTCATGTTTAATTTTTATTTTAGTTAGGTTTTATTTAGGTTTATTTTTTATTTAGTTTAGTTTAGGTTTTTGTTTATTTTATTTGAGTTTAGTTTTTATTTTCTATTTTATTGTATTTTTATGTTTAGGTTTAGATTTTAGTTTAGGTTTTTATTTTATTTTATTTAATTATTTAATTATTTTATTTTATTTAGTTTTAGGTTTTTTTGATTATTTTATTTTTAGGCTTTATTTGGTGTAGGTTTAGGTTTTTATGTTTTTAGGGTTTAGAGTTTAGGGTTTGGGGTTTAGGGTTTAGGGTTTGGGGTTTAGGGTTTAGGGTGAGGGTTTAGGGTTGTAAGAGTTTTGAGTTATTGGGTGGGTTAGTTTAGGGTTTAGTGTTTTTAAAATTTTTAAAATTTTTTTAAATGGTAAACTAGTAGGTTTATGTTTATTTAGTTTATTTTTATTTTGATTTAGGTTTATTATTATTTTTATTTAGTTTAGTATATTTAATTTAGGTTTAGTTATTTTAGTTTTGGTTTTATTTAGTTTATTTTTTAGGTTTAGTTTTATTTTTAGGTTTAGTCATTTTACATTTATTTTTTCTATGTTTAAGTTTTAGGTATTTATTTTTGGTTTATTTTTAGGTTTTATTTATTAGTTTATGTTCAGTTTTATTTTTAGTTTATTTTATTTTATTTAGTTTAGGTTAAGGTTTAGGTTTAGTATATTTGAGGTTTAGGTTTTATTTATTTTAGCTTATTTTATTTTAGTTTAGGTTTAGGTTTATTTTAATTTTATTTTCAGATTAGGTTTTTTCAGTTTAGGGTTTAGGTTTTATTTTTTATTTATTTTTAGGTTTTATTTTTAAGTTTATTATTTTGGTTTATGTTTTATTTAGTATTTATTTTAATTTATTTTAGGTTTCTTTTATTTTTATTTTAGATTTAGCTTTTATTTTATATAGGTTTTTATGTTTTAGTTTAGTTTAGTTTTTTATTTATTTTATTTTAGTTTAGTTTTATTTTTTATTTTATTTTCTTTTTAGATTTAGGTTTTAGTTTATGTTTTTATTTTTTTATTTTTTATTGTGGTTTAGATTTATTTATTTATTTTATTTTTAGGTTTTAAAATTTTTAGGGTTTAGGGTTTCAGGTTTAGGGTTTAGGGTTTAGGGTTTAGGGTTTAGGGTTTTCTTAGTTTCAGTTTTCGTTTATTTTATTATTACTTTTTTATTTTTATTTTAGGTTTAGGTTTTTTTTGGTTTAGGGTTTAGGTTTTATTTTTTATTTATTTTTAGGTTTAGTTTTTAGGTTTAGGTTTTTATTTACTTTTTATTTTATTTTATCTTAAGTTTATTTTAGGTTTATTTTATTTTTATTTTATTTATAGTTTTTATTTTATTTAGGTTTTTATTCTTATGTTTATTTTAGTTTTTGGTTATGTTTAGGTTTTTATTTATTTTATTTTAATTTATTTTATTTTATTTTAATTTTAGGTTTACGTTTAAGTTTTTATTTATTTATTTTAGGGTTTGTATTTTTATTTTATTTAGGTTTAGGCTTTTTTTATATATTTTATTTTTATGTTTTATGTAATTTAGGTTTTTTTGGTTTAGGGTTTAGGGTTTAGGGTTTAGGATTTATGGTTTTAGGGTTTAGGATGTTGGGTTAAGGTTTAGGGTGTAGGGTTTATAGTTTAAGGTTTTTAAGGTTTAGGATTTAGGGTTAACTTAGGGTTTAGGGTTTTGAGTTTACTTAGGGTTTAGGGTTAGTTTAAGGTTTAGGGTTTAAGGTTTAAGGTTTAGGCTTCAAGGTTTATGGTTTAATGTTTAGAGTTAGTTTAGGTTGTAAGGTTTAGGGTTTTATGATTTAGGGTTTAGGGTTTAGGGTGTTTTAGGGCTTAAGGCTTAGAGCTTAGGGTTTAGGGTTTAGGGTTTAGGGTTTATGGTTTAGGGTTTTAGGGTTTAGGTTTTAGGGTTTAGAGTTTAGTGTTTAAGGTTTAGGGTTTTAGTATTTAGGGTTTAGGGTTTAGGGTTGTAGGTTTAGGTTTAGAGTTTAGGGTTTAGGGTTAGTTTTAGGGTTTAGAGTTTAGGGTTAAAGTTTTTTAATTTTTTATTTTTTTAAACTAAAAAACTTCAGGAGGGTTTAGGTTTATTTAGTTTATTTTTTTATTCTAGTTTATTTTATTTTATTTCCTATGTAGGTATATTTTTATTTTTATTTAGTTTAGTTTATTTACTTTAGTTTATGTTTTTTATTTTAGTCTATTTTTTTAGGTTTTGGTTTAGGTTTAGGTTTATTTTTTTAGGTTAGTTTAATTTTTTAACTTATTTTTTAGGTTTAGGTTTTATTTTTTATTTTTAGGTATAGGTTTAAATTTTTATTTAATTTTTTTATGTTTAGTTTATGTTTTATTTTTAGATTTTATTTTTTACTTTAGGTTTAGGTTTACTTTTAATTTAATTTATTTTATTTAGTTTAGGTTTAGGTTGAGGTTTAGTTTATTTTAGGTTTAGGTTTAGGTCTTATTTATTTTAGTTTAGTTTAATTTAGCTTAGGGTTAGGTTTATTTATTTTTTATTTTAGGTTTAGGTTTTTTTTTAAAGTTTAGGGTTTAGGTTTTATTTTGTATTTAGTTTAAATTTTAATTTTTAGGTTTATTTTTTACATTTAGGTTTTAATTTAATCTTTATTTTATTTTATTTTAGGTTTAGTTTTTATTTTATTTAGATCTTTATTTTTTTGTTTAGTTTAGCTTTTTTATTAATTTTATTTTAGTTTAGTTTTTATTAATTATTTTATTTTCTTTTTAGGTTTAGGTTTTAGTTTATGTTTTTATTTTATTTTATTTATTTATTTTTTAATTTTGGTTTAGGTTTTTTCATTTATTTTATTTTTATGTTTTATTTAGTTTAGGTTCAAGTTAATGGTTTATTGTTTAGGGTTTAGGGTTAGTTTAGTGTTTAGAGTTTAGGGTTTAGGATTTATGGTTTAAGGTTTAGGGTTTAGGGTTTTTATTTTTTTGGCATAGGATTTAGGGTTTAGAGTTTTAGGGTTTAGGGTTTAGGGTTTAGGGTTTAGGGCTTAGGGTTTACGGTTTAGCTTTTAGGATTAGGGTTTAGGGTTTTTAGGGTTTATGGTTTAGGGTTTAGGGTTTAGGTTTTAGGTTTAGGATTATATATTTTAATTTATGGTTTAGGGTTTATGGTATTTTTTTTAACAAATAACAAATTTAGATTCAATATTTCTTCTTTTAGATTTCGTCAACCAAGTAACAAACTACGAAAGTGAGGTAATCAAATGACCTCCTTGAGGCTAGGTAAAGCCTCGTGTTCCTAGGATTTCCAGACTATATACCGCTTACCATTCAATCTTATATAAATCAACACAATAATAGGGGAATGAGTATTAAAAATTCATACACTTAAGCTATAAGCACATGCATTTCAAATGTATTTATAACTAGGATCATAACACATATTATTATTCATTTATAAGAAAAATCCATTTGGATTTAATAGTGTAATAGCCACGCATATATTAAATTAAATCAACACATGCAAGTTTACATAAAGGAAATCCATTTTATCTTACTTGATTTTGAAAATATGGATGCATGTATTCAAATGACATACCAAATTTAACATGATTGGAAAGAGGATAATCAAATATAAGCATGTGATTCATTCAACCAAACTAGTTCTTAAGGACAATCAAATCAAATAAGATTACTTAAAGCAAACCAAAGCTTTTTTATTAATTAAGTTTTGCATTTGATTTGATTTAAAGAAGAGAAGAGAAATCATCACTTATTGTTTTAAACCCATTCCCACATTATGATTTAATTTAAGGAAATGTAATTAAGTTGAGTTTATGGGTTAATTAAGTTGAACCCTTAATTAGATGAATTAATTACCCTACCTATGTCACCTTAAAGTAATTAACTAAATAATTAAGAGCCAACATGATATGCATGGAAAATAAGCTTGCAATGATCCTAGGAAATAAAAGTGACCTAATGCAATTGGCTCATGATTAATAGTTAATTTGATTAAAGGACTTAATTAATTATTCTTACAATTTTCCCACACATGTGGACTAACCATAATTTCATTAAACTCCTTTACATTATTAAACACCTAAGGATCTACCCCATGATTTAATTAATTAAGGTCTGATGTGATCATAATTTCAATTTGATTAAGTGATTTAATTAATTAGTTAAATCATAATTAATTTCATTTTTTAAAAAGGGTGAAATGAACTTAGGGAAAGGGGTCCCAACCCTATTCCTTAGTTCACTTACTATTGAACAATGATTAATAAATTTAATTAACCAATTTATTACTATTCATGTTATTAATTAATCATTAATTAACTTAAAAGAGTAGTTAAGGTTTAATTAGTCAATTTTCCTAATTAAGTGAGCAATAAATCCCAAGAAAATCATGGGAGTCAGAGGTCATCCCATTAAATTAACCCATAAAATTTGGGATTAATTGCTCAAGTAATTAATAAGTAATTAAGCTAATAAATTTTGTAATTAAACTTTAATTACTATTCAAAATTAGTTAAGATCATTTTTAATTAATTCTCCTCTGAAATACCTTTAAAATGAGTATTTATTTGCATTATTTTGATATCTATGATGTTTTATGATTTTTAGAAGTTTCAACCATTAAAAATGAATAATTAAGCCTAATTAAAGCCTAATCCTATTAGCGTCATGTGGCGCGTTGATGCGTGCACTTTCCACATGGTGCCACGGGATTGGCTACTTAAAACTTATCTAACTTCGGCACTACGTGGCGTGGCGATGGTTCTTTCATCATCCTCCGATCAAATGACTATGATTAATCCCATAGCTTAATAGGATTAAATCAGGTCGTTCTAGTGGATTTAATCATGACCGTTCATTTTAATCATGCGAAACAAATGGTGCGTGATCTAACATCACCTAAGTGAGGGAGAATGGAGTCCATCTTCCATAGCTCACTTGATCCAAGCTTACACGAGCTCGGATCAACTCCAAAAGGATCCCACACCTTAACGAAATCGATCGGAGGGGATCCAATGATCAAGATCACATGAGATGCAAGTTTTCATCAAAAGCTCCAACTTTTTTGGGATCAGTTTGGAAGCATACCTCACGAGCTCAACGCTTGAATGATTGAGGAGCTTCATCTAGTGGAGATGAAGCCAGTTGAAAATCAATCCCTTGGCGTTATTTCGGAAGGCCATGAAATAATGATTTCAAGCTCAGCTTTGATCGAAGTTCCACCTCCAGTGCTTGCTAATCTTGGGAGATGTTTCATTCTTGCTCAATGAGGCCTAGGGAAGGAGTGTGCAAGTTAATTTAAGTTTGATGGAGAAATGGGAAGTTAGGTCAAAATGGAAGTGTCGAGGATGGATGGGAATGGCATTTTGATCGAGAATGAACTTGGGAGCTTAGGGAATGTCTTTAGCGGGTTGTCTTGGGTAGCTAGGGCTAGAGGAATGAATTTTATGTGTATTTTAAATGAGAGGGTATACCCCTTCATCTTTATCTGGCGGTGGGATCGGGTTTGGCTTCTAGTGACCTTTCGACCATCTCAGATAGTCATGCTTAAGGTTTAGGGTTTATGGTATATTATTTATAATTTAGGGTTAGGAATAGGGCTTAGTGTTTAGGGTTTAGGTTTTACGGATAAGGGTTAGTTTCAGATTTAGGGTTTAGGGTTTAGGGTTTAGGGTTTAGGGTTGTAAGTTTAGGGTTCAAGCTTTAGGATTAGTTTTAGGGTTTAGGGTTATGGTTTAGGGTTTTAGATTTAGAATTTAGGGTTTTGGGTTTAAGGTTTAGGTTTTTTTAAAATTAACTAAACTAATAGGTTTAGGTTATTTTTTAGTTTATTTTTTATTTATGTTAGTTTATTTTATTTTTTATTTTTATTTAGGGTTTAGGGTTTAGGGCTAGGGTTTAGACTTTAAGGTTTAAGGTTTAAACTTTACAATTTAGGCTTTAGGATTAGGGTTTTGAGGGTTTAGGGTTTAGGGTTTAGGTTAGTTTAGGGATTAGTGTTTGGGGTTTAGCGTTTATGGTTTTTTAATGTTTAGGGTTTAGGGTTTAGGGTTTAGGGTTTTAGGGTTTAGGGTTTAAGGTGTAGGGTTTTTAGGGTTTAGAGTTTAGGGTTAAGGCTTTATTTTAGGTTGAGAGGTTTTAGTTTATTTAGGTTTTTTTAGGTTAAGTGGCAAGTTTAGGTTTATTTAGTTTATTAGGTTTTTTTAAAAGTTTGTTTAGTTTATTTTTCATTTTTAGTTATTTTAGTTTATTTTATGTTTAGGTTGAGGTTTATGTTTATTTTTTAGTTTATCTTTATTTTTATTTTATTTTTTAGGTTTAGGTTTAGGTTTTTATTTTATTTTTTTAAGGTAAAGATTTAGGTTTTTATTTTAGGTTTATTTTTAGGTTTTATTTTTTTAGTTTAGGTTTAGGTTTATTTTTTGTTTATTTTATTTTATTTAGTTTAAGGTTTAGGTTTAGGTTTTATTTATTCTAGTTTAGTTCATTTTTATTTAGGTTTAGGTTTATTTTATTTTATTATTTTAGGTTTAGGCTTTATTTTAGTTTATTTTGGTTTTATTTCTTTATTTATTTTTAGGTTTTATTTTATAAGTTTTGGATTTTATTTTGTTTTTATTTTATTTTATTTTAGGTTTATTTTATTTTTATTTTTCATTTAGTTTTTATTTTATTTAGGTTTTTATTTTAAGGTTTATTTTATTTTATAGTTTAGTTTAGGTTTTTATTTATTTTATTTTAGTTTAGTTTTATTTTTTATTTTATTTTAATTTTAGGTTTAGTTTTAGGTTTAGGGTTTATGGTTTAATGTTGTAGGTTTTAGAGTTTAGGGTCTAGGGTATAGGGTTGTAGTTTAAGTGTTTATGGTTTAAGGTTTATGGTTAGTTTTAGGATTTAGGGTTTAGGGTTAGTTTTAGGTTTTATGGTTTAGGTTTTTTTTAAAAAAAAAATTAAGTAAACTAGTAGGTTTAGGTTTATTTAGTTTACTTATTTATTTTTTATTTATTTTAATTTATTTTATTTTTTATTTTTATGTAAATTTATTTTTTATTTTTATTTAATTTAGCTTATTTTTTAGTTTTATTGATTTCAGTTTAGGTTTTTTATTTTAGTTTATTTTTTAGGTTTAGGTTTATTTTTTAGTTGAGTTTAATTTTATTTTAATCTTGAATTTTAGGTTTTTAGGTTTTTTATGGTTTAGGGTTTAGGGTTTAGGGTTTAGGGTTTTGAGGTTTAGGGTTTAGGGTTAGGGTTTAGAGTTTAGGGTTTAAGGTTTAGTGTTTAGGCTTTAGGGTTTAAGGTTTAGGGTTCAGGGTTTACGATTGTAGGTTTAGGGTTTAGGGTTTAAGGTTTAGGGCTAGGGTTTAGAGTTTAAGGTTTAGGGTTTAAGCTTTACTATTTAGATTTTAGGGTTTAGAGTTTTGATGGTTTAGGGTTTAGGGTTGTAGGGGGGTTTAGGGTTTAGGGTTTAGTTAGTTTAGGGTTTATGGTTTTTTAGTGTTTAGGGTTTAGGGTTTAGGGTTTAGGGTTTAAGGTTTAGGGGTTTTTGGGTTTAGGGTTTAAGGTGTAGGGTTTTTTAGGGTTTAGTGTTTAGGGTTAAGGCTTTATTTTAGGTTGAGGTTTTTTAGTTTATTTAGGTTTTTTTAAGGTTAAGTGGTAAGTTTAGGTTTATTTAGTTTACTTAGGTTTTTCTAAAGTTTATTTATTTTATTTTTCTTTTTAACTTATTTTTGTTTATTTTTTAGGTTTAGGTTGAGGTTTATGTTTTTTTTTTCAGTTATCTTTATTTTATTTTATTTTTTAGGTTTAGGTTTAGGTTTTATTTTATTTTTTTAGGTTTAAGATTTAGGTTTTTATTTTAGGGTTATTTTTAGATTTTTTTTTTAGTCTAGGTTTAGGTTTATTTTTAGTTTATTTTATTTTATTTAGTTTAGGGTTTAGGTTTAGGTTTTATTTATTCTAGTTTAGTTTATTTTTATTTAGGTTTAGGTTTATTTTATTTTATTATTTTAGGTTTAGGCTTTCTTTTAGTTTAACATTTATGTTTTATTTCTTTATTTATTTTTAGGTTTATTTTTTAGGTTTTGGATTTTATTTTATTTTTATTTTATTTTATTTTAGGTTTATTTTATTTTTATTTTTAATTTAGTTTTTATTTTATTTAAGTTTTTATTTTCAAGTTTATTTTATTTTATAGTTTAGTTTAGGTTTTTATTTATTTAATTTTAGTTTAGTTTTATTTTTATTTTATTTTAATTTTAGGTTTAGGTTTAGGTTTAGGTTTAGGTTTAGGTTTAGTTTAGGTTTTAGTTTAGGTTTTTAATTTTATTTATTTATTTATTTTATTTATGTTTAGGTTTATTTATTTATTTTATTTTTATGTTTTACTTAGTTTAGGTTTAGATTTTTAAGTTTTTAGGGTTTAGGGATTAGGGTTTAGGGTTTAGAGTTTAGTGTTTGGGGTTTAGGATTTAGGGTTTAGGGTTTAGGGTTGTAGGTTTTATGGTTTATCGTCTAGGGTCTAGGGTCTAGGGTTGTAGGTTTACTGTTTAGGGTTTAAGGTTTATGGTTTAGGGTTAAGATTTTAGGTTTAGTTTATGAGTTTTTTTAGTTTAAGTTAGGGTTTAATGTTTAGGGTTTAGTGTTTAGGCTTTAGTTTAAGGTTTAGGGTTGAGGTTCTGATTGTAGGTTTAAGGTTTAGAGTTTAGGGAGGTTTAGGATTTAAGATTTATAGTTTAAAACTTTATTGTTTAGATAGAGTTTAGGGTTTTGAGGTTTAGGGTTTTAGGTTTAAGGTTTAAGGTTTAGGTTGTAGGATGTTGTAGGTTTAAGTTTAGGTTAGTTTAAGGTTTTATTGTTTGAGTTTAGAGTTTATAGTTTTAGTGTTTAGTTTAGGTTTATTTAGTTTATTTAGGTTTTTAAAGTTTATTTAGTTTATTTTCTTTTAACTTATTTTAGTTTATTTTTTAGGTTTAGGTTGAGGTTTATGTTTTCTTATCTTATTTTATTTTATTTTAAGTTTAGTTTAGGTTTTATTTTATTTTTATGTTTAAAAATTTAGGTTTTATTTTAGAGTTATTTTTATATTTTTTTAGTCTAGGTTTAGGTTTATTTTTAGTTTATTTTATTTTATTTAGTTTAGGGTTTAGGTTTAGGTTTTATTTATTCTAGTTTATTTTATTTTTATTTAGGTTTAGGTTTATTTTTTTTTTTATTTTTGGTTTAGGCTTTCTTTTAGTTTAACATTCAGGTTTTATCTCTTTATTTATTTTTAGGTTTATTTTTTAGGTTTTGGATTCTATTTTGTTTTTATTTTATTTTATTTTAGGTTTATTTAATTTGTATTTTTCATTTAGTTTTTATTTTATTTAAGTTTTTATTTTCAGTTTTATTTTATTTTATAATTTAGTTTAGGTTTTTATTTATTTTATTTTAGTTTAGTTTTATTTTTATTTTATTTTAATTTTTCATTTAGGTTTAAGTTTTAGTTTAGGTTTTTATTTAATTTTATTTTTTATTTTATTTATTTTATTTTTAAGTTTTACTTAATTTAGGTTTAGATTTTTAAGTTTTTAGGGTTTAGGGATTAGGGTTTAGGGTTTAGAGTTTAGGGTTTGGGGTTTAGGGTTTAGGGTTTTAGAGTCCAGGTCCAGTTTCAGGCTTTAGGTTTAAGTTTTTTTAGTTTTGGGATCAGTTGGTCAGTGGTTTGGGTTTGGGTTTAGGGTTCAGGATTTAGTGGGTTTAGCTCAGGGTAGAGAGTTTAGGTGGCCTAGGGTTAGCCTGATTAGGTCAGGTGATTTGGAGGGCTCAGAGTTTAGGAGTAAAGTCACCATTTAGTATGGTTTAGTGGTTTGAGGTTTAAGGGTTTAGGAGTTTAGGTCAGGTTGGGTCCAGGGGTTTAGGTTTGGGGGTTTAGGGTTTATGGTTTTAGGGTAGGGTAGGTTTAGGGTTTGGTGGTCAGTGGTTTTTACTTTAGTGTTTGTGGCTTTTTTATTGAGGGTTTTAGTTTATTTAGGTTTTGGTAGTTTATTTTCTTTAACTTATTTTAGCTTATTTTTAGGTTTAGAGTTTATGTTTTAGTTTATCATTATTTTATTTTATTTTTTAAGTTTATGTTTAGGTTTTTATTTCATTTTTTTAGGTTTAAGATTTATGTTTTTATTTTAGTATTATTTTTAGAATTTTTTTTTTAGTCTAGGTTTAGTTTTTTTTAGTTTATTTTATTTTATTTAGTTTTTGGTTTAGGTTTAGGTTTTATTTATTCTAGTTTTGTTTATTTTTTTTTAGGTTTAGGTTTATTTTATTTTATTATATTAGGTTTAGGCTTTCTTTTTGTTTAACATTTAGGTTTTATTTCTTTATTTATTTTTTGGTTTATTTTTTAGGTTTTGGATTCTATTTTATTTTTATTTTATTTTATTTTAGGTTTATTTAATTTTTATTTTTCATTTAATTTTTATTTTATTTAAGTTTTTATTTTCAGGTTTATTTTATTTTATAGTTTAGTTTAGGTTTTTATTTATTTTATTTTAGTTTAGTTTTATTTTTTATTTTATTTTAATTTTAGGTTTAGGTTTAGGTTTATGTTTTAGTTTAGGTTTTATTTTTTATTTTATTGTTTTATGTTTAAGTTTATTTATTTATTTATTTTTTTTTTTTAGTTTAGATTTTAAGTTTTAGGGTTTAGGATTAGGGTTTAGGGTTTAAGTTTTGGAGTTTAGGGTTTAGGTTTAGTTTAGGGTTTAGGGTCCAGTGTCTTCTGGGGTTAGTTTAGGTTTAGGGTTTAAGGTTTATGGTTTTTGGGATTTAGTTTAGGGTTTAGTGAAGGATTTTAGGGTTTAGGGTTGTGGTAGGGTTTAGGGTTTAGGTTAGGGAGGGTTTAGGTCAGGCTCAGTGGTGTTTAGGGTAGGGTTATAGGTCAGGGTAGGGTCAGTAGAGTTTAGAGTTTAGGTCATGGTAGTTTACTGCTCAGCCTCAGTGAGGTTTTAAGGATTTAGAGTTTAGGTTTAGGGTTTAGGGCCCAGTGAGGTGGGTTTAGAGTGGGTAGTTAGGTTTGGGTGGGTTTAGGTAGGAGTTTAGTTTAGGTGGAGGGTTTAGGGTTTAGGGTGGGAGAGTAGTCTTAGGTTAGCTTTATTTTAGAGAGTTTTTAGATTTAGGTTTTCGGGTTAAGTAGCAAGTTTAGGTTTATTTAGTTTATTTAGGTTTTTTTAAAGTTTATTTTATTTATTTTTCTTTTTAACTTATTTTAATTTATTTTTTAGGTTAGGTTGAGGTTTATGTTTTTTTTCAGTTTATCTTTATTTTATTTTATTTTTTAAATTTAGGTTTAGGTTTTTATTTTATTTTTTTAGGTTTAAGATTTAGGTTTTTATTTTAGGGTTATTTTTAAATTTTTTTTTTAGTCTAGGTTTAGGTTTATTTTTAGTTTATTATATTTTATTTAGTTTAGGGTTTAGGTTTAGGTTTTATTTATTCTAGTTTAGTTTATTTTTATTTATGTTTATGTTTATTTTATTTTATTATTTTAGGTTTAGGCATTCTTTTAATTTAACATTCAGGTTTTATTTCTTTATTTATTTTTAGGTTTATGTTTTAGGTTTTGGATTCTATTTTGTTTTTATTTTATTTTATTTTAGGTTTATTTAATTTTTATTTTTCATTAGTTTTTATTTTATTTAAGTTTTTATTTTCAGTTTTATTTTATTTTATAGTTTAATTTAGGTTTTTATTTATTTTAGGTTTATTTTTATTTTATTTAAATTTTTGTTTAGGTTTAGGTTTAGGTTTAGGTTTTAGTTTAGGTTTTTTTTATTTTAATTTTTTTATTTTATGTATTTTTAGGTTTATTTATTTATTTTATTTTTAAGTTTTACTTAGTTTAGGTTCATATTTTTAAGTTTTATGATTTAGGAATTAGGGTTTAGGGTTTAGAGTTCTAGTGGGGTAGGGTTTAGTTTAGAATGTGAGGGTTTATCCAGGTGCAGGTTTGGTGTCAGGTGGTTCATTTAGGATTAAGGTTTAGTTTAAGGTGGCTCAGAGGTGGGTTAGGATCAATTAGGTCAGGGCTCAGAGAGTTGTGGTTTAGGTTTAGGGCCTGGGTTTAGTATTTGGTGGGTAGGGTGGGTTAGGAGGTCAGAGCCTGGTAAGGTGGGTTTACCAGTTAGGGAGTGGGTCAGTTAGGTTTAGGGAGGAGTATAAGGTGGGTGGATGGTAGTGAGGGTTTAGTGGGAGCATCGTTGGAGGTGGGTGCAGGGTTTTAGTTTAGTGTGGGTTAAGGCTTTATTTTAGGGGTTTTTTATTTAGGTTTTAAGGTTATGCAAGTAGGTTTATTTAGTTTATTTTGGTTTTTTAAAATTTATTTAGTTTACTTTTCTTTTTAACATATTTTAGTTTATTTTTTAGGTTTAAGTTTAGGTTTTTATTTTATTTTCTTAGGTTTAAGATTTAGGTTTTTATTTTAGGGTTATTTTTAGGTTTTTTTTTTAGTCTAGGTTTAAGTTATTTTTAGTTTATTTTATTTTATTTAGTTTAGGGTTTTAGTTTAGGTTTTATTTTTTCTAGTTTAGTTCATTTTATGTTTAGGTTTTATTTTATTTTAGAGCTTTCTTAGTTTAACTTTTTTTATTTATTTTTAGTTTTATTGTTTAGGTTTTGGATTTTATTTTGTTTTTATTTTCTTTTATTTTAGGTTTATTTTATTTTTATTTTTCATTTAGTTTTTATTTTATTTAAGTTTTTATTTTTCAGGTTTATTTTACTTTGTAGTATAGTTTAGGTTTTTATTTATTTTAATTTATTTTAGTTTTATTTTTTTATTTTATTTTAATTTTTAATTTAGGTTTAGGTTTAGGTTTAGGTTTAGGTTTTAGTTTAGGTTTTTATTTATTTTTATTTTTTTTATTTTATTTATGTTTAGGTTTATTTATTTATTTTATTTTTAAGTTTTACATAGTAAAGTTTTAGGGTTTAGGGTTAGTAGGGTTTAGATTTTAGGTGGGGTTTAGGGCAGGTTTAGGTTTAAGTCCAGGCCAGTGCAGTAGTTTGGGTATGGTTATTTTTGAGGGTCAGTGGAGTTTTAGGGTGGTTTTTTAGGGTTTAGGTTTTAGGGCCCAGGATTAGGGTTTAGGGTTTAGTGTAGGTTATGGGTAGGGTTCATGCTAGGTTTTAGGATTTAGAGTTTTAGTTAAGTTTATTTCTCAGGGTTCAGGGTTTGAGGTTTGGGTAGTAGTTTTGGTATGTTTGGGGGTTTAGGGTTTTTTTAGGTTTAGGTTTAGGGTAGGGTTTAGTTTTAGAGGTGGGTAGAGGTTTTTAGGGTTTAGGCTTTATCTAGGTTGAGGGTTTAGTTTATTTAGGATTTTATGCAAGTAGGTTTATTTTATTTAGGTTTTAAAGTTTAGTTTATTTTTTCTTTTAACTTATTTAGCTTATTTTTAGGTTTAGGTTGAGGTTGATGTTTTTTTTGTTTATCTTTATTTTATTTTATTTTTTAGGTTTAGGTTTAGGTTTTTATTTCTTTTTTTAGGTTTAAGATTTAGGTTTTTACTTTAGGGTTATTTTTAGGTTTTTTTTTAGTCTAGGTTTAGCTTTAATTTTAGTTTATTTTATTTTATTTAGTTTAGGGTTTAGGTTTAGGTTTTATTTATTTTAGTTTAGTTTATTTTTATTTAGGTTTAGGTTTATTTTATTTTATTATTTTAGGTTTAGGGTTTCTTTTAGTTTAACATTTAGGTTTTATTTCTTTATTTATTTTTAGGTTTATTTTTTAGGTTTTGGATTTTATTTTGTTTTTATATTATTTTATTTTAGGTTTATTTTATTTTTATTATTCTTTTAGTTTTTATTTTATTTAAGTTTTTATTTTCAGGTTTATTTTATTTTATAGTTTAGTTTATGTTTTTATTTATTTTATTTTAGTTTAGTTTTAATTTTTATTTGATTTTAATTTTAGGTTTTGGTTTAGGTTTAGGTTTAGGTTTAGGTTTTAGTTTAGGTTTTTATTTATTTTTTTTTTTTATTTTATTTATGTTTAGGTTTATTTATTTATTTTATTTTAAGTTTTCTTAGTTTAGGTTTAGATTTTAAGTTTAGGGTTTGGGATTAGGGTTTAGGGTTTAGAGTTTAGGGTTTGGGGTTTAGGGTTTTTTTTAGGATTTAGGGTTTAGGTCCAGGGTCTAGTGTTTAAGTTTAGTTTTAGTTTTAGGTTTATGGTTTGTTTTAAGGATTAAGTTTAGTGTTTAGGGTTTAGGGTTTACGGTTTAGTATTTAGGTTTATTTTATTTTTATTTTACGTTTAGTTTTTATTTTATTTAGGTTTTTATTCTTATGTTTACTTTATTTTTTAGTTTAGTTTAGGTTTTTATTTATTTTATTTTAGATTATTTTGATTAATTTATTTTATTTTATTTTTAGGTTTAGGGTTTGGGGCTTATGGTTTGAGGTTTAGGGTTTAGGGCCTTGGAGTAGGATTTTTGGTTTAGGGTTTAGGGATTAGGTTTTAGGGTTTTAGGTTTAGGGTTTTTTAGGGTGTAGGACTTAGGGTTTAAGGTTTAGGGTTTAGGGTTTAGATTTAGGATTTGGTTTGGTTAGGGTTTTTTATGATTTAGGGTTTATGATTTTTCTTTAATTACAAAGACAGTTTAGGTTTATTTAGTATATTTAGTTTATTTTTTGTTTATTTTGGTTTAGTTTATTTTTTCTTCTTATTTAGGTTTATTTTGTATTTTTATTTAGTTTAGTTTATTTATTTTATGTATATTTATTTAAGTTTATTTTTTAGGTTTAGGTTTAAGTTTCAATTTATTTTTTAGTCGAGTTTGATTTTTATTTTACTTTTTAGGTTTAGGTTTTATTTTTTATATTTAGGTTTAAGTTTAGGTTTTCATTTTATTTTTTTTAGGTTTAGGTTTTACATTTTTATTTTAGGTTTATTTTCAGGTTTTATTTTTTAGTTTAGGTTTATTTTTAGTTTATTTTATTTTATTTAGTTTAGGTTTAAGTTTATTTTTAGTTTATTTTATTTTATTTAGTTTAGGTTGAGGTTTAGGTATAGTTTATTTTAGGTTTAGGTTTAGGTTTTTTTTATTTTAGTTTAGTTTATTTTAGTTTAGGTTTTGGTTTATTTTATTTTGTTTATTTTATTTTTATTTTATGTTTAGGTTTTTTTTAATTTTAGAATTTAGTTTTTATTTTTTATTTATTTTTATGTTTTACTTTTAGGTTTAGGTTTTTATTTAGCTTTTATTTTTTAATTTTTGGTTTATTATTTTTATTTTAAGTTTAGTTTTTATTTTATTTAGGTTTTTTATTCTGAGGTTTATCTTATTTTTTAGTTTAGTTCATGTCTTTATTTATTTTATTTTAGTTTTTTTAGGTTTAGGTTGAGGTTTTATTTTATTTTACTTTTTATTTTATTTAGGTTTAGGTTTCTTTATTTATTTTATTTTATGTTTTATTTGGTAGTTTAGGTTTTAGGTTTTTAAGGTTTATGGTTGATGATTTAGGATTTAGGGTTTATGATTTTAGTTTGGGTTTGTTATGATTTAGGTTTCAAGATTTAGGGTTTGTGTTTAAACCAGGGTTTAGGGGTTTTAGTGTATGGTTTTGGTTTAGGGTTTTAGGGTTAGCTTTGGTTTAGGGTTATCTCAGTTTAGGTTGGTTGGGCTCAGTTTCTAAGGGTTGTTTAGAGAGTTTTATGGTTTTAGGACCCAGGGTTTAACGAGGGTTTAGTTAGGGTTAGGTTTAGTGGTTTAGGTTTTTTAGCCAGTTTAGGTTGGTTTAGGGTTTAGGTTTAGGTCAGGTTTGGTTTAGGAGTTAGTTTTAGGGTAGGGTCAACGATAGGTTTAGGGTTTAGGATTGGTTTTATAAATTAAGCAAAACATGCAGTAGGTTTATTTAGTAATTTTAGTTATTTTAGTTTATATTTTATTTAGGTTTATTTTTTATTATTTTAGTTTAATTTATTTATTTTAGGTTTATTTATTTTAGTTTAGGTATTTTATTTTAGTTTATTTTTTAGGTTTAGGTTTAGGTTTATGTTTATTTTTTAGTTTAGGTTTATTTTCATTTTATTTTTTAAGTTTAGGTTTTATTTTTTTTTAGGTTTATGTTTAGGTTTTTTTTTAGGTTTTGGTTTTAGGTTTTCATTTTAGGTTTGTTTTTATGTTTTTTTTTTTAGTTTATGTTTATGTTTATTTTTTTGTTTAATTTATTTTATTTAGTTTAAGGTTTAGGTTTAGTTTATTTTAGGATTAGTTTTAGGTTTTATTTATTTTAGTTCAATTTATTTTAGTTTAGGTTCAAGTTTATTTTATTTTGTTTATTTTAGTTTTAGGTTTTTTTTAGTTTAGGGAAAGGAGGCTTTAAAAAAGGAGACAAAATTTGTGAGCAACTAAACTTCAAAAGAAGGGTTACAATCAAAAAAAAAGGGCTACCAACCAATATAAGAGAAGAAAATCATCCTAACAATCATTACTAACAAACCTTAAGTGCACTGACCAAGCAAAATGCCGCCAAGAACAAGGAACAACATCAAAAGGGAAAAATAAGAAAAACCACCAAACCAACCAAAGACCCCAACAGAGAGGATAAACCAACAGAACACCAACCACTAGAATAGAAGAAGAGTTGAAGAAAAGCACCCCAATGCCAACCAAAAGCCAAGACCATAACTAAGTAAGAGACAGAAAAAAACCACCAACCAAATAGCCACCAATAGTAGAACAAAAAGTAGCTAGCCTGAAGAAATGAAGGAAGAGGGAAAGCCAACAGCACAGCCAAAAAAAAGCCCAAAAAACCCAATGAGAGTAACCACAAAACCAGCAAGGAAACATATAGAACATAAAAGGGAGCAGCAAATAACCAAAGAAAGGAAGCCATCAAACCAAAAAGGTGTGAAACAAAAATAGAGGGATAGAAGAAGAAAAAACCCCCAAGGGAAAGGAGGCAACAACAACAAAATAGAATACCACCAGCAGAAGCACCCCAACAAAGAAAGCAAGAGAAGCCACCAACAGAGAAGGAGAAAAAGAAATTAAGTAAATCTAACATTATGCAAACCAACTTTATCTAAGTTAGAAAGGCCTCTTAACTGCTTAGGAATAATATCATTGATAAACAATGTAAAATCATAGAGGTTGCTCCCTAAGCTAACTAAAAAATCAGCACAAGGATTGCCTTCCCTCAAAATATGAATCATTTTAAATGAAAGTTTAGAAATAATGGCTTAGATATTCATAAATAAATAGAAAAGCTTAGCATTATCCTTGTGATTAGAATTGATCATAGCAACAACCATCTCAGCATCAGATTCCAACCAAATAATAAGAAAATTTTTGTCCAAACAAAGCGTAAGAGCATGATAAACAACCATCAATTCATCCATAATAATAGAAGTATTAGAGAAAGGAGTGGAAAAAGCCAAGATAATATTCCCAAAACTATTTCAAAAAATACCACCACAACTAGACTTGTTAAGTGCAACAGACCATCAGTATTTATTTTAACACAACAATTAAGAGGCTTAATCCAGTAAACGATTTTGTAAGTAGGAGGTGAGTCACAAAAAGGAAACTTGATACCTAACTTACAGGCAACAAACTTGCAACCTCTATAATTAGTACCACTAAGAAGAGCAGCCTTGTATAAAGAAAAAATCTTATCTTTAGTCTTCACAGTAATCCTCTTATGATTCATAGGCACATTACGGTGCTTAACATCAATTCTATCAAGCCAAATAAACTAAATCAAAGTAAAAGCCACAAAAATTTTGATATGCCCTTTGATAATATTTAGAAAATAAGAGTTAAGAAGTTCCATTAAAGAAAGCTTACCATTAAAACAAATTAAACTAAATAACTCCTCATACTAACCCCAAACTTTAGAGGCAATGGCACCATTAACAATATCATGACTAACATTTTCAATATGAAAGCTACAAATGCATTTAGAAAAAAGATAAAAGCCTTTATCCAAAAGTAAAGAATCAACAACAATAAAGCCCCTTAAAATCCTCCAAACAAGAATCAAATAAGAGGTAGGAATAATATTATTCCAAATTTTAAGAAAGACAGGAGAAGAGGGTTTATTAACTCTAATATGTTACCAAGTATCTTTAAGGGAAAAATCACCATTACTAGAAATGCTATAAAGAACTTGATCCAAAATAGTACCATCAATAATATTGATATTATTACAATGGATTCGAATCAAATCATTTAAGAGAGACTAATTCCAATCACCATTTAAAAATGATTAACTTTTAAAGAAGAAGTTAAATGAGTATTAAGCATAGAATCAATAGAAGAAACCCCCATCTAGTTATCTTGCCAAAAAAGAAAGATCCACTATTGATACCCAAGAAAATGAGAGGTTCTACAAGCCATTTAACATCACAAAGGAGTTTCAAAGTAATAGAATCACCATGTTTATAGGTACAAATTAAGGGATGCTTACCTTTGCAATATTTGAAATTCATAAAATTAGCCCAAAGACTAACATTCTTCTAAAAATTCCACCATAATTTATAGGAAAAACATTGGTGGAATCCATCAAGGACCGAACTAATACCACTTTCAAATAAAGTACCACATTAGACCAAGAAGCCCAATGAAGCCTTTTGGTCGAATTCCTAGAACCCCAAAAAAACTTATAAAAATTTATTAAAAGACATTCAATCCGAATAA
This sequence comes from Cymbidium sinense, assembly GCA_021442155.1. Taxonomy (NCBI): domain Eukaryota; kingdom Viridiplantae; phylum Streptophyta; class Magnoliopsida; order Asparagales; family Orchidaceae; genus Cymbidium; species Cymbidium sinense. The sequence continues at coordinate 200,774,809 of CM038214.1, forward strand.
TAACAAGGGAAGTAGGAACAATATTAAGCGACAAAAATAAAGGAAGAGAGTAAAGAATACTTTTAATAACAAATAATCTACCACCAAAAGATAAAAAAAATGAAATTCAAGGATAGAAACTTTATTTTGAATATTTTGGATAACCTCATCAAAGAGATGAGATCTCTTAGGACAACAATATAAAGGAGAGCCTGAATATTTGATAGGAATACATTGAAGAGAAAAACTAGTAATATCCTTTATTTTATTGATTCTATCAATAAATATAGAAATAGAAGAAATAAACCAGCAGGGTTTAGGGTTTAAAGTTTTTTTTAAATTAAGTACACTACTAGGTATATATTTATTTAGTTTATTTAGTCTCTTTTATAATTATATTTAGGTTTATTTTTTATTTTCATTTAGTTTATTTTCTTTATTTTATGTTTATTTATTTTAGTTTAGGTTTTTTATTTTAATTTACTTTTTAGTTTAAGTTTAGGTTTAGGTTTATTTTTTTTACTTTAGTTTTATTTTGATTTTATTTTTAAAGTTAAGTTTTATTTTTTGTTTTTAGGTTTAGGTTTAGGTTTTTATTTAGTTTTTTTAGGGTTATGTTTTAGTTTTTTATTTTAAGTTTATTTTTAGGTTTTATTTTTTATTTTTAGTTTATTTTATTTTATTTAGTTTAGGTTTAGGTTTAGTTTATTTCAGGTTTATGTTTTAGTTTTATTTATTTTAGTTTATTTTTTTAGTTTAAGTTTAGGTTAATTTTATTATTTATTTTTATGTTTTACTTTTAGGTTTATTTTTTAGGTTTAGGTTTTTTTTTATTATATTTAATTTAGTTTTTTATTCTTAGGTTTATTTTAATTTTTAGTTTAGTTTAAGTTTTATTTATTTTAATTTATTTTTTTATATTTTATTTTAGGTTTAGGTTTAGGTTTTAGTTTTTTTATTTATTTAATTTTATTTAGGTTTTATTTATTTATTTTTAAGTTTAAGTTTAGGTTTTAGTTTAGATTTTATTTATTTTATTTTATTATTTAATTTAGGTTTAGGTTTTATTTATTTAATTTATTTTAAGTTTATTTAGCCTCTTTTAGGTTTTTTTGTTTTTTAGGGTTTTTTTATGGTTTAAGGTTTAGGGTTTTAGGGTTTAGGTTTATTTTAGTGTTTAGGATTTAGGTTTAGTGTTAGGGTTTTGGGTTTAGTTTTAGTTTAGTGTCAGGTTTAGGCTTTGGTTTTAGTGTTTAGTGTTTTGGGTTAGCTTAGGGTTTGTGGATTTGTGGTTTAGTTTAGGGTTTAAGGTTTAGGCATTAGGATTCAGGGTTTTTAGGGTTTAGGATTTAGGGTTTAGGGTTTAGGGTTTAGGGTTAGTTTTAGGGTTTACTATTTAAGGTTTAAGGTTTAGGGCTTTTTTTTAAAAAAAAAGAACTAAGTAAACGGTATGTTTAGGTTTATTTACTTTATTATTTATTTATTTTTGTTTATTTGATTTTATATTTTATTTAGGTATATGTTTTATTTTTATTTAGTTTAGTTTATTTATTATAAGTTTATTTATTTATTTTAGTTTATTTTTTAGGTTCAGGTTTAGGTTTATGTTTACTTTTTTTAGTTTAGTTTTTTATTTTATAAGTTTAAGTTTTATTTTTTATTTTTAGGTTTATGTTTAGGTTTTTATTTTTTATTTTTTAGGTTTAGGCTTTAGGTTTTTATTTTAGGTTTATTTTTGGGTTTTATTTTTTAGTTTAAGTTTAGTTTTATTTTTAGTTTATTTTATTTTATTTAGTTTAGGGCATAGGTTTAGTTTATTTTTGGTTTAGGTTTAGGTTTTATTTATTTTAGTTTAATTTATTTTAGTTTAGGCATATTTTATTTTTATTTTAGGTTTAGTTTTTTTTAGTTTAGGGTTTAGGTTTTATTTTTTTATTTATGTTTAGTTTTTATTTTTTAGTTTATTTTTTAGGTTTAAGTTTTTATTTAGTTTTTATTTTATTTTATTTTAGGTTTATTTTTTTTTACATTTTGGTTTTATTTTAATTAGGTTTTTTATTTTTAGGTTTATTTAATTTTTTAGTTTTGGATTTTATTTATTTTATTTTATTTTAGTTTTTATTTTTTTATATTTTATTTTTATGTTTATGTTTTAGTTTAGATTTTTATTTTATTTTATTTAAGTTTAGGTTTATTTATTTATTTTATTTTTAGGTTTTATGTAGTTTAGATTTTAGTTTTTAGGTTTTTAGGGTTTAAGGTTTAGGGCTTAGGGTTTAAGGTTTAGGTTTTAGGGTTTAGGGTTTTGTGTTGTAGATTTTAGGGTTTAGGCTTAGTTTTAAGGTTTAGGGTTTAGGGTTATTTTTAAAAAAATAATATTTTATATTTTTATTTAGGTTTATTTTTTATTTTAATTTATTTTAGTTTCATTATTTTATGTTCATTTATTTTAGTTTTGGTTTTAATTTAACTTTTAAGTTTTAAGTTTTACATTTTTTTGAGCTTATTTTTATGTTTTATTTTTAATTTAGGTTTATGTTTATTTTTAGTTTCTTTTATTTTATTCAGATTAGGGTTTATGTTTAGTTTACTTTAGGGTTAAGTTTAGGTTTTAGTTATTTTTTTTAGGTTTAGGTTTATTTTATTTTGTTTATTTTGTGTTTAGGTTTTTTATTTTTAGCTTAGGGTTTAGGTTTTATTTTTTATTTATTTTTAGATTTAGGTTTTAATTTTATTTTATTTTAGGTTTATTTTATTTTTATTTTACATTTAGGTTTTATTTTATTTAGGTTTTATATTTTTTAGGTTTCTTTTATTTTTTTAGTTTAGTTTAGGTTTTATTTATTTTCTTTTAGTTTTTTTTTATTTTTAGGTTTAGGTTTATGTTTAGGTATGGTTTAGGTTTTAGTTTATCTTTATATTATATTTTATTTTATTTATTTATTTATATATTTTATTTTTAGGTTTTATTTATTTTGGGTTTAGGTTTTTTAGTTTTTAAGATTTAGGGTTTCTGTTTAGTTTCACTGGGGTTTAGGTTAAGGTTAGGTTTAGGGTTTGTGGTTTTAGGGTTTAGGGTTGTAGGTTAGGGTTTAGGGTCAGGGTTTAGGGTTGGGGGTCTTAGGGTTTAGCTTTGGGTAGGGTTTGGTTTAGGATTTTAGGGTTTAGGGTTTAGGGTTTATGTTTTAGGGTTTAGAGTTTATGGTTAGTTTTAGGGTTTAGAGTTAGGGTTTTTTATTTTCTTAATTTTTTTTAAATTTTATTTCTTTTTTAAAATTAAGTAAACTGGTAGTTTATGTTTATTTAGTTTATTTTTTATTTTTTTTACTTTATTTAATTTAGGTTTTTTTTATTTTTAATTAATTCAATTTATTTATTTTAGGTTTATCTAATTTAGTTTAGGTTTTTTATTTTATTTTATTTTTTAAGTTTAGGTTTAGGTTTAAGTTTATTTTTTGTTTAGTTTTATTTTTATTTTATTTTTTAGGTTTAGGTTTTATTTTTTATTTTTAGGTTGAGGTTTAGGTTTGTATTTTATTTTTTTAGGTTTAAGTTTTAGGTTTTTATTTTTGGTTTTTATTTAGGTTTTATTTAGTTTTGATTTAGGTTTATTTTTAATTTATTTTATTTTATTTAGTTTATTTTAGGATTAGGTTAAAGTTTTATTAATTTTAGTTTAGGTTTAGGTTTATTTTATTTTTATTTTAGGTTTAGGTTTTTTTTAGTTTAGGGTTTTTTTATTATAAATTTTATTTTTTAGCTTTACATTTTTACTTAGTTTTTATTTTATTTTATTTTAAGTTTATATTATTTTTATTGTATATTTAATTTTTATTTTATTTAGGTTTATTATTCTTAGGCTTATTTTATTTTCTAATTTAGATTAGGTTTTATTAAATTTTAGCTTATTTTTTATTAATTTTATTTTATTTTTAAATTTAGCTTTAAGTTTTAGTTTATATATTTTATTTTATTTTATTATTTAATCAGGTTTTATTTTTTTATATTTATTTTATTTTTGTGGTTTAAGTTTTTTTAGTTTTTTTTTTAGTTTTGGTTATAAGGTCAGGGTTTTGGATTTAGGATGTGGTAGGGTTTAGAGTTAGAGTGGATAGTTAGTGGCCAGGGTTTAGGTGTCAGGATTTAGGCCCAGGGAGGTGTGATTCAGGTGGAGTGGGGTTTATAGGTTTAGTGGAGTGGACTTAGGGTTTAGGGCCTGATCAGTTTAGAGGCTCAGGGTCAGGTTTAGGGTTTATGGTTTAGGTGTGAGCCCAGTTTGGGACAAAGGTTTTTGGCTCAGTAAGTTAGAAAGATTTAGGTGGGTGGGATGATTTAGAGAGTTTAGGTTGCAAGTTTAGATTTAGGTTTAGATTTAAGATTTAGGTTTAGGCGCAGTGGTTTGATTTAGAGTCAGGTTAGGTTAGGAGGTTAAGTTAGTTTAGGGTGGTAGGTAGATTTAGGTGGTTATTAGGGTGGAGAGGTTTAGGGATGGTTTGAGTTTATGTAGGGTTAGGGTTAGAGGTGGGATTTAGTGTTTAGGGTTTACGGTTTAAGGGGTTTTTTTTTAGGAAATTAGGGAAATTTTATTGCCACAAAGAAAATGTACAAAGTCCTTAGAGGGGGCAAATCTCTAAGCTAATTCTAAAAGAGCTACAAAAAGTCCTAAGGAGATAAGCCCCTTAGCTAATAGAATAGATAAAGAAAGGAAGCTAATAAAAAAAGAAACAGAGATCCACAAAAAATAATCCATGAAATCAGCAACAAACTTCCTCTGCTCCTTATGAAACCAGCTCAATCCAACAGCAAAAGTCTCCCAACCTGTACTAGAGATTTGCAACAAGCTTGAATAGAGATTAGTATAGATAATGAAATAGTTAATTAAGCATAAAATATAAGAGCAGATAGAAGTGAAAAGATGAAGAAAAGGCTCAGGCTCAATAATAGTCATCTTAAGGAGTAGCACCATATGTAAGCATCCAGACTTCAAGTGAAGGGTTATAAATACATATAGCACTACCAGCCAAAAGGAGTGGTAAGCATCATGGCCATCATTGCCAGCATACCTCTTGTAGTACCTTATCCAATGAGGATCACTGCACAAACCCGCATAAAACTTCAAACACTAGATGTAGCCATAAGGAACCTAGCAGTCAGATATATTAAAGTCAGTAAAGTAGATAAAGAGGTAACCCATCAGGAAAGGCTTATACCATAGGGAGCACAACCAAAGCCACCACCAATAATTTCTAACACAATTGCTTGGAGCAAACCTCATAATAAGAGAAATAGGACTAAACATAGAGCAAACAAAGGCAAAAGGAGGACCATAATTGGTAAGGTCCTTCATTAAAAAAGCATGCCAAGATCTATAAATGATAATAATATCAAGATTAACTATAAGACTAACATCAAGAATGATAGGAAGCAAGGAAACCAATAAAATAGGAAAGGGTAGAGGTTCAACCACAATCCAAAAATGAAATCCCAGCAAGTAGACACTAGAAGAGAAGAATGAAAAAGTAAATAGCCGGATCCATACGTAGACTTGACAAGATCAAAAAAATTATAACAAAGTAAATACTCTTTAAAGTCAACCACCTTAGAGCACCCAATCCAAACAAGGCACCCAATGCGAGCCACCAAGACAGCCAAGGATTCAAATTATTAGACTTAGAACCATCAGGATGAAAGAAAAAAAGAGTCATCCATTTAGAAATATTGAAAAAATCTCAAGAAAAAGCCATAGACAGCAACCAGCAATCCCAATCCAAAGACATGATAATCTAATTAAAATAGCTAGATATAATAGCTAAAAATAGAAAAGGTAAAAACCCTGTATAGTCAAAATTAATCCAACAGCCAAAGACAGCCACAAACAAGAATCCCAACAGGGATAACATCAGCCAAATCCAAAAAACATCCAACCAATTGTTAGCTACCTTCTAGTTTAGAATACCAATTTAAAATATAACATCAGTATTACAAGGGGGACACCAAATAATTAGACAATATAGCAAACCTAAAATAGCCAACTTTACGCTCATCCAGAGTAGCACTAAAGAAAGGATAGATAATCGAAGGAAATAGCTCTCCAAGATATAACCAAAGAATAAAGAGCCCTCAAGGTCACATAACTCCTCTTGCAGCAGAGCAAAACCACAACAACACTTGCCAATAGCCACCTTATGAGCAAACCCCAACCAAGAGGGCCACACCCCAAATAGCACCCATAAAATCCTGGGGATAGGAACAAGTGGGAAGGATGAGATCCAAGAGAGAAAGGACAACCAAAATAACTGGAAAAACCATCCCAGTCATCAAAGAACAAGGAGACAGAACATCCAACCATAGCAGGAAGGTCACAAAAATAGCATGAGCAACACTCAGAAAGTAAAAAAAACCCACAGCCATGCAACAATAGCAAACATCCAACTAGAAAATACAGAGCAAAAAAAAGAAGGCTATAGAGAGATCCAACCAAAAAAGAGAACCACACCAATTAGAAAACAAGTAGGATAGAACAACCTCCATCTATAGCAAACACCTCTACCAGGATGGAAGAGAAAGAAAACCAGAAAATAAAAAATACAAACAAATTCCAAAGAATGAAAGGACAACCCCAACCCATCCAAATAATAGGAAGAAACCAAACAGAAAAATAAAAGTAGGTTTAGGAGAAGAAATAAATAAAGACCAATCCAACATAAGTGAAAACCAAAAATATTCAAAACCAAAAATAAGGGGAAAGCCAAATCCTCATAGGAGGAGAAAATATTAAAAGCTTCTAACATAAAGCAAACCAGTTTTATCTAGATTCACAAGACTCCTTTAGAGGAAAGGGATGTGATCATTAGAAAACATTTGCATAGAAGAAGACTTGGCTCCCAAATTGGCAAGAAAGTCAGCACGAGAATTGGCTTCCCTATAAATATGTGAAATTTGAAAATCTAGGTTAGCAAGAAGCCTCCTAGAAGAAGTATGCTTAAGTAAATAATACACTTCAACATTACCATGAGTATCAAAATTCAATAAATCTAGAAGAAGGAGAGCATCAACTTCAAACTAGATCTGATGAAAACCTTGTCATAAACAAATAGAAATTCCATGATGAAAACCTTTTAGCTCAGAAAATAACATTGAACAAAGCTATAAAGGGGTAACAAAAGCAGAGATAACTTTGCCACTATGATCTCTCAAAATCCAACCATAGTAATAATAGCCATTAGAAACTGAGCCATCATTGTTAACCTTAATGAAGTGATAATTAGGTTTAATCCAGTATATAATTTTCTGGGTAGGAGAGACATAGCAGGAGGGAAGGTTAATCCCAAAATTGAAGGCCATGGACTTGCACCCTTTAAAACTAGAAAGAAGATTAGCTTTGAAAAGAGACATAATGTTATATTTGGCTCTTGCAATAATATGATGATTGTTCATAGGATTATTATGATCTTTAGCATCATTTCTCTCAATTCAAATATACCAAAGAATAGTAGTAGCTAAAATAATTTTAACATGACCCTTAGAAGTATGAGAGAAACAAGCTTCAAGAAGTTGCATAATAGAAAATGAACCATTAAAATGGAAAGTATTAAAAATATTATTATAATAATTCCACACTTTAGAATAGGGCCATTCACAAAAACATGATCCACAGTTTCAATGTGATAGCAATAGTAGCATTTAGAGGGGAGATGGATGCATTTTTTTTTTCAAATGAGTAGCATCCATAGGGATATAATGCTTTAGAATGCACCAAGTTAAAACTGAAAATGAAGTAGGGGCACAAATATTCCAGATTTTAATAAAAACCAAGGACTCTTGATATTTAAATCTGATGAAGTGCCAAACATCCTTAAAACAAAATCTCCAGAAGAAGAATTTTTAAAGAGAATTTGGTCGGGTTCGTTAGGGAAAGGACAATTTTTTAGGATTTTGTCAACTATCACATTAGGGAAAAGTATATTTAATTGAGTCACATCCTAGTTATTATGAGTAATTAATTGATTAATCCTAAGCAACATAGTGTAATGAGTATTAAGCAAAGAATCAATAGAGCCTTACCCCAGCCAATTATCTTGCCAAAAGAATGAGAAAACAAAATTGACACCCCAAGAAATTAGGTTCTCAACATTCCATTTGATACTACATATTCTTCTCCACAAAGGAGAATCCCCAAATTTGAAAGCACAAATGAGGAGATGTTTGCCTTGACAATATTTAGCATGCATAAACTTAGATCAATAACTATAGTTATTTCTAAAATTCCACCACATTCTGTAGGAAAAATAGTTAATAGATTCCTCTAATGTTTTGCAACCCAAGCCACCTTCATTATTAGGACCACAATAGTTGTGCCAACTAGCCCAATATAATCTTTTGGTAGAAGAGCTAGATCTCCAAAAAAATTATTAAATGGTCTATTTATCCTTTTAATAATAAAATGGGTAGAAATAATAGTAGATAAGAGATACAGAGGCAGAGACCAAAGGTTACTTTTGATTAGGATAAGTCTAGCACCAAAGGAAAGTAAATGAAACTCCTAAGGGGAGGTTTTCTTATTTATTTTGTGAATGACTTCATCAAATAAAGAAGATTTTTTCATTCCTCTATATAAAAGAGTACCCAAATACTTGATAGGGAGAATTTGATGTGAAAAACCAATAATATTCTTAATAACATTGATCTTAGGTGAGGAAATAGAAGAGCTAGTATTAAAATAACTTTTATCAGGATTAATATTCAAGCCACTCTCCCTGCCAAAAAGAGTTAAGAAATTACACAACTTTTTAATACAAAGAGTAGAGCCATTGCAAAATATAATGAAATCATCAGCAAAATTGAGGTGAGAAATGGGAAACCCATCACTGGTTTTGTAGTACATGTTAGGCATTTTACTAAACATCTACTTAATACATCTAGGAAGATATTCCACAGTAATAAAGAAAAGGGCATGAGATAGAGGGTCCCCTTGCCTTTGTCCCATGAATTGAACAAAGCCAAGGTTTTATATAGGAAAACTCAACCAATATTATCATAAGATTTGGAAATGTCAAGCTTAAAAAGCAGGTTTCCACTGTGAACTTTGGCATTCAAATCATGGATCATCTCTTGGGCTAAAAGAACATTATCTGAAATGGATCTACCTTTAACAATTCTGGTTGATTAGGGGAGATAATTTTAGGAAGCAAGATACTCAACCTTTTAGCCAACATCTTAGAAATAAGTTTATTAAAAAAAGAGGAAAGGCTAATTGGCCTAAAATCACTCCAAATTTCATTATTGTCCTTTTTAGGAATTAAAATAATGGAGGTGCTATCGAAATATTTGGGGAGAGTACTACCCTTAAAGAAATCAAGAACAAATTTAACCAAGTCCTCTTTAATGGTAATCCAACATGTTTGGAAAAAGAGGGTAGTAAAACCATCAGGGCCATCCACTGACTCAGTATTCAAACTTTGCAAAGTGTCAGCAATTTCATGCTCAGAAGGCAAAGAAGAAAGCATCATGTTATCATCATTAGAATTACGATTTGGGATAACTTCAGGTGAAGAAATCTCATCATAAGCAACAATTTTATTAAGAAGCTTTTTATAAAAATAAATAGCAGAATCAGTAAGCTCCTTTTTATCTGAACACCAAACACCATCATTAGTTTTAATTTTATGAATGTGATTTAGAGCCTTTTTCTATCTAACCATGGAATGAAAATATTTAGTATTATGATCACCATCAGAGATCCATTTCATAGAAGCTTTTTTCCACCAATATGTCTCCTCCATACAAAAACAACAACAACAACAACAACAACAATCCTTTATCCCACTAAGTGGGGTCGGCTACATGAATCCTTTGCCTCCATTATGTCCTATTATGTGTCGAATTCTCATTTAATTCAAGTATACTAAGGTCATTTTTTATACATCTTAACCAAGTCTTTTTAGGTCTATCTCTACCTTTCTTAACGTAAGGCAAATCTAATGCATCTACTCTCCTAACCGGGTCATCAGACGGCCAACGCTTTATGTAGCCAAACCATCTAAGGTGACTCTCTCTAATCTTATCTGCCACTAGAGCTACTCCAACTTTTTCTCGAGCATACTCATTTCGCATTTTATCTCTAAGACTAAAACCACTCATCCACCTAAGCATCCTCATCTCTGTAACACTTAACTTAGTCTTATGCTTCTCTTTTATTGGCCAACATTCTGCACCATAAGTCATTGTGTCTTACCACCATCTTATAAAATTTTCCCTTAAGTTTAAGTGGAACTTTTCTATCACACAACAAAGGATGCATTCTCCACTTCAACCATCCAACTTGAATTCCACTAATAACATCTCCATCTATTTCACCATCATTTTGAACAATAGAGCCTAAATATCTGAATCGCTCACTCTAATTAATAACTTGTTCACCTAATATCACAGCACTACCATTAGAACTTCTACAACTAAAATTACACTCCATATATTCAGTTTTAGATCTACTTAAACAAAAACCGTTAGACTCTAATGTTGACCTCCATAATTCAAGTTTCTTTTGTACTCCTTCTCTAGTCTTATCAATAAGAAGAATGTCATTAGCAAAAAACATACACCAAGGTACATCTTCCTGTAAGTGCCTAGTAAGAACATCCATAACTAAAGCAAAAAAGATAAGGGCTTAAAGCTAATCCTTGATGTAATCCAACTGAAATAGGAAAATATTTTATCAATCCTCCTTATGTTTGAACACAAGTAATAGCTCTAGTATACATATCCTTAATGACTTGAATATAACCAATATTAACTCCTTTCTATTCTAGAACTCTCCAAAGAACATCTCTTGAAACTTTATCATAAGCTTTCTCTAAATAAATAAATATCATATGTAAATCCTCCTTGCTTTCTCTATACTTTTCCATCAAACCTCTTAACAAATGTATAGCATCCACAGTAGATCTACCTGGCATGAAACTAAACTGATTGTGAGAAACTTTTGTATCACATCGTAACCTAAGCTCAATTACACTCTCCCATAATTTTAATGTATGACACATTAACTTAATTTATCTATAATTTGCACACTCTTGTGCATCACCTTTATTCTTAAATATAGGAACCAACAAACTCTTTCTCCACTCTCGACATCTTTTAGTCTTTAAAATGACATTAAAAAGATTTGTAAGCCAAGAAATTCCTTGATCTCCTAAACATTTCCACAGTTCTATTGGAATATCATCAGGTCCTACTGCTTTTCCACATTTCATTTTCTTTAAAGCATCTCTAACTTCCAATTTACTAATATGATGATAAAAATAAAATTCTCTATTTTTGTTTAGGGTATTAAGGTTGCTAAAATCAATTGTACATTTAGATCCTTCATTGAAAAGTTTATCAAAATATCTCATCCACCTATTTTAAATATCCTTTTCTAAGAAAAGCACTTTATTATCTTCATGCTCAATACACCTCACTTGAACTAGGTCTTTACTTCCCCTGTCTCTTTGGTTGGCTAACTTATACATACATCTTTCACCTTCTTTCATATCTAATCTAATGTATAAATTACTAAAAGCTAAATTTTTTGCATCATATATTGCTTTCTTAGAATCTCTACAGGCCACTTTATATCTTTCCCAATTCTCCAAGTTTTTACATCTAAACTAAGTTTTATAACAATGCTTCTTATTTCTTATCTTTTCTTGCACACTCTAACTCCACCACCAACTATTTTTATTAAAACAAGCTTTTCCTTTTGATTCTCCAAGCACATTTTTAGCAACTTGCTTAATTTCACTTGCTACTTTTCTCACATAACATTAGCTTCTTTATGAACATCCCAAATTCTAAGCTCTTGTAGCTTGCTCTTAAAAATATTTTTATTTATGTTCTTTAAGTATCCCCATCTAATCTTAGGATAATAATTTGATTTATTTTTCCTCTTACAATCTTTCATCTTAAAATCTAAAACTAACAATCGATGTTGCGTACTTAAACTTTCACTTGGAATGACCTTACAATCTTTACAATCTAAACGATCTATTTTTCTTATCAAAAAATAATCAATTTATGTTTTACTTGATCCATTTTTATAAGTAATAATATGTTCATCTCTTTTCTTAAATAAATTTTTAGCAACTACAAAATCATAAGCTAAGGCAAAATCTAATATAGTCCTACCTTCTTCATTAGTCACTCCAAATCCATAATCACCATGAACACTTTTAAAATCTTCTGCCACTCTACCAACATGTCCATTTAAATCTCCTCCAATAAATTTTTCTTCAAGATGTATTTGTATTAATCCCTCTAATTCATTCCAAAATTTTCTTTTGAGCTTACATCCAAACCTACTTGAGGAGCATAAACACTTATAACATTGATAATCTTAGTATCAATAGTAATCTTTAAAGCTATAATTCTATCTCCACATCTATTAATATTTATAACATTATCCTTCAAACTTTTATCTATAATCACACCTACACCATTTCTAGTTCGACTTCTACCTGAATACCAAAGTTTAAAGCCTAAACTATCAATCTTCTTGGCCTTCTTCCCTGCCCATTTAGTTTCTTGAATACATAAAATATTTATTTTTGTATGAACCATAATATATATTAATTCCATTTATTTACTTATAAGAGTACCTATATTCCATGATCCTAACCTAATTCTGGTTTCATGGACTAACTTCTTTGTTTGCATCCATCCATAATGTGGGAACTACACCGCACCGCATGTGGTCTTGCACATTTTTTTCATGTATTCAAGCCATACAACACGTCGCTTCCAGAGGATGCCCTAGCATTAACACAATGATTTAAAGGATTCATGTCATGATTATTTTGATAAGTTTTACGCTAGCCGACTACCTACCGCAACCCTCCACTTATCACATCCGAACTTGGGTCCAAAAGGTAGTTTTTTCTACCAATAGGTCTCCTCCATGTCTTGATAAAATGTTAACCTATTTTTAGCTTGAGCTAATAAATGAATTTTAGAAGGGTCATTAACAACAGCATCTTCCAAAACTATAACCACATTCTCCATTTCTTTTATATTGACAAAAAGGTTCTTGAAATAATGTTTATTCCACCAATTAAGGCATTATTTAAGTCTTTTTAATTTGAACCACAATCTCCTCATCCCAAAAATAGAATCATTAGGATGGAGAGGTTCACCCACAGTTACTAGCAACAACATCCAAAAATCTATCATCCATGAGCCACATATTTTGAAAGCAAAAATAGATAAGAGAGGAGGGTTTAGTAACATTAAAGTTCACAGTGATAAGCAAGGGAGAATGGTCCAAAAGGGTTTTGCTTAAGTGCTCCACAGAAGTACTAGGGAGAAGGTTAATCCACAAATGGTTAAAAAGAACTCGATCTAACTTTTGTCAGAGTCTATAATTATTCCAAGTAAATTGAGACCCACTAAAGCCAATATCAGTAAGATAATTATCAAGGATCATGTTATTAAAATCTTCCATTGAAAATAAGTTTGAAGCATTACCACCAACCCGTTCATAGGAAAAAGAGATAGTGTTAAAATCCCCACCCACAAACCAAGGAGCATCAACAGAAGAAGAGAAACTAATAAGATCTTCCCAAAGAAGCTATCTACCATTTCTATTACAAGAAGCATAAACAAATGAACCAAAACAACACCAATTATCATAAGTAATTTTAACATTCACAACTTGGGATAAATCATCCAAAACGTGCAGAACAAAAGGACTATTCCAAAAAATCCAAATTCTATTACTTGAATTAGCAAAAAAATTACCAAAACCAATCAATCTAGTAATAAAGGAATGTTAAGGAAGAATAAACGGTTCCAAGATAGCCAAAAAAAAATGTTATGGGAACGAACTAAATTTCTATTTCTATTCATAACAGATAGGGTACCAATCCCTCTCACATTCCAAATTAAGAAAGAAACCATTTATTTTTGGGAAGAAGAGCCAAATCTACTAACTCTGGCAGAGTTAGGAAATTTAGTTTTTAGAGTTTTATTTGTCTTTTTAAAAATTATTTGAAATTTATTAATCAAATCCATAACATCTCCATCAAATAGGGATTGTTCATGGATATGCTTGAAATAAGGTTGCACATTAAAACCATCATTGCAAGCCACTTCACCTTCTTCCAAATAATTATTATGTTGCAAAATTAGATTAGAAATCAATTCAATATTAGATGAAGAAGAAGGAGAAGAATTAGAACTGTTTAAAGCACAAGTGCCCAAGTCATGATTAGAAACTTTATCCTTAGTTTGCTCACCAATCAAGCCCTCATGAAGGATTACATTTTCTTCAATTATAGGTGGAAAAGAAGTAGAAATAGAATCATTTGAGATAGAATCATCATCCATAAGTTTCAAAAACATATTATTGTCCATATTATTGCTAATATCAGTGTGATTCAAATGGATAGGCTCATCATAAGGTACTGCCTCCTTATTAACATGAGTGACATCCAAAGGGTGATCAAGCTTAAGAACTGCAACATTGTCGAAATGAGTAGTGGGAGGATCAAGGCAATGACCCTCAGCTTTGGGTAAAGAGTTATCCATTATAATAGCTTTATGTGGTTTAATTGAGGGAACCATAAGAATGGGATCCAAGTTATTATGCATGGGTTTATATTTCTTAAGGTGAGGATGAACCACAAAGCAATTAGAAACACCATGACCATGAATTTTGCAATGGGAACAAAAAATAAGAAAATTCTCAAAATCCACTTTTTGCAAATATCCATAGTTCTCTGACCCTAGCCAAATTTCCTTTGGAAATTTTTACTTATATCCAACTCTACTAGAATCTGAGCAATAGATGGCCTGGTGTTAGAAGCAGTCACCTGATCAGCTTGAAGAGGATGACTTAACAACGCACCCATAGTAAAAAAAAACTCATGATTAATGAAACGAACATGCAAATTGGGAAGAGAGATCCAAACTAGAACAATAGGAGATTCTTCCTTAATATAAAAATGAGGCATCCATTTCAACAATCACATCTAATAATTGAAAACAAAATATGAGCATCAAGAGAAAACCTGAGAATAATATAAATCATTTGAAAGCTGAATGAAGAAATGATGGGAATCGATCAATCTGGTAGAAAAAATACCAGAGAGCTTCAAGCTATGAAAAAAATAAATGAATATTCTCCAAAGTAGGATGACGCAAAGTAAATTTACCTAGAAACTTAAATTGAAAGGGTTTCATAAGCCTTTCCATAATAAAATCAGAACAAATTATCATGGGTACACCCCAAAAGGAGGTAGAGATAAGTTCGAGTGACTCACCAGCGTAATTGGCCTTAATAGAAAGAACATCCTTGAAAGATTTTTAAGCTAGCAAAGGGTTTAATCTAGAGACCCCCAAGGAGTTAGAAACAATCACAAGAGCAGCAGAAATCTTCAGATTTCCCCACAGGGAAGCAGAGAACACAACCATGATCAATAACATCACATGATAGAAGAAGCCAAAAGCTAAGTTAAGCCATCAAAATGGAAAACCAGTTGAAATGACCATAGTAAAAGTCACAAAGGAGACGCACCTCTAGAGGGGAAACAAAATTCACCATAGCACCGAAAAAATGGAGGAGAGCGAAGATGGGGTTTAGGGTTTAGGGTTTAGGATTTATGGTTTTTTAAGGTTTAGAATTTATGGTTTAGGGTTTAGGGTTTAAAATTTAGATTTATGTTTATAGTTTTAGGTTTAGGGTTAGGGAGTTTAGGTTTAGGTTTAGGTTTAGGAGTTTAGGTTTTTAGGATTTAGTTTAGTTTAGTGTAGGAGTTTTAGGTTTAGGTTGGTTTAGGAGTTTAGATTTAGGGTTTAAGGTTTCAGGTTTAGGATTTAGGTTTAAGGTTAGTTTAGGGTTAGGTTTAAGTTTAGGTTTAGTGCTGGATTAGAGTTGAAGTTTAAGTTTAGGAGTTAGGAGTTAGGGATTTAAGTTAGGGTTTAAAACTTAGGATTTAGTTTAGGTCAGTTTATGGTTAAGTTTAGGGTTTATTTGGGGTTTAGGGTTTAGGGTTTAGGTTTAGGTTTGTTTTTTTTAAATTAAGTAAACTAGTAGGTTTAGGTTTATTTTCTATTTATTTTATTTTTTTTAATTTATGGTTATTTTTTATTTTAGTTTATGTTTTTAGTATAGGTTTATGTTTATGTTTATTTTTTAGGTTAGTTTTAATTTTAGTTTTAGGTTTAGGTTTAGGTTTAGGTTTTAGGTTTTCATTTTAAGTTTATTTTTAGATCTTATTTTTTTTAGTTTAGGTTTAGGTTTATTTTTAGTTTATTTTATTTTATTTAGTTTAGGGTTTAGGTTTAATTTATTTTAGGTTTATGTTTCAGTTTTATTTATTTTATTTTAGTTTATTTTAGATTTATTTTATTTTATTTTGTTTGTTTTTTTATTTTAGGTTTAGTTTTTTTAGTTTAGGGTTTTTTTATTTTATGGTTTATTTTTTAGGTTTAGGTTTTTATTTACTTTTTATTTTATTTTATTTTAGGTTTATTTTATTTTTATTTTTTAGTTTGTTATTATTTTATTTAGGTTTTTTATTCTTATATTTATTTTATTTTATAGTTTAGTTTAGGTTTTTATTTATATCATTTTAGATTATTTCTACTAGCTTATTTTATTTTATTTTAGGTTTAGGTTTAAGTTCTAGTTTAGGTTTTAATTTAATTTTATTATTTTATTTTATCTAGGTTTAAATTTTTAAATATATTTTATTTTTAGGTTTTATTTAGTTTAGGTTTAGGTTTTTAGGGTTTTAGGGTTTAGAGTTTATGGTTTTAGGTTTGAGGTTTAGGGTTTATGATTTTATGGTTTAGGGTTTAGGGTTAGGGTTTAGGGTTTTTAGGATTTAGGGTTTTGGGTTATGGGTTTAGGGTTAGCTTAGGGTTTATGGTTAGTATTTTTTTTTTAGGGAAACCCCATGCAGGGGTATTTTATTGCCACAAAAAGAGGGTTACAAGGCGCTTAAAGGGGATAAACTCTAGAATTATTGTTCAAAGAGAAACAATCAGCCTAAGGAGTAAATCCCTTATCTAAGTACATCCAAAAGCAAAAGAAGACATTAAAGCAATCAAAAGATACAAGTTGATTAACATAATAAGCCAAAGGAAGATTAGGGCCAATGCTCGGAGGATGTGAGAATGCATGACAATATGGAGCAAACGCAAGAGGACAAGAGAATCACGCAAAATTGTAATAAGAAAGAGATTAGAATAGTTAAGGTAATATGAGACAAAAGATAAATGAAAACAACATAATGTTAGAATGATAGTAAGGAGTTGTGATAGAAGGCTCAAAGTCACACCAAGTTGGGAAGATGCAAATATGAGCATCAAACTTCAGAAGGGTTACATCACAAGAGCTACTACCAAACCAAAGGGAATCATCTAGCCATCATAGCCAACAAACCTGAGGAGATAATAGCTAGTTGTTGAAAGTCTTGTGAGCTTTTATTACCACAAACTAAACAAAACCATTTCTAATATAGAGGAGGAAATTATAAAAGCTCAAGGATAGGTGTCCCATTCAAGAAAAATATCATCAATATAGTCACCACGACATGAGAATACATAAACATATGAGAATGAGCCATCTTTGAACCTCTTGAAAAGTCATATCAAGAAGAAAAAAAGCATATAATCCTCCATAAGAAAATAGTAGGAGACAACTTGAAATCACGCTAATCAAGTCAATGAGCTATAATTAACACCATCAAACATATATATATATATATATGAATCTTTCAGCGTGAAACAACCCCTTATTAATATCCATATCGGTAATTGGGAAAACAATTGTAAAGGAAGGCGATAGCAACGAAATAGGCAACTACCAAAATAGCACCAAGTAGAGCGGTAAATAGCTCTAGCGACAGGGACCAAAAATCGGTTGATTGATCAATAAACAACCAAGAGCAAGGCAAAAAGGCAACAAATCATAATACCACCCATTCGAATAGGCATATATAACCCGAGATGGAATAGAGACAAGATAATGTAGATCACAATCGAGATGAGCCGAAACATAAATAGACGGGCATTGAGAAAAGCCAACCTGATAACATTAATACAAGACATTAAGAAAAATCAAAAAGAGGATTCAAATGAGTATCAACATTAGAATCTAGGAAAAGCACGACAACAGATAACCAAGGAAAAAACTAGCCAAGATAACAATAGTTAAGACAACAACATCCATAATGTGATGGGACAACAAGTTGGCCATAAAACCTCTCAATCAGAGTAGACATTGAAATAGTTAATAACCAAATAGATAGAGCATAAAAATAGGTATCTAGAAGGCATCAACATCCAAGATGGGAAGGGACAAATAGTTGGCCATAAAACCTCTCAATCAGAGTAGACATTGAAATAGTTAATAACCAAATAGATAGAGCATAAAAAAAGGGCAGAAGTGACAGAATAATCACCAAAACCCTGAGCATGAGTAGCTCAACAGGGAAGTCCACGAAAACAATAGCCAACACAGGGTCTAAAAAGAAATGAAATATCATACAAGAAACAACTAAGATAATAAAAACTAGCTAGCTTTCCATAAAATCATCCAGGATAAGCATTAATAGAAGTTTAACAAATAAGATGGAAAAAAATAGCGGAGATAAAGTAGACCAATGAATTGATGATATGCATATAATAAACAAATAAGGGGTTCAAAGTAAAATCCATGAAGCAATCAACAACTTCAAGAGACTTTTAAACAAAACAAACCAAAACCAAGATAGCATGTAGAGTATTAATAATTGACCAACAACCAAGACAGTTAATACCAACAAGTTGGCCAAGAGTCCACCCAAAAGCATATGTAAAGATCAAAATAATCAGATGGATAATCACAGGGATCTACACAATGTTAACAGAACCAAGTTGGATAAAATAGAAGGAAGAGAAAATAGCAGTAGCCCAATTGTTAACAGCAAAAATTGTCAGAAAAGCAAAAAATAGGGAACAGATAATAACCACAAAGACCACTAGCTGGAAAAAGGGCCCTAAAATCCAAAAGCCAATAATGGTAGAAAAAGGGTTCAAAGGATAATGAAAAAAACCATAAGTGATTAAACCCAACATAAAAGGAAAGAAAAGGAAATCCAAACGCAAGGAAATAATAAAATGACAGAAAATTAAATCTTGCTTGGCAGGTTGGGAATAAGAGGTATCAGCAAAACAACACCAAAATCACCTGGAACGGATAAACAAGAACACTTCTTTGGATATAAGACGATATCCAATAACCAAGAAAGAAAATAATAAACAAGATTCAAATTATACCATACTAAAACAAATTCCCAGATAGTTAATGAACAAGACTAATAACGAAGTAAAAAATAGCAGTAGGCGAAAATAACATCATCCCAAATGTTAGCAGCACAAACATTAAATAGGCGGATGATCCCACACTGCAAGGTAGAATAGCCGAAATCCAGCGATAGATTAAAACAAGGTTAGCTGCGGGATAGTGAATCCAGAAATCAATAGTCATATCTTAAAAAACAACACTATGATTTTGGTAGGATAAGCCAATAAAAAGTAGAGCCACAATAGGATTCAAAGAGTCTCATCAAAGATCCTTTAGGACAAAGAAGAAGCGTTAGCAGAACTATCATCCTCAGAGAAGTCATACTAAATGGAAGTTATTAACAATTGCAAACTTGCAAAAAACCATGAATAATAATAAGGGTATTGTAGATTCATTCCTTACATGTATGCAAACTGGGGTTAGTAATGGCATTCAGCAAATACATTAAACCAACTCAATTGCATCCATAGAAAGGGCCAAAGTCCAAACTTGCAATTAAGCCTTCAACATGGATGTTGCATCCTACATAGGATAAACCATTAAAGAGCAAAGGAACACAAAGAAACAAACCTGTAGCTAGACCCACAGCATCATGAATATTGGAAGTCAGAAAATAATTCCAAATCTACAGAGAAAGAGTTATAACCAGGATGTTGCATCTATTATTTTTACAGGTTGTGAAGGTAAGGTTATGGAGCATAGGAGAAGCAGAAACAACAAGACCCCAAACAAGGTTGGGATAATTAAACCAACAATAGATGCCACTAAGCTCAGCAAAGGACCAACAAGAAATAATATAATGATGCATCAGTAAATTCCAAAGCAACAGAGATCTACAACACATGTCACAGAGATTGACTGAAGCCCCAATCTCAGAAACATCCTACACAAAAAGGATCTACTGAACAAAATAGCCAGAATCAATTTGAAGAAACTCCATCCAGTTCAAAAAATAAATAATGTAGAAAGAAACAATGCGAGATTCCACCAGGGAAGTAAAGAAGCATAAAAGATATCCAAGAAGTATTATCAAAGTTTAATAATAAGTCCGGAAGGGGTAAGGAGGTCGGCGACCTTTAAGAAAACGCAACAACCGGTGGAAGATAAAGCCTCCATAGATCCCACCAAGGGACCACGAATCGAAAATGGTTTCTAAAGAGAGCAGGCTGATTGGGGTCCATATTCTAGTATAGACAATAGCCAAGAAGATAAATATCAGCAAAAAGGCTAAAAAACCTCTTCATGCAGAAAAATAAAATAAAAGATAACTCCCAAAAATAAAAGGAAAATGTCAGCTCAAAGCTTGAGACAAAGAGAATATCAGCAACATCCCAAGATCTAATAGGGGAGATAAGTAGCATGTCAAAAGCCAGCCACCAATCATTATCAACTAAAATCTAACAACCTAATAGTAAATCATCAAAATAAATATTGCAACCAGCATAATGAACACTAATACAATGCATAGAAACAACATAGGTAACTAAGATGCTCCAAGCAATAATATCTTTGAAAGCAGGTTGCAAAATTAATGGCGTAACTAAACCCATCAAAATAAATATCTCATCCAATGATTAAGCCCCTAGGATTAGGAATGAAGGCAACATTGATATTAAAATCCCAAATAGAGTGGTGTTATAAAACCAATAAGACACATAGCTCAACAAATTCCAATAGTATTAGTATGCACATAGCTCAATAATAGCCATTATCGGTGTAAATGCCAAAAGCGGAGCCTCAAATAAAGGAGAAGCTATTAAATACCAAATCATGTACGAGATCAAGATAACAAGTAATATTCATGTGAAGCATCCATAAAAGACACAAAAAGGAACAGAAAGCCATAAAATAAAGAGGTATACAGTTAAAAGATGAATGGATAGTATACATCAAAAGGTTAGATTAAGTTTTGAGATAAGGAAACCCAAAATTTTCTAAGTTAACTTACAAGTGTTTGGGTAAGGTGAGTTGATCAAAGAAGATGATACCATTTATCCCAGCAAATTGGCAAGGTAGTCACAAGCATTTCCTTCCATGAAACATGAGTGATGTTAAAATTTGAAAGAAGAGCTCTAGTTTCCTTGAGGAGGTAGTACAATTCAGTGCTACTCATTTTGGTGGAAGTCAAAAGATCAATCAACAGAAGAGCATCCACCTCAATCCAAATTTTGAGCCAGCCATTTTGGAGGCAAATCTCAAGTGCTTTGTAGACTGCCATAAGCTCAGTAAATGGGAAAGTGCAGGAAATAAGGGGATAAGCAAAAGCACATAGTACTATACCCTTAGAGTTCCTGAAAATGCCACCACAACCAAAGCCATTATGAGAATAGAGCCATCGGTATTAATTTTAATAATATGGTCAAGTGGTTTTCAAATAAATAATCTTGTCATTTTCGATAAGGTTGGTAAGCAAAAATTTTACAAATTTATAGCCTTTGAATTTTCTATAATGAATGAGATTGGATTTAAACAACTCATGAATTTTGTTTTTAGTTCTAGCAATAATCCTCACATGGTTCATAGGGATCCCACGATGTTTTCCATCATTTCGGTCCATCCATATGAACTAGATAAAAGTGATAGCAGTGATGACTTTAATGTGACCTTTAATAGTATTATCAAAATAGACTTCAAGAAGTTGATATAAAGAAAGAGAGCCATTGAAATTGACAGTGTTAAAAAGATCATCATACCAAATCCAAAGCTTAGAAGCAATGGCCCCATTAACAAAAATATGATTAACATTCTCAATATGGAAACATCATTGACATTTAGAGGGTAAATGGAACCCTTTACCACACAACAAAGAATCAACAGGGATAAAGTTTTTCAGAATATGCCAAGTAAGAATAGAATAAGAAGTAGAGACATTGTTATTCCAAAGTTCGGAGAACACATAGGAGAAATAATGAGTATCTTTAATGTGGAGCCACACATTTTTGAGTTTGAAATCACCATTATGTGAGCTTAAAGAGAATCAGTCTTTATTGTTTGGAGTGATAGGAATAGTAGAAACCATATTCAAGAAAGTAAAAGGGATAAAATCAGCAAACACTATTATTCCACTTGTTGTTATGCAAAAAGTTTACTCTAATAGCGAAAGTGGAATGGGTGGAGAGTAAGTCATCAATGGATCCACATCCACTCGTTATCTTGCCAAAAGAAAGAGGTGCGAGTTAATGCCCCAAAATTAAGGATTATGCATCCCATTTGTGAACAAAGTCTTTTCCCACAGGAGAGTCACGGCAAAGGGACAAATGAGGGGTGCTTACCACAATATTTAGCATCATGAAATTAGCCCAAAGACTATGATTACTCTAAAATTCCACCAGAGTTTATAGGAAAAGGCATTGATAGCTTCTTTTATGGATTTACAACCAAGACCACCTTCATCAAAAGTGCCACAACTTTTAAACCAAGAGGTCCAGTGCATTCTTTTAGAGGAGGTATTGGAGCCCAAGAAAAATTTGTTTAGGAGATGCTCAATTCTGTTGATGATAGAAATGGTTGGCACAATGGTTTGGATGAGATATAAAGGCATGAAATTAAGAGTGCTCTTAATCAAGGTGAGCCTACCACCAAAAGAGAGTAAATGAAATTCCCAAACTAAAATTTTATTAGATATTTTCTGAATAAGGTCATAAAAAAGATGAGATCTTTTCTTTAAAAAGTGGAGCCAGAGATAATTAATGGGAAGTTGATTTTGCTTAAAATTAGTAATTCGGAGATTTAATTAAGTCTATTGGTAGGAATCTTAGGCGAATAAAATAACATTTTCTTTCATTGAAAGAGACCACTAACTTTTCCAAAATCATTTAAGAGATTCTTAATAGTTTTAACATGTTGAAGAGAGGCATTCAGATTATAAAATCATCAGCAAATCTAAGATGAGAAATAGGGAAACCACCATGATTTTTAAAAAACATGTTAGGATTTTTAAAGAAAAGATCATTAAGGCTCGTCGAAAGATATTCTATAGCAATGATAAAAAGAGAAGGAGAAAGAGGGTCACCTTGTGGCAAACCGTGGCTCAAAGTAAAGAAACCAAGGGACTCACCATTCATGATAATAGAAAACCAGACATTAGTGATACAAATTTTATAAGCTGGATAAGATTATCAGAGAAACACAAATGTAAGATTTGATGAGGAAATCCCATGAGAGGTTGTCAAAGGCTTTAGAGATGTCTAGTTTGAAGAGGATATTACCTCCTACGGAAGGAACATCAATGTCATAAACCGACTCTTGAGAAGAATATTATCGAGATATCTATTTTTTAACAAAGCGAGTTTGGTTAGAGGAGATGATTTTAGGAGCGGAGGGCTAATCTATTATTAATTAATTTAGCAATGAGTTTTGGAAAAGGTGCAAAAGGCTAATAGGTCTAAAAATGTGATTGATTGTTGGTTTTGGGAATAAGGACAATAGAAGTTCTTGAAAATATATATAGAGATCAAAAAATTAATAATAGCATCAACAAGATCATTTAATAAAAGCCCCACAATCTTTGAAAGAAATGAGTCATTATAGCCATTAGGTAGTGAATGTTCATGCTATTGAGAATCTACTAATCTCCATCGAGGGACACATAGTGAGCAAATGGTTTTCCTCATTGTTAATCATAGAAGGGATTAGATGGGTGTTGGAGGGGGTTTCTAACGAAGGATTAGAGTTTAATAAATTTTGAAAGTATGATAGATTCTTTAATTTCATTATTATCAGTTATCCAGCCACCATTAGAGTTCTTAATTTTCTTAATCGAGTTTAATGCTTTTCATTTATTACAAATTGCATGGAAATACCTTATGTTTTCTATGCCATCGAATATGTTTGCTAGCTTTTTTTTGACAATAGTTTCCTCCATATTTTGGTAATTAATCAAGTTATCTTTGGCAATGCTCAACTCATCAAGCTTACTATGGGTTAAGAGCCTCTTCAAGAGAACAAACCACTTGTTCCATAGCTTTAAGATTGGTAAAAGATTTTTAAATATATGCTTGTTCCACCAATTGAGGTTTTGTTTAAGTCTTTTGAGCTTAAGCCAAAGGCGAATCATGCCTTTAACTAAATTATCAATGAGCAGAGCCATCCAATTAGTGAAAACAACATTAGTGAAATGCCATGTTGGGTCCACATATGTTGGAATCTAAAAGGTGAGAGTAGAAGGGTTAAAGGGGAGTTTTGATAGAGATCAAAAGAGGAGCATGATAGACAAAGTTGCTCAAATGCTCAATAGAGTAACCATTGATTGATCCAAAGAGAATTAAAGAGGTCTGTCAAGATCTTTGCCAAAGTCAGAGTTATATACGTGTAATCGGACCCAAAAAACCAATGTCAATCAGATTGCAATTTAGGATCATATTAGAAGTCTTCCAGGAATGGAGGTTAGGAGAACATCCTCCCCTCCTTTTGAAGAAGCAATGATAGTGTTGAAATCACCCCAACCAACCGGGGAAGGTTAGGGAGGTGAAGGTTCTTAAGTGATTCCAAAGGATGTTCCTACCAGCTCTATTACAAGAAGCATAGATAAAGGAACTAAAAGTTGAAAACTCACCTAATGAGATTTTGACATTAACCAATTGATCAAGATCATCAATGATGGAAATGGTGATGGAATTATTCCAAAAACACCAAATTTTATTATTAAGATTGAAGAAGAAATTTTGAAATCCAGCGATCTAGCAACATGGGCAATCTTGGAAGAGTTAATGAAAGGCTCAATAATAATAAGTAATTTGATGTTATGAGCACGACAGAGGCTCCTAACATGGTTGCAGACAGGGAGAGTCCCACAACCACGGATATTCCAAATAAGAAAATTAATCATAATAAGAAATCCAAAAGGAAAAGTAAAAAAGAAATGGAAAAGGAAGAGGAGGACATAATTATTTGTGTGTTAGAGAAGAATGTGTTGTTCTAGTAAAGTTATTATTAGTCATTTTGGCTTTATAAGATTTTTTTAATAACAATTTAGAAGGGTCAATCAGTATCCAAAGTATCTCCATCAGAAAGGGATTGGTTTTTGGTATCCAGAATAATAGCATTATCAGTCAATATTTTAGTATTGGTGATTTCTCCTTCTTCAGTATCAGAGTAAGAATGAGAAATTGGGATTGCACAATAGAAGGGAGGTTCTTGCACCATTAATAGTACAAATATCATTCTCATTGCCATGATGCATATTCAAATTTTGGTCTGACAACAAAGGATCAACATTATTTTGATCCAATATAAGATTCCCATTCAAATTGTCATTAATATTCAAATGGAGCAAAGGATTATCATGAGAGGCCAAATTATTACAAGTAGGAGTAGTGCTAGGTAAGTTATCATTAGTTTCTTCACACACCTCAATAGTAGTATTTATACCAAGCTCAGAATGTTTTTCATTAGACAAATCAGTAGGTAATAGAGGGGTAGGTGTAGGAGGATGAGTTCCATTATGAGTAACTTTAGGCACATAAGCTAACTTATTAGTTTTCCCAATTCTAAGATAGGTATTAGTATCCTGTGATATATTCTCTTTGAGGTTAGGGTTTAGCACAAAGCATTCAGAGTGATCATGACCATGGATCTTACAGTGAGTGCAAAAGATGGGGAAATTTTCAAATTTTACTTTCTGGTTATATCTAAATTTTTTTAAACTGATCCAAACTTCTTTGGGGTATTTTTTGGTAATGCCAATCTTCACCAAGATACGTGCAACAGATGGCCAAGATCTAGTGGCAGTGGCTTGATCAATTTGAAGGGTTCTACCAAATAGAGCCAAAACATAACTGGTGAGTAACATAGTGAATTCTCATGTTGGAAAAGCAAGACATAAAGGAACAATAGGGATTCCTCTTTGAAATCAAAAGGGGTGACCATTTCAAGAGCATTTGACAATTATACATAAAATAGGGCGTGAACAAAGAAGAATAATCTAAATCATTTGATAATGGATATGTCGAGGATCAATCTGAATAGTGAAAGCTTTAAGCTATGGAAGAAAGATCGGATATTATCTAGAGTTGGGCAGTAGAATTTACCAACCAAAGAGAACTCAAAAGGCTTAGCTAATTTCTCCACATCCTGGTCAGAACACATGATAGCCGGTAATCCATAAAATGAGGTTGAAATTAAGTTAACTGAGGCATTAGAGTAAGGGTTCTTACAGAAAGATCCTTAAGGACTTGATTTGCATACATTAGGATCAAAGTACCTTTAGGATCGAGGCAAAGTTAGGCTTCCGGGGCAGCAGGTTGCATGGAGAATGATTCCTCCTCCATTGAATGATCCAGTGAGAGTCACATAAGCAACCAAGCTGAGAGAGGAAGCGCAACCAAGTAATAAAATAGCAATCACGATTGGGGAAGCCAATCGGCCATAGAAAATTGCAGAACACAAAATTAGAGAGGAGTTAGAGGAAGGAGATGGTTTTGGGTTTAGCGTTAGTATATAGGTTTAGGGTTTAGGTTTAGTTTAGGTTTATGGTTTAGGGCTTTAATGTTTTATGGTTTAGGTTAGTTTAGGGTTTAGTGTTTAGTTTTAAGTTTAGTTTAGTTTAGGTTAGGTTAGGTTTAGGTTTAAACTTTAGGTTTAAGTTTAGTTTAGAGTTTAAGTTTAGGGTTTTAGTTTCTTTAGGTTTAGGGTTAGTTTTTAGGGAACTTTAATTAGGGTTTAAATTTAGTTTTAAGGTTTTTATTTAGGTTTAGGTATAGCATTTAAAATTAGGGTTTAAGGTTTAGGGTTTTATGGTTTAACTTTAGTTTAGGGATTTATGTTTAGGTTTAGGGTTTAGGTTTAGGATTAAGTATAGGTTTTATTTAGGTTTAAGTTTATGATTAGGTTTAGGTTTAGTTTTTTAGTTTAGTGTTTAGGGTTTAGGTTTAGGTTTTTATAGGTAAGTTTAGGGTTTATGGTTAGTTTAGGTTTAGGGTTTAGGGTTTAGGGGTTTAGGGTTTAGGGTTTTAGGTTTAAGGTTTTAGGTTTAGGGTTTAGGTTGTTAGGTTTAGGGTTGTAGGTTTATGTTTTAGGGTTACTTTTAGGGTTTAGGGTTTAAGAAATAGGGTTTTTATTTTTTGTTTTTTTTTTAGGGTTTAGGCTTTAAAATTTTTTAGGGTTTAGGGTTTAGGGTTAATTTTAGAGTTTAAGATTTTTTTAAAAAACAAAAATTAAGTAAACCGGTAGGTTTAGGTTTATTTAGTTATTTTAGTTTATTTTTTATTTATTTTAGTTTATTTTATTATTTATTTTTAGGTTTATGTTTAGGTTTTGATTTTCTTTTTTTAGGTTTAGGTTTTAGGTTTTCATTTTAGGTTTATTTTTAGGCTTTATTTTTTAGTTTAGGTTTAGGTTTATTTTTAGTTTAATTTATTTTATTTAGTTTAGGGTTTAGGTTTAGTTTACATTTAGGTTTTATTTATTTTAGTTTAGTTTTATTTTATGTGGTTTATTTTTTATTTTAGGTTTAGGTTTTTTTTAGTTTAGGGTTTTTTTATTTTAAGGTTTAATTTTTTAGTATTAGGTTTTTATTTCGTTTTAATTTTATTTTATTTTAGGTTTATTATATTTTTATTTTATGTTTAGTTTTTATTTTATTTAGGTTTTTTATTCTTAGATTAATTTTTTAGTTTAGTTTAGATTTTTATTTACTTTATTTTAGTTTATTTCTACTAGTTTATTTTATTTTATTTAGGGTTTAGTTTTGATTTTATTTTATTATTTTATTTTATCTAAGTTTAGGTTTTATTTAGTTTAGGTTTTGGTTTTCAAGTTTTAGGGTTTAGGGTTTTAGGTTTCGGGTATAAGGTTTAGGGTTTTAGGATTTATGGTTTTGTGGTTTAGGGTTTGGGGTTAGGGTTTAGGGTTTAAGGTTTAGGGTTAGTTTAGGGTTTAGGGTTTATGTATTAGGGTTTAGGGCTTTTAATGTTTAGGGTTTAGGGTTTAGGTATTAGTGTTTAGGCTTTAGGGTTTAGGCCTTTTAATGTTTAGGGTTTAGGGTTTAGGGTTTTAGAGTTTAGGCTTTAGGGTTTAAAGTTTAGGGTTAGGGTTTAAGGTTTAGAGTTTAAGGTTTTTAGGGTTTAGGGTTAGCTTAAGGTTTAGGGTTAGTTTAAGGTTAGCTTAGGGTTTAGGGTTAGTTTAGGGTTTTGGTTTTTTATGGTTTAGGGTTTTTAGGGTTTAGAGTTTAGGGTTTAGGGTTTAGGGTTAGGTTAGGGTTTAAGATTTAGAGTTTAAGGTTTAGGTATAGTTTAGTATTTAGGCATTAAAGTTTAGGGTTTTGGTGTTTAGGGTTTAGGGTTTAGGGTTAGTTTAGGGTTTAATGTTTAGGGTTTATGGTTAGGGTTTAAGATTTAGGATTTAAGGTTTAAGATTATGTGTTTAGGGTTTTAAATTTTTAAAACTAAAGCAGTAGGTTAGTTTATTTAATTTATTTTTTATTTATTTTACTTTATTTTTTATTTATTTTTAGGTTTAGGTTTAGATTTATATTTATTTTTTGGGATTAGATTTTAGGTATTAATTTTAAGTTTATATTTTTTAGTTTAAGTTTAGGTTAATTTTAGTTTATTTTATTTTATTTAGTTTAGGGTTTAGGTTTAGTTTATTTTAGGTTTACGTTTAGGTTTTATTTATTTTAGTTTAGTTTTATTTTATTTTGTTTATTTTTCTTATTTTAGGTTTAGGATTTCTTTTTATTTTAAGGTTTATCTTTTAGGTTTAAGTTTTTTTTAATTTTATTTAATTTTACTTTAGGTTTATTTTATTTTTATTTTAAGTTTAGTTTTTATTTTATTTAGGATTTTTATTCTTAGATTTATTTTATTTTTTAGTTTAGTTTAGGTTTTTATTTATTTATTTTAGTTTATTTCTACTAGTTTATTATAATTTATTTTTAGGTTTAGGTTTAAGTTTTAGTTTAGGTTTTAGTTTTGTTTTATTTAGCTTTAGGTTTTATTTAGTTAGGTTTATGTTTTTAGGTTTTTAGGGTTTAAGATTTTGGGTTTTGGGTATAAGGTTTTGGGTTTTAGGGTTTATGGTGTTATGGTTTAGGGTTTAGGGTTAGGGTTTTGGGTTTAGGGTTTAGTGTTTAGTGATTAGGATTTAGGGTTTTAGGGTTTTAGGTTTAGGGTTATCTTAGGGTTTAGGGTTAGTTTAGGGTTTAGGGTTAAGGGCTTTTAGGGTTTAGTGTTTTGGGTTAATTTAGGGTTTAATGTTTTGGTTTAGAGTTTAGGGTTTAGGGTTTAGTGTTCAATGATAGGGTTAAGTTTAGGGTTTATGGTTTAGGGTTTATGATTTAAGGTTTAGGGTTTAGGGTTTTAATGTTTAGGGTTTAGGGTTTAGGGTTTAGGGTTTAGTGTTTAGGGTTTAGGGTTTTGGGTTATGGGTTTAGGTTTTTTAAACTTAGTTTATAGTTTAGTTTTAGGATTAGGGTTTAAACTTTAGGTTTAGCTTTGGTTTTAGGTTTCTAGTTTAGGTTTAGTATTTAGTTTTAGTTTAGGTTAGGGTTTAGGTTAGGGGTTAGGTTGGGTTTAAACTTTAGGTTTAAGTTTAGGGTTTAGTTTAGGTTTTAGGGTTTAGGTTTAAGGTTTAGGGTTTTAGGGTTTAGGGTTTATAGGTAAGTTTAGTTTTAGGTTTAAGTAGTTTAGGGTTCAGAATTTAAGAGATTAGTTTATAGTTTAGTATTTTAGGGTTTAGGTTTTTTTAGTTTAGGTTTAGTTTGTTTAGGGTTTAAGAGTTTAAGGTTTAGGGTTTATAGTTAGGTTTAGGGTTTAAGGTTTAGGGTTTAGGGTTTAGGGTTTTAGGGTTTGGGGTTGTACATTTATGGTAGTATGTTTAGGGTTTCGGGTTAGTTTTAGGTTTAGGATTTAGTGATTAGGGTTTTAGGCTTGTAGGTTTAGGGTTTAGGGTTTAGTTAGTTTAGTTTAGGTTAGTTTAGTTTAGGTTTTTTAGGTTTTATTTTATTTTTTGATTTAATTTTTATATTTAGGGTTTAGGGTTTAAGATTTGTTAGTTAGGTTTATTAGTTTTAGTTAGTTTTAGGGTTTAGGGTTTAGGCTTTGCTTTAGGATTTAGGGTTTATTTAGGGTTTCTTTTAAAATTTAGGTTTATTTATTTTAGTATATTTTTTATTTATTTACTATTTTTGTTATTTGTTTTAATGTTTAGGTTTAGGTTTTTATTTTATTTTTTTAGGTTTAGGTTTTAGGTTTTCATTTTAGGTTTATTTTTAGGTTTTATTTTTTTAGTTTAGGTTTAGGTTTATTTTTAGTTTAGTTTATTTTATTTAGTTTAAGGTTTAGGTTTTGTTTATTTTAGGCTTACATTTAGGTTTTATTTATTTTAGTTTAGTTTTATTTTATTTATATTATTTATTTTTTATTCTAGGTTTAGGTTTTTTTTAGTTTAGGGTTTTTTATTTTAAGGTTTAATTTTTTAGGGTTAGGTTTTTATTTCATTTTAATTTTTATTTTAGATTTATTTTATTTTTATTTTACATTTAGTTTTTATTTTATTTAGGTTTTTTATTCTTAGATTTTTAATTCAGTTTAGGTTTTTATTTATTTTATTTTAGTTTATTTCTACTAGTTTATTTTATTTTATTTTTAGGTTTCGGTTTAAGTTTTAGTATAGGATTTTATTTTTTTTATTTTTTTATTTTTTTATTTTATTTTATCTAAGTTTAGGTTTTATTTAGTTTAGGTTTAAGTTTTTAGGTTTTTAGGGTTTAGGGTTTTAGGTTTTGGCTATAAGGATTAAGGTTTTAGGATCTATGGTTTTTGTGGTTTAGGGTTTGGGGTTAGGGTTTATGGTTTACAGTTCAGGGTTTAATGTTTAGGATTTAGGGTTTAGGGTTTTAGAGTTTAAGTTTAGGTTTAGGGTTTAGGATTTAGGTTAGTTTAGGTTAGTTTAGAGTTTAGGTTTAGGTATAGGGTTTAGGTTTTAGGGTTTAGGAGCTTTAATGTTTAAGTTTAGGGTTAGTTTAGGTTTAGTTTAGGTAGAGTTTAAACTTTAGGTTTAGTTTAATGTTTATAGTTCATGGTTTAGGGTTTTAGGTTTAGGTTTAGGGTTTCAAGTTTAGGGTTAGGTTCAGTTTAAGTTTAAGGTTTTAGTATAGGAGTTAGATTTAGAGTTAGTTTAAGGTTAACAGGTTTAGGGTTAGTTTAGGATTTTGGTTTTTTATGGTTTAGGGTTTTTAGGGTTTAGGGTTTAGGGTTAGTTTAAGGTTTAAGATTAAGAGTTTAAGGTTTAGGGTTAGTTTAGTGTTTAGGGTTTAGGGTTTTTTGTGTTTAGGGTTTAGGGTTTATGGTTTGTTTTGGGTTTAATGATTAGGGTTTATGGTTAGGGTTTAAGAATTAGGGTTTAAGGTTTGTTAAGTTTAAGGTTTTAAAATTAGTAGTTTATTTTAGTTTATTTTTTTATTTATTTTAATTTATTTTATTATTTATTTTTAGGTTTAGGTTTAGATTTATATTTTAATTTTTTTAAGATTAAGTTTTAGGTTTTCATTTTAAGTTTATTTTTAGGTTTTATTTTTTAGTTTAAGTTTAGGTTAATTTTTAGTTTATTTTATTTTATTTAGTTTAGGGTTTAGGTTTAATTTATTTTAGGTTTACGTTTAGGTTTTATTTATTTTAGCTTAGTTTTATTTTTTATTTTTTTATTTTTTATTTTAGGTTTAGGGTTTTTTTATTTTAAGGTTTATCTTTTAGGTTTAGGTTTTAATTTAATTTTATTTAATTTTATTTTAGGTTTATTTTATTTTATTTTAAGTTTAGTTTTATTTTATTTAGGTTTTATACTTAGATTTATTTTATTTTTTAGTTTAGTTTAGGTTTTATTTATTTTATTTTAGTTTATTTCTAATAGTTTATTTTAATGTATTTTTAGGTTTACATTTAAGTTTTAGTTTAGGTTTTAATTTAATTTATTATTTTATTTTATTTAGGTTTCGGTTTTATTTAGTTTAGGTTTAGGTTTTTAGGGTTTAAGATTTTGGGTTTTGGGTATAAGGTTTTGGGTTTTAGGGCTTATGGTGTTATAGTTTAGGTTTAGGATTTGATTTTGGGTTTAGGGTTTAGTGTTTAGGATTTAGGTTTAGGTTATAGTTTAGGGTTGGTTTAGGGTTTAAGTTTAGGGTTTAGTTTAGGGTTTTAGGGTTTTGGTTTAGGGTTAGGTTTAGGTTAGTTTAGAGTTTAGTTAGGTTTTAATTTTAAGTTTAAGTTTTAGGGTTAGGGTTAGTTTAGTTAGTTTATTTTAGTTTAGGGTTTAAGTTTAGGGTTAGTTTAGGGTTTTAGTTTAAGTTTAGGGTTTTAGGTTTAGGTTTAAAGTTTAGGGTTTGTTTATAGTTTTAAGGTTTAGAGTTTAGGGTTAGTTTTATAGTTAGTTAGGGTTTAAAATTTAGTGTTTAGGGTTTAAGGTTTAGTTTAGTTTAGAGTTAGTTTAGGGTTTAGGTTTAGGGTTTTAGAGGTTTTAGGGTTTAAGGTTATAGGTTTAGGGTTAGTTTAGATTTGGGTTAGTTATCTGGTTTAGGGTTTAGGTTTAAGATTTAGTGTTTTAGGGTTTAGGGTTTGGGTTTAGGGAGGTTTTTTTAGGGTTTGGTTAGTTTTATTTTATTTTTTTTATTTATTTATGGTTTTAGGTTTTAGGTTTAGGTTTATAGTTTATGGTTTTAGGATTTAGGTTTAGGTTTAGTTTTTCTTTATGTTTTAAAAAAATAAACAAGTAGTTTAGGTTTATTTAGATTTTTTAGTTTATTTTTATTTCTTTACTTTTATTTTTTATTTTATTTAGTTTAATTTATTTATCTTATGTTTACTTATTTTAGTTTAGGTTATTTATTTTAGTTTATTTTTTAGGTTTAGGTTAGGTTTATGTTTATTTTTTAGTTTAGTTTTATTTTTAATTTTTTTTAGGTTTAAGTTTTATTTTTTATTTTTAGGTTTATATTTTAGTTTTTATTTTATTTTTTTTAGGCTTAGGTTTTAGGT
The DNA here is from genome assembly GCA_021442155.1 of Cymbidium sinense. Lineage (NCBI taxonomy): Eukaryota > Viridiplantae > Streptophyta > Magnoliopsida > Asparagales > Orchidaceae > Cymbidium > Cymbidium sinense. Next base: position 200,808,085 of record CM038214.1, read on the forward strand.
TCTTATTTTAGGTTTATTTTTATGGTTTATTTTTTAGTTGAAGTTTAGGTTTATTTTCAGTTTAGTTTATTTTATTTAGTTTAGGTTCACATTTAGGTTTAGTTTTTGTTAGGTTTAGGTTTAGGTTTTATTTAATATAGTTTAGTTTATTTTAGTGTAGGTTTAGGTTTATTTTATTTTTATTAATGATTTAGGTTTTTTTTTTAGTTTAGGGTTTAGGTTTTTTTTTTTAGTTCAGGGTTTATGGTTTTGGCTATTTTTTAATAGAGAACAAATTCAGAATCAAAATTTCTTCTTTTCGATTTCATCAACCAAGTAACACACCAATATTTTTAAGACACAAGTGATGACATAGATGAAAAATGAGCACGCATAGAGCAAATCAAAAACCCTAGATAACTAGAACCGTCTCTACTGTAATGACATAGTTCCATAAGCAGCAGATCGAATTGGTCGTTCTTTAGTTTCTCCAATTCCCATAAAAACCACCATGTCCTCTCGACTAGCAGGATCAACCATCATATCCCTTATATCTCCCTCCACCACCACCACCACGGCTTTAACCTCTTTTCTCTTCCATAACCATTTCTCAACTACACCTCAGATCCCCACAACCATTGCGATAGTCGCCTTCACCTCCACCTAGGAGTGGCATGATGTTCACGCCATCAAGGTTATATTTTGGTTTATGTTTAGGTTTATTAGGTTTTAGTGTTTAGATTTATTTTTTAATTTATTTAGTTACTTTAGGCTTAGGTTTAGGGTTTGGGGTTTAGGGTTTAGGGTTTTGGGTTAGGATTTAGGGTTTAAAGTTTAGGGTTATGATTTAGAGTTTAGGGTTTAGGGTTTAGGGTTTAGGGTTGTAGGTTTACAGTTGTAGGTTAAGGGTTATGGGTTTAATGTTTAGGGTTTAGGGTTTAGGGTTTAGGTTTTAGGGTTTACGATTTAGAGTATCTATTTTTTTAAAAAATTAAGTAAATTAGTAGGTTTAGGTTTATTTAGTATATTTAGTTTATCTTTTATTTATTTTAGTTTACTTTTTCTTTTATTTTTATTTAGGTTTATTGTTTAGTTTTATTTAGTTTGTTTTATTTACTATAAGTTTATTTATTTTAGTTTAAGTTTTCTATTTTAGTTTATTTTTTAGGTTTAGGTTTATGTTTAGGTTTATTTTTTAGTTGACTTTTATTTTTATTTTAGTTTTTAGGTTTAGGTTTTATTTTTTATTTTTAGGTTTAGGTTTAGGATTTTATTTTATTATTTTAGGTTTAGGTTTTAGGTTTTTATTTTAGTTTTATTTTTAAATTTGATTTTTTAGTTTATGTTTAGGTTTAATTTTAGTTTTTTTTATTTTATTTAGTTTGAGTTTAGTTAATTTTCGGTTTAGGTTTAGGTTAAATTCATTATAATATAGTTTATTTTAGTTTAAGTTTAGGTTTATTTTATTTTTATTTTAGGTTTAGGTTTTTCTCTTAGTTTAAGGTTTAGGTTTTTATTTTTTACTTATTTTTAAGTTTTTGTTTTATATTTTTTTTAAGTTTTGGTTTATATTTAGTTTTTATTTTTTTATTTTATGTTTATTTTATTTTTATTTTATGTTTAGTTTTTATTTTATTTAGGCTTTTTATTCCTAGGATTATTTTATCTTTTAGTTTAATTTAAGATTTTTTTTATTTTATTTTCATTTTTCTTTTATTTTATTTTTGAGGTTTAGGTTTAGGTTTTAGTTTAAGTTTTTTATTTTATTTAGGTTTAGCATATTTATTTATTTTATTTTAGGTTTTATTTAGTTTAGGCTTAGGTTTTATATTTTTATGGTTTAGGGTTTAGTGTTTAGGGTTTAAGGTTTAAGGTTTAGGGTTTACAATTTTAGGATTTAGGGTTTAGTGTTACGGTTTAGGGTATAGTGTTTAAGCTTTAGGGTTTCGAGTTTTTAGGTTTTGGGTTTAGGGTTTAGTTTTTAGGGTTTTGGGTTTTTAGGGTTTAGGGTTAATTTAGAGTTTAGGGTTTAAGGTTTTAGGGTTTAAGCTTTAGGGTTAGGGTTAGGGTTTTGGTTATGGTTTAGGGTTTAGGGTTTAGGGTTTAGAGTTTAGAGCTTAGGTTTTAAGATTTAGGGTTGTAGGTTTAGGGTTTAGGGTTAGTATTCGAGTCTAGGGTTTAGGATTTAGAATTTAGGGTTTAGGCTTTAAGGTTTAAGGTTATGGGTTTTAGGTTTATGGTTTAGGGTAAGTTTAGTCTTTAGGATTTAGGGTTTAGGTTTAGTCTTTAGGGTTTAGGGTTTTAGGGTTTAGGGTTATTTTAGTGTTTAGGGTTTGAGGTTTTAGGGTTTAAGGCCTTGGGCTTAGGTTTAGGGTTTATGGTTTAATGTTTAAGAGTTAGGGTTATTGGTTTAGGGTTTAGGGATTAGGATTTAGGGTTTAGGGTTTATGGTGTAGGGTTTTTAGGGTTTAGGGTTTAGGGTTAGCTTAGTGTTTAGGGTTAGTTTAGGGTTTAGGGTTTAGGGTTTTCAAGGCTTAGGATTTAGGATTTAGGGATAGTTTAGGGTTTTTTTTTTGGGAACCCCATGTAGGGGAATTTTATTGCCACAAAAAGAGGGTTACAAGGTCCTTAAAGGGTATAAACTCCAGAACTATTGCTCAAAGAGCTATAATTAGCCTAGGGAGTAAATCCCCTATCTAAGTACAGCCAAAAGCAAAAGAAAAAAATAAAGCAATCAAAAGATACAAATTGATTAACATAATAAGCCAATGGAAGATTAAGGCCAATGCTCTGCAGGATGGGAGAAAGCATGACACTTTGGAGAAAACCTACAAGAGGATAAGAGAGAAGCACCTGCAAGAATGTAAACAGAGAAAAGTTAGAGCTGTTAAGATAGCACAGACAAAATGATAACTGAAAATTGCATAATCTGAGAATGATAGTAAAGAGTTGTAATAGAGATGGCTCAGGCTCAGTCACACCAAGTTGGGGAAGATGCAAATATGAGCATCCAGACTTCAGTAGAAGGGTTATGTCACAAGAGCTACTACCAAACCAAAAGGGGGTGAAATCATCACATCCATCATAGCCAACAAACATGTATTGCATCCATTTGATAAAAGTCTTGATATCTTTAGTACCAGCAATTATAATCAAATACAGGGTACATAGAGAATCAGCAAAAGTTAGAATGAGAAAGGGGTTCCCATCCTAGAAATAAGACCCGATATAAGACACCATGTCAAAGAATGCCCAGCACCAATACAAGAAGTTCATCAGATACAGCATTAGGCAGCAAGCTCACTATAAGACAACCCATTCAGATAGAGCATGATAGGGTTTGAATATGAATTAGTTAAGACCATCTTAGGTGGTGCGCATTAGTCTAACAATGGTAGGGAAAAGATAAGAGAGGCAAGAATTAAAATGGTTTTGCGCTACAAAGCCCATAAGCGACAAACAACAAAAAATCAACACCACATTGCCGAGGGAATTAAGTAAGAAGAAAGAAAGTCGAAACCCCTAGCCCAATTGACCACAGATGCATAAGTCAAGAATGGACAAGAAGTTGGCCATAAAACCTCTCTCCATCAGAGTAGACATTTCCATCGTTAATAACCAAGTAGGTAGAGCATAAAAATAGGTATCTGGAAGCGACAACCAATCACCAAAACCATCGAGCAATGTCGGAAATAGTGAACATAGGACCGAAAATCCTACGACCAACCGGGATGGAGCCAACATAGGAGTCGAAGAACCAAGGCAAATATCAAGACAAGAAACAACCCGACTAGAGAACAAAAACCAGCAAGCTTGCCGTAAACCGGGATAAACATTGCAATAGATACAAATTTAGCTGAACGAAGTTGGAGAAAATAACAGATAACCACTGAATTAAGATGATATGCATATAATAAACCATTAAGGGGCTTCAAGGAAAAGTCCACCAAGCAATCAACAACTTTAATAGAGTTCTTTAAAATAAACCAAAACACCGAGGACATGTAGAGTATTAATCCAGTTCAGCCAACAACCAAGGCAGTTGATACTAACAAGCTGGCCAAGAGTCCACCCAAAAGCATAGGTAAAGATCCAAATAATCAGATGGAAAATCATAGGGATCTGCTCGATGTTAAACCAAGTGGGAAAAAGCGGCGAAAACACTTGAGCAATTGATAATAGCAAAAATAGTCAGAAAATCAAAAAATAGGGAACATATAATACTCACAAAGTCTACCAGCTGGTCAAAGAGCCCTAAAGTCCAAAAGCCAATGATGGTAGCAAAAGGGTTCAAAGGATAATAAAAAGAAAAAACTTTCCAGATAAAGCGGTCGGGGTAGAAAAACCTACAACCACTAAAGGCTAACAGAGAAGCCATTAAGGGAATCAAACAAGGAAATAATAAAATAGAACAGAAATAACAAAATCTCTTAGAGGTTGGGAAAAAAAGGTTGTAAAGACAACACCAAAATCACCTCGAACAGATAAATAACCCAAAGAACAACTTGTTTGGATATAGACGATAACGACCATCAACCAAGAAATAAAAAAATAGCAAGTTGGGTATAAAACCAACCATTCAAATTATACAGTGCATAAGTAAATTCCCATATATTTAATGAAGTGGTCTGGCCAAGACTAGCTGAACCAGGAAATAAATAACAGTAGTAGGTGAAAACAGCATCATCCCAATTGTTAGTAGCACAAACATTATATAAAGGTAGATGATCCAACAGCCTGCAGGACACAGAATAGCCTGAAATACAACAGCCATAGATTAAAACAAGATTAGCTTGGGACGTGATTAATCCACATAGCTTAAAACAACACTACAATGATTGCAACCATAGGGTAAGCAAATAAGAAGAAGTGGCAAGAGCCACCATAGGGTTCAAAAGAGTCTCATCAATGAGATCCTCTAAGACAAAAAAAGAGCAAGTTAGCGGAGAAATATCATCCTCGAGAAATATCGAGTGAAAATTAATAAACAATTCCAAACATAGGATAAACCATTAAAGAGCAAAGGAGCACAAAGAAACAGACCAGTAGCAAGACCCACAACATCAGGAATATAAGAAATCAGGAAATAATTCCAAATCTACAGAGAATAATTTTTAACCAGGATGTTGCATCTATTATTTTTACAGGATGTGAAGGTAAGGTTATGAAGCATAGGACAGGCAGAAATAGCATGACCCCAAAACCTCTTAATGCAAAAAAATAAAATAAAAGATCACTCCCAGAAATAAAAGGAAAATATCAGCTCAAAGCTGGAGACAAAGAGAGTATCACCAGCAGCCTAGGATCTAATAAGGGATACAAGCAACATTTCAAAAGCCAACCACCAATCATTTATCCAACAACCTAACGGAAATCTTCAAAATAAATATTGCAACAGTGAACACTAATGTGCTCCAAAAGCGGTAATATCTTTGAGAAACAGCCGGTTGTAGTAAATAATGGCATTAGCTAAACCCATCATGATAAATATCTCCCTCTAACAATGATTTTTATAAAAAATAGTAGTGACATACGTGCTCAAGCTTTCTGTATGCCAAAAGCAGTAAAACCAAAATCAAGACAACAAATAATATCCATGTGAAACATCAACAAAAGACCCAAAAAGGAACATATAGCCACAAAAGTAAAGAGGCATACAGTAAAAGGATGAATGGACAGTAAACATCAAAAAGGTAGATTAAGTTCTAAGATAAGTAAACCCAGAGTTGTCCAAGTTAACCAGCCCATGCAAGTGTTTGGGTAAGGTGAGTTGATTAAAGAAGATGATACCATCGGATCTAGCATCAGTTACAAGGTAGTCACAAGCATTTCCTTCATGCCAAACATGAGTGATGTTAAAATTGAGTTAGCTCTAGTTTGCTTGAGGAGGTAGTACAATTAGGTCGCTCTCTTAGTGGAGGTCAAAAGATCAATCAGAAGAATAGCATCCACCTCAATCCAAATATTGAGCCAGCCATTTTGGAGGCAAATCTCAAGAGCTTTGAAGACTGCCATAAGCTCAGAAAATGAGACAGTGCAGGAATTAAGGGGATAAGCAAAAGCACATAGTACTATACCCTTAGAGTTCTTGAAAATGCCACCACAACCAGAGCCATTATTAGAGATAGAGCCATCAGTATTGATTTTAATAATATGGTCAAGAGGTTTTCCAATAGACAATCTTGTCATTTTTTGTGAGGTTGATCCGGCGGTTAATGCCATTTATTGGCGACAAATTTATAGCCTTTGAATTATCGTAATGAATGAGATTGGCTTTAAACAACAATTTTGTTTTAGTTCTAATAATCCTCATGTGGTTTATAGGGATCCCACGATGTTTTGCATCATTACGGTCCATCCATATGAACCAGATAAGAGTGATAGCAATGATAACTTTAATGTGACCTTTAATAGTATTATCAAAATAGATTTCAAGAAGTTGATATAAAGTAAGAGAGCCATTGAAATTGATAGTGTTAAAAGATCATCATACCAAATCCAAAGTTTAGAAGCAATGACCCCATTAATAAAACATGATTAATATTCTCAATATGGAAACAAGATTGACATTTAGAGGGTAAATGGAACCCTTTACCCCACAACAAGGAATCAACAGGATAAAATTTTTTAGAATACCAAATAAGAATAGAATAAGAAGTAGGGATATTGTTATTCCAAAGTTTGGAGAATACATAGAATCATGAGTATCTTTAATGTGGAGCCACACATTTTTGAGGTTGAAATGACCATTATGAGAGAGCTTAAAGAGAATCTGATCTTGATTGTGTGGAGTGATAGGAATAGTAGTAACCATATTCAAGAAAGTAAAAGGGATAAAATTAGCAAATTACTCTAATAGCGGAAATGGAATGGGTGGAGAGTAAGTCATCAATGGATCCACATCCACTCCAGTTATCTTGCCAAAAGAAAGAGGCGCTAGAGTTAATGCCCCAAAAAATTAAGGATTGCATCCCATTTACAGAAAAAGTCTTTTCCACACGGAGAGTCACCCGGCTTAAAGGGACAAATGAGGGGTGCTTACACAATATTTAAGTCATGAAATTAGCCCAAAGACTATGATTACTCTAAAATTCCACCAGAGTTTATAGGAAAAGACATTGATAGCTTCTTTTATGGATTTACAACCAAGACCACCTTCGTCAAAAGTGCCACAACTTTTAAACCAAGAGGTCGAGTGCATTTTTTTAGAAGAGGTATTGGAGCCCCAGCAAAATTTATTTAGGAGACGGTCAATTCTGTTGATGCTAGTTTGGATGAGATATAAAGGCATGGAATTAAGAGTGCTCTTAATCAAGGTTAGCCTACCACCAAAAGAGAGTAAATGAAATTCCCAAAAAATTTTATTAGAAATTTTTTGAATAAGGTCATCAAAAGATGAGATCTTTTTAGCCTTTAAAAGCGAACCAGAGATAATTAATGGGAAGTTGACTTTGCTTAAAATTAGTAATTGGAGATTTGATTAGTATTGGTAGGAATCTTAGGAGGGAATAAAACAACATTTTCTTTCATTAAGGAAGAGACCACTAACTTTGCCAAAATCATTTAAGAGATTCTTAATAGTTTTAACATGTTGAAGAGGCATTGCGAAGATTATAAAATCATCGACAAAGCTAAGGTGAAAACAGGAAACCACCATGAGTTTTAAAACCATGTTAGGTTTTAATGAAAAGATCATTGAGGCTTCTCGAAAGATATTCAACAGCAATGATAAAAAGAGAAGGAGAAAGTGGGTCACCTTGACGCAAACCATTGCTCGAAGAAAAGAAACCAAGGGACTCACCATTTAAGATAACAGAAAACCAAACATTAGTGATACAACTTTTTATAAGCCGGATAAAATTATCAGAGAAACCAAACAAATGTAAGATTCGAAAGAGGTAATCCCATGAGAGGTTGTCAAAGGCTTTAGAGATGTCCAGTTTGAAAAGCATATTACCTCCTCTCGAAGAAACATCAATGTCATGGACCAGCTCTTGAGAAGAATATTATCGATATGGCTCTATTTTTATAAACCAATTTGGTTAGGGAGATGATTTTATGGAGCAGGGCTAATCCTATTATTAATTAATTTAGCAATGAGTTTTAGAAAAGGTACAAAGACTAATAGGTCTAAAATCACCCCAAGATTCGGATTGATGGTTTTGGGAATAAGGATAATAAGTACTTGAAAAATATCAGAATAGTCGCCATCAAAGAAATCAATAACATTAACAAGATCGATTTAATAAAAGGCCAACAATGTTGAAAGAAATGAGTCATAAAACCATCGGGACAAATCGTGTTCATGCTTGAGAGTACTACTAATCTCACTTGAGGGGCGCATAGTGAGCAAATGGTTATCCTCATTGCTAATCATAGAAGAGATTAGATGGGTGTTGGAGGGCGTATCTAACGAAGGATTAGAATTTAGTAAATTTTGAAAGTGATGAATGACAGAGTCCTTAATTTCATTATTATCAGTTATCTAGCCATCATTAGGGTTCTTAATTTTCTTAATCGAGTTTAGAGCTTTTTGTTTATTGCAAATAGCATGGAAATACCTAGTGTTTTTGTCGCCATCAGCAATATGTTTGCTAGCAGCATTTTGACGCTAATAGGTTTCCTCCATATTTTAGTAATTAATCAAACTATCTTTGGCAATGCTCAACTCATCAACTTACGGGGTGGGTTAAGGCGACCTCTTCAAGAGAACAAACCACTTGTTCCATAGCTTTAAGATTGGTAAAAGATTTTTAAAAATATGCTTGTTCACCAATTGAGGTTTTGTTTAAGCCTCTTGAGCTTAAGCCAAAGCGAATCATGCCTTTAACAGTTATCCAGTGAGCAGAGCCATCCAATTAGTGAAAACAATGAAATCATCATGTTGGATCAACATATTTTGGAAATGAAAAGGTGAGGTAGAAGGATTAGGAGTTTTGATAGAGATCAAAAGAGGAGCATGATCAGACAAAGTTCTACTCAAATGTCCAACAGAAGTAAGAGGCCATTGATTGATCCAAAGAGAATTAAAGAGGGTCCTGTCAAGATGTTGCCAAAGTCTAGAGTTATGCCATGTGTAATCAGACCCGGAAAAACCAATGTCAATCAGATTGCAATCTAGGATCATATTAGAGAAGTCTTCGATGGAATGGAGGTTTGGAGAACATCCTCCCCTCTTTTCCGAAGAAGCAACGATAGTGTTGAAATCACCCCCAACCAACCAGGGTAGGTTAACTGAGGAGGCGAAGGTTCTTAGATGATTCCAAAGGATGTTCTTACTGGCTCTATTTCAAGAAGCATAGATAAAGGAGCCAAAAGCCGAAAACTCACCTAATGAGATTTTGACATTAACCAATTGATCAAGATCATCAATGATGGAAATGGTGATTGAATTATTCAAAAAACAACAAATTTTATTATTAAGATTGAAGAAGAAATTTTGAAATCCAAGCGATCTACAAACATGGGCAATCTTGGAAGAGTTAATGAAAGGCTCGATAATAACAAGAAGTTTGATGTTATGAGCGCGATAGAGGCTCCTAACATGGTTGTGGATACGGAGTGTCCCACAACCCCGGATATTCCAAATAAGAAAATTGATCATAATAAAAAATCCAAAAAAGAAAAGATAAAGAAAGAAAATGGAAAAAGGAAGAGAGGAGGACATAATTATTTGTGAGGTGTAAGAGAAGAACGGGTGGTTCTAGTGAAGTTATTATTAGTCATTTTGGCTTTATAAGATTTTTTTTAATAACAGTTTGGAAAGGTCTATTAGAATCCAAAGTATCTCCATCAGAAAGGGATTGGTTTTTGGTATCCAGAATAGGAGCAGTATCAGTCAATATTTTAGTAGTGATGATGTCTCCTTTTTAAGTATCGGAGCTAGAATGAGAAATTTGGATAGCCTGAGTATCACTCTGTAGAGAAGTAGAAGGGGAGGTTCTTGTACCATTAATAGTACAAATAACATTTTCTTTGCCATGATGCATATTCATTTTGGTCTACACCAAAGGATCAACATTATTTTGATCCAATATAAGATTTCCATTGATTATCATTAAGATTCAAATGAAACAAGGTTTATCATGAGAAGCCAAATTATTGCAAGTAGAGAAGTGCTAGTAAGTTATCATTAGTTTCTTCACACACCTCAATAGTAGTATTTATACTAAGTCGAATGTTTTCATTAGACAAATCAGTCGGTAGTAAAGGGGTAGGTGCAGGAGGATGAAATCCATTATGAGTAACTTTAGGCACATATGCTAACTTATTGGTTTTCCCAGTTCCAAGATAGTTATTAGTGTCCTGTGATATATTCTTTTTAAGGTTAGGGTGTAACACAAAGCATTCAGAGTGATCATGGCCATGGATCTTACAATGAGAGCAAAAGATAGGGAAATTTTCAAATTCAACTTTCTGGATATATCTGAATTTTTTTGAACCAATCCAAACTTCTTTGGGGTATTTTTTGGTAATGTCAATCTCAACCAAGATGCGTTACAGAGATGAGATCTAGCGGTAGTGGCTTGATCAATTTGAAGGGTACCAAATAGAGCCCCAATAAAGCGAACTTGGTGAGTAACTTGTGAATTCTCATGTTGGGAAAAGCAAGCCATAGAGGGACAATAGAGGATTCTTCTTTGACATCAAAGAGGGGTGACCATTTGAAGAGCCGCATTTGACAATTATACACAAAATAGGGCGACGAGCAAAGACTGAGAATAATCTAAATCATTTGATAAGAATGAGGATATGTGAGGATCAATCAGCCCAATAGTGAAGACTCTTGAAAGCTTTAAGCTATGGAAGAAAGATCAGATATTATCTAGAGTAGGCTGTAAAGAGAATTTACCAACCAAAGAGAATTCAAAGGCTTAGCTAATTTCTCCACATCACAGTGAACACATGGCGAGCAATCCACGAAAGAGGTTGAAATTAAGTTAGCAGGCATTAGAGTTAGGGATCTTACACGAAGAGCATCCTTAAAGGACTTGTGAAGGTGCATTACGGATGCAATGGATCAATACCTTTAGGGTTGGAGGTTAAAGCGGCGCATCAGAATGATGAGTTGATTTCGTGAAGCGATGCCTCGCCATTGAATTAGGTTAGAATCACATCAAAAAAAGTGCAACATAAGCATCAGTGATCCATGGGGTGGCAAATAAATAAGAATTGCAAACGAGGTAGCTTCAATGCGGCCAAACCATAGAATTACAGGAACACAATGGGGTGGCTTTGAAATATGGACTTGAGAATTTGCGGAACACAAAATCCAGAGAGGAAGGTGTTTTGAGGGTTAGTTTAGGGTTTAATGTTCATTGTTCAGGGATTAGGATTCAGAGTTTAAGTTTAGGGTCAGGGTTAGTGTTTAGGATTTAGGGTTTAGGGTTTTAGGTTTAGATTTAGGGTTTAGTGTTAGTTTTATGGTTAAGGGTTTAGGGTTTAGGGTTTAGGATTTAGGGTTTATGCTTTAGGGTATAGGGTTTAAGGCTTATGATTTAGTGTTTTATTTTAAATTAAGTAAACTAGTAGGTTTAGGTTTATTTAGTTTATTTTTTATTTATTTTAGTTAATTTTATTTTTTATTTTTTTATTTAGGTTTATTTTTTATTTTCATTTTTGTTTTTAGTGTAGGTTTATGTTTATGTTTATTTTTAGGTTAGTTTTAATTTTATTTTATTTTTTAGGTTTAGGTTTAGGCTTTTATTTTATTTTTTTTAGGTTTAGGTTTTAGGTTTTCATTTTAGGTTTGTTTTTAGGTTTTATTTATTAGTTTAGGTTTAGGTTTATTTTTATTTAATTTTACTTTATTTAGTTTAGGGTTTTGGTTTAGTTTATTTTATGTTTATGTTTCAATTTTATTTATTTTATTGTCATTTATTTTAGTTTAATTTAATTTAATTTTGTTTATTTTTTTATTTTAGGTTAAGATTTTTTTTAGTTTAGGGTTTTTTTTATTTTAAGGTTTATTTTTTAGGTTTAGGTTTTTATTTACTTTTATTTTATTTTAATTTAGGTTTATTTTATTTTTATGTTTTATTTAGTTTTTATTTTATTTAGGTTTTTTATTCTTAGATTTATTTTATTTTTTAGTTTACTTAAGGTTTTTATTTATTTTATTTTAGTTTATTTCTATTAGCATATTTTATATTATTTTTTGATTTAGGTTATGGATTAAGTTTTAGTTTTGTCTTTAATTTTATTTATTTTATTTTATTTTATCTAGGTTTAAGTTTTTAAATTAATTTTATTTTTAGGTTTTAATTAGTTTAGGTTTAGGTTTATAGGTTTTAGGTTTAGGTTTTTTTAGGTAGTTTAGGTTTAGGGTTTATGATTATATGGTTTAGGGTTTAGGGTTAGGGTTTAGGGTTAAGTTTAGGGTTAGTAGGTTTAGGGTTTAGGTTTAGATTTTGTGTTTAGGGTTTTAGGTTTAGGGTTTATTTAGGGTTTAAGTTTAGGGTTTATAGTTTAGGTTTAGAAGGTTAGTTTTAGGTTTAGGTTTAGAGCTTAGGGTTTAGGTATAGGGTTTAGGGTTTAGGTTTTAGGGTTTAGGGTTTTAGGATTTAGGGTTATTTTATGTAGGTTTAGGGTTTAGGTTAGTTTTAATTAAGTTTAGGGTTTAGGGTTTAGGTTTAAAGTTTAGGTTTAGGGTTAGTTTTAGGGTTTAGGATTAGTTTTAGGGTTTAGGTTAAGGTTTTTTTTGTTTATTTTATTTTGTTTTTTGATATTTTTTTTTGATTTAGTGTTTAGGGTATATGGTTTATTAGGGTTTAGGGTTTAGGGTTAGTTTAGGGTTTAGGGTATAGTGTTTAGGGTTTAGGATTTAGGGTTTATGATTCAATATTTAGGGTTTTAAAATTTAGTGGTTTAGGTTTATTTTAATTTATTTTATATTTTATATTTATTTTACTTTATTTTATTATTTATTTTTAGTTTAGGTTTGGTTTTCATTTTATTTTTTTTAGGTTTAGGTTTAGGTTTATTTTAGGTTTATTTTAGGTTTATTTTTAGTTTAGGTTTAGGTTTATTTTAGTTTAGTTTATTTTTTTTAGTTTAGGGTTTAGGTTTAGTTTATTTTAGGTTTACGTTTAAGTTTTATTTATTTTAGTTTAGTTTTATTTTATATTATTTATTTTTTTATTTTAGGTTTAGGTTATTTTTAGTTTATGGTTTATTTTTTATGGTTAGGTTTTTATTTCATTTTAATTTTATTTTATTTTAGGTTTATTTTATTTTTATTTTACGCTAAATTATTATTTTATTTAGGTTTTTTATTCTTAGATATATATATTTTTAGTTTATAGTTTTAATATTTTATTTTAGTTTATTTTTTATTTTATTTTATTTTTTTAGGTTTAGGTTTAAGTTTTAGTTTAGGTTTGGATTTTAGTTTATTATTATTTTATAGGTTTAGGTTTATTTAGTTTAGGTTTAGGTTTTTAAGTTTTAGGGTTTAGGGTTTAAGTTTAGGTATAATTTTAGGGTTTTAAGTTATGCTTTTATGGTTTAGGGTTTGGGTTAGGGTTTATGATTTATTTAGGGTTTAATGTTTAGGATTTAGGGTTTAGGGTTTTAGGTTTAGGTTTAGTTTAGGGTTTAAGTTTAGGTTTAGGGTTTAGTTTAGGGTTTAAGTTTAGGGTTTAGACTTTTTAGGTTTAATGTTTAGGGTTTAGGTTGTTTAGAGTTAGGATTTAAGTTTTAAGTTTAGGCTTTAGGTTTAGTTTAGGTTTAGGAGTTTAGTTTAAATTTAAATTTTGTTAGTTTAGTTTAGTTTAGGGTTTAATTTAGGTTTAGTTTTGGTTTAAATTTTAGGTTTAGAGTTTAGGAGTTTAGGTTAGTTTAGGTTTTATTTAGAGTTTAGGTTTAGGGTTAGTTTAGTGTTTTTAAACTTTAGGTTTAAATTTTAGTATTTAGGTTTAGGTTTAGGTTTTTAGGGTTTAAGTTTAGGTTTATAGTTTTTAAATTTAATATTTAGTTTAGGTTAGGGTTTTGATTTAGTTATTTTAAGTTTAGGGTTTAGGTTTGTTTAGGTTTAGTTTAGGGTTTAAGTTTAGTTTTAGGGTTGTAGGTTTAGGAGTTTAGGTTTAAATTTTAGGTTTTAGGTTTAGGTTTTAGTTTAGTTTTTAAGTTTAGTTTAGGGTTAGGTTTATTTTTTATTTTTTTATTTTTTATTTTGATTTTATTTTAGTTAGGGTTTAGTGTTTATGGATTTTAGGGTTTAGGGTTTAGTTTTGGGTTTTGATTAATTTTAGGGTTTAGTTTAGGATTTAGGATTTATTTAGTTCAATGTTAGGTTTTAGTTTATTTAGTTTATTTTTTTATTTATTTATTTTATTTTATTATTTATTTTAGGTTTAGGTTTAGGTTTATATTTTTTTTTTTTAGGTTTAGGTTTTAGGTTTTCATTTTAAGTTTATTTTAGGTTTTAGTTTTAGTTTAGGTTTAGGTTAATTTTTAGTTTATTTTATTTTATTTAGTTTAATGTTTAGGTTTAGTTTATTATTTTAGGTTTAGTTTAGGTTTTATTTATTTTTTTATTTGTTTATTTTAGTTTAGTTTTATTTTATTTATTTATTTTTTATTTTAGGTTTAGGGTTTTTTATGTTTTATCTTTTAAGTTTAGGTTTTTATTTAATTTTTATTTTATTTTATTTTAGGTTTATTTTATTTTTATTTTAAGTTTAGTTTTTATTATATTTAGGTTTTTTATTCTTAGATTTATTTTATTTTTTTAGTTTAGTTTAGGTTTTTATTTATTTTATTTTAGTTTATTTCTACTAGTTCTTTTTATTTTATTTTTAGGTTTAAGTTTAAATTTTAGTTTAGATTTTAATTTAATTTTTTTATTTTATTTTATCTAGGTTTTAGTTTTATTTAGTTTATGTTTAGGTTTTTAGGGTTTAAGGTTTTGGGTTTTGGGTTTTAGGGTTTATGATGTTATAGTTTAGGGTTTAGGGTTAGGGTTTAGGGTTTAAGGTTTAGGGTTTAGGGTTTAGCATTTATGATTTAGTGTTTAAGGTTTTTAGGGTTTAGGGTTTAGCATTATCTTAGGCTTTAGGGTTAGTTTAGGGGTTAGGGTTTAGGCTTTAGGTTTAAGGGCTTTTAAGGTTTTGGGTTTAGGGTTAGTTTAGGGTTTAGTGTTTAGGGTTTTGGAGTTTAGTTTTATATTTCAGGGTTTAAGGTTAGGGTTAGGTTTAGGGTTTAGTGTTTAAGGTTTTTGATTTAAAGTTTAGGGTTTAGGGTTTAGGGTGTAGGGTTTTTAGTGTTTAGGGTTTAGGGTTTTGGCTTAGCTTAGGGTTTAGGGTTAACAAGGTAGTTTAGGGTTAGTTTAGGTTAGGTTTAGACTAGTTAGGGTTTTAGCTTTATTTTAGTTTTAAGGTTTAGTTTTTTAGTTAGGGTTTATAGTTTAAGGTTAGTTTAGGGTTTAAGATTTTACTTTATTTAGTTTAGGGTTTAAGGTTTTAGTGTTTAGTTTAAGGTTTAGGGTTTTGTTTATTTAAGTTTAGGGTTTAAGGTTTAGGTTTAGGTTTAGGGTATAGGGTTTATAGTTAGGGTTTTAGTTTAAGTTTTAGGTTTAAGTTTAGGGTTTAAAACTTTGTTTATTTTAGGGTTTTAGGTTTTAGGTTTTAAGTTTAGGGTTTAGTTTAGGGTTTAGGTTTAGGTTAGGTTTAGGGTAGTTTAGGGTTTAGGAGTTAGTTTAGGGTTTAAGGTTTAAGGTTGGTGTTTAGAGTTTAGGTTTAGGGTTGTTAGTTTAGGTTTAGGTTAGTTTAAGTTTAAGTTTAAAACTTATAGTTTATTTAAGTTTAAGGTTTAAGTTTAGGAGTTTATTAGAGTTTAGAATTTAAGGTTTAGTTTAGTATTTAAGTATAGGTTTTGAGTTTAAGTTTTAAGTTTAGTTTAGTTTTAGTTTTAGTCTTTAAGGTTTAGAATTAAGTTTAAGGTTTAGGAGTTTAAACTTTAAACTTTAGAGTTAGAGTTAGAGTTTAAACTTAAGTTTAGAGTTTAGGTTTAGGTTTAGAACTTAGTTTAGAATTTAGGTTAGGTTTTTAGTTTAGGGTTTAGGTTAGTTTTTTTGAATAGTTTAGATTTTATTTATTCTTAGGTTTAAGGATTTAGAATTTAGGTTTAAACTTTAAGGTTTAGGTTCTTAGGTTTAGTTATGATTTAGGGTTAGGAGTTTAAGGAAGTTTAAGTTTAGGGTTTAGGAGTTTAGTATTTAGTCTTTAGTTTAGTTTTAAGTTTAAGGTAGTTAGATTTAGAATTTAGGTTTTAAGGTTTAGAACTAGTTTAAGTTTAAGTTTATAGTTTAATATTTAGTGAGGTTGATAGTTTAGTTATAGTTTTAGTTTAGGGTTTAGTTAGTTTTCAAATCTCAAGTTTAGGTTTAGGTTTTAGGTTTAGATTTAGTTTAGGTTTAGGTTTATAGTTGATTGATTTATGGTTTAGGGTTTAGGGTGTAGGGTTTTTAGGATTTTGGGTTTATGGTTAGCTTAAGGTTTAGGGTTAGTTTAGGGTTTAGGGTTTTGGCTTTATGGTTTAGGGTTTTCAGGGTTTAGAATTTAGGATTTAGGGTTACATTAGGATTTAAGGTTTACTGATCAAGGATTAGGGTTCAGAGTTTAGGTTTAGGGTTAGGGTTAGGGTTTAGGATTTAGGGTTTAGGGTTTGGGGTTCTTTAGGTTTAGGATTTAGGGTTTAGGGTTTAAGGTTTTAGGCTTAGGATTTAGTGTTTTTTTTTAAATTAAGTAAACTAGTAAGTTTAGGTTTATTTAGTTTATTTTTATTTATTTTAGTTTATTTTATTTTCTATTTTTAATTTAGGTTTATTTTTTATTTTAGTTTATGTTTTCAGTGTAGGTTTACATTTATGTTTATTTTTTTTTAGTTTTAATTTAATTTTATTTTGGGTTTAGGTTTAGGTTTTATTGTATTTTTTTAGGTTTAGGTTTTAGCTTTCATTTTAGGTTTATTTTTAGGTTTTATTTTTTAGTATAGGTTTAGGTTTATTTTTAGTTTATTTTATTTTATTTAGTTTAGGTTTAGGATTAGTTTATTTTAGGTTTATGTTCCAGTTTTATTTATCTTATTTTAGTTTATTTTAGTTTTATTTTATTTTGTTTTGTCTATTTTTTATTTTAGGTTTAGGTGTTTTTTTAGTTTAGGAATTTTTTTTAATGTTTATTTTGTTTAGGTTTTTTATTCTTAGATTTATTTTATTTTTTTAGTTTAGTTTAGGTTTTTATTTATATTATTTTAGTTTATTTCTACTAGCTTATTTTATTTTATTTTATTTTTAAGCTTAGGTTTAAATTTTAGTTTAGGTTTTAATTTTATTTTATCATTTTATTTTATCTGGTTTAAGTTTTTAATTTATTTTATTTTAGGTTTATTTAGTTTAGGTTTAAGTTTTAGGTTTTAGGGTTTTGAGTTTATGGTTTTAGGTATGAGGTTTGGGGTTTTAGGGTTTAGGGTTTTATGGTTTAGGGTTTAGGGTTAGGGTTTAGGTTTAGGGGTTTAAGTTTAGGGTTTTTAGGGTTTAGGGTTTAGGGTTTAGGGTTTAAGTATTTAGGGGTTAGGGTTTTGGGTTGTGGATTTAGGTTAAGGTTTAGTTTAGATTTAGGGTTTAGGGATAGGCTTTAAGGTTTAGAACTTTATGGTTTAGTTTTAGGTTGTTTAGGTTTAATGTTTAGGTTTTAGAGTTTAGGTTTAAGAGTTAGTTTTATTCTTTAAACTTTAAGTTTAGGTTTAGTTTATAGTTCATAGTTTTATAGTTTAGTTTAGCTTAAGTTTAAGTTTAAGTTAATTTAATTAGATTTAAAATTTTTAAATTTAGGAGTTTTAAGGTAGTTTAAAGTTTAGGGTTTTTAAAATTTTAATTTAGGTTTTAAATTTAAATTTAAATTAAATTAATTAGTTTAAGTTAAGGTTTAAGTTTAGGTTTAGAGTTTAGGTTTAGTGTTTAGTTTAAGGTTTTAGGTTTATAGTTTTAGGTTTAGGGTTTTATTAGGTAGTAGTTTAGGTTTAGTTTAGGAGTTTAGGTTTAGTTTTAGGTTTAGGTTAGGTTTAGGTTTAGGTTTAGGGTTTTAGGTTTAAGGTTGTAGGTTTAGGGTTTATGGTTAGTTTTAGGGTTTAGGGTAAGGGTTTTTTTTATTTTCTTTATTTTATCTTTTAATTTTATTTATTTTATTTATTTTATTTATGGTTTATGTTTTAAGGTTTTTTAGGGTTTAGGGTTAGTTTAGGGTTTAGGCTTTAGAGTTTAGGGTTTAGGATTTGGGGTTTATGGTTTATGATTCAATGTTTAGTTTTTTTTAAAGTTTAAATTTATTTAGTTTTTTTGTTTATTTTTTTTATTTATTTTACTTTATTTTATTATTTATTTTTTAGGTTTAGGTTTAGGTTTTTATTTTATTTTTTTTAGGTTTAGGTTTTAGGTTTTCATTTTAGGTTTATTTTTAGGTTTTATTTTTAGTTTAGGTTTAGGTTTATTTTTAGTTTATTTTATTTTATTTAGTTTAGGGTTTAGATTTAGTTTATTTTTAGTTTATGTTTAGGTTTTATTTATTCTAGTTTCGTTTTATTTTATATTGTTTACTTTTTTATTTTAGGTTTAGGTTTTTTTTTTGTTTATGGTTTTTTTATTTTAAGGTTTAATTTTTTAGGGTTGGGTTTTTATTTCATTTTAATTTTATTTTATTTTAGGTTTATTTTATTTTTATTTTATCTTTAGTTTTTATTTTATTTAGGTTTTTTATTCTTAGATTTATTTTTTTAGTTTAGTTTAGGTTTTTATTTATTTTATTGTATTTTATTTCTACTTATTTATTTTATTTTATTTTTAGGTTTAGGTTTAAGTTTTAGTTTAGGTTTTAATTTTATTTTATTATTTTATTTTATCTAAGTTTATTTTTTATTATGTTCAGCTTTAGGTTTTTAGGTTTTTAGGGTTTAGGGTTTTAGGTTTGGGGTATAAGGTTTAGGGTTTAAGGATTTATGGTTCTATGGTTTAGGGTTTAGGGTTTAGGGTTTAGGGTTAGGGTTTAGGTTTATAGATTAAGGTTTAATGTTTAGGATTTAGGGTTTAGGGTTTAGGGTTTAGTACAAGGGTTTAGTTAGTTTAGTTTAGGGTTTAGGTATTAGGGTTTGAGCTTTAGGGTTTATAGATTTTAATGTTTAGGTTTAGGAGTTTAGATTTAAGTTTAGGGTTTTAGAGTTTAAACTTTAGGGTTTAGGAGTTAGGTTGATTTAGTTTAGTTTAAGTTTTAGGTTTAGGTTATAGTTTAGGTTCAAATTTTAGAGTTAGTTTAGATTTTAGTTTAGTTTTAGGTTTAGATTTTAGTTTAAGTTTAGAGTTTAAGGTTTAGGTTAAGTTTAGGTTTAGATTTAAGTTTAAGGTTTAAGTTAGTTTAGTGTTTACTCAGGTATAGAGTTTTAGTGTTTTAGTTTAGGGTTTAGGGTTAGTTTAGAGTTTAAGGTTTTAGGTTTATTGTTAGGGCTAAGTTTTAAGATTTAGGGTTTAGGGTTTTGGATTTAGGGTTAGTTTAGGATTTAGGGTTTAGGGTTTTGGGTTTTGGGTTTAGGGCTTAGGGTTTTCGGGTTTAAAGTTTTAGTGTTTAGGGTTGTAGGTTTAGGATAGTAGGTTTAGGGTTAGTTTTAGGGTTTAGGGTTTAGGTTTAAGTTTTAAGTTTAGGTTTAGTTTGGTTGTAAGTTTAGGGTTTAGGGTTAGTTTTAGGGCTTAGTGTTTAGGGTTATGCTTTTTTTATTTTTTTTATTTTATGATTTTATTTTTTTAATTAGGTTTTAAGGTTTAGGGTTTAGAAATTAGGATTTACAATTAGTTTTAGGGATTAGGGTTTAGGGTTTATGCTTTAGGATTTAGGGTTTACGGTTTAGTGTTTAGGGTTTTAAAACTAAGTAAACTGGTAGGTTTAGGTTTATTTAGTTTATTTTTTATTTATTTTACTTTATTTTATTATTTATTTATAGGTTTCGATTTAGGTTTAGGTTTTAGGTTTTCATTTTAAGTATATATTTAGGTTTTATTTTTTAGTTTAGGTTTAGGTTAATTTTTAGTTTATTTTATTATATTTATTTTAGGGTTTAGGTTTAGTTTATTTTAGGATAACGATTAGGTTTTATTTATTTTAGTTTAGTTTATTTTAGTTTAGTTTTATTTTATTTGGTTTATTTTTTTTATTTTATGTATAGGTTTTTTTATTTTAAGGTTTATCTTTTAAGTTTAGGTTTTCATTGAATTTTTATTTTGTTTTATTTTAGGTTTATTTTATTTTTATTTTAAGCTTAGTTTTTATTTTATTTAGGTTTTTTATCCTTAGATTTATTTTATTTTTTAATTTAGTTTAGGTTTTTATTTAATTTATTTTAGTTTATTTCTTCATTTTTATTTTATTTTATCTTTAGGTTTAGGTTTAAGTTTTTGTCTAGATTTTAATTTTATTTTATTATTTTATTTTATCTAGGTTTAGGTTTTATTTAGTTTATGTTTAGGTTTTAGGTTTTTAGTATTTAAGGTTGAGGGTTTTGGGTATAAGGTTTTGGGTTTTAGGGTTTATGGTGTTAGGGTTTAGGGTTTAGGGTTTAGTGTTTAAAATTTAGGGTTTAAGGTTTTTAGGGTTTAGGATTTAGGGTTATCTTAGGGTTTAGGGTTAGTTTAGAGTTTAGGCTTTAGTCTTTAGGGTTAAAGGCTTTTAGGGTTAAGGGTTTAGGGTTAGTTTAGGGTTTAGTGTTTATGGTTTTAGAGTTTAGGGTTTAGGGTTTAGGGTTTAAGGTTAGGGTTAAGTTAGTGTTTATGATTTAAGGTTTGAGGTTTAGGGTTTAAGGTTTAAGATTTTTAGTGTTTAGGGTTTGGGGTTTGTTAACAAGGTATGTTAGTTTAGGGTTAGGTTAGTTTAAGTTTTATTTTGCTTTATGGTTTATAGTTTTGAAGGTTTAGGGTTTCTATCATTAGGGTTTATGGCTTAGGGTTAGTTTAGGGTTTAAAATTTAGTGTTTAAGTTTAGGATAGTTTAAGTTTAAACTTTAGGAGTTTAAGTGTTTAGTGTTTAGGGTTTAAGGTTTAGAGTTTATTGAGTTTAAGGTTTAGAGTTTAGGGTTTTATTCAGTTTAAGTTTAGTATAGGGTTTTATAGTTAGGAGTTAGGTTTAACTTTAGTTTTAGGTTTAAGGTTAGTTTAGGGTTTAGGTTTGTGTTTTAGGTTTAGGTTTAGGGTTTAAGTTTTAGGTTGATTTTAAAACTTTAGGGTTGTAAGTTTAAGTTTAGATTATTTTAGGATTTATAGTTTAAGATTTTAGTTAGTTTAGTTTAGGGTTTAGGGTTTAGGGTTTAGGGTTAGGGTTTTTTATTTTTATTTTTAATTATAATTTTTTATTTAGGGTTATCTAGGGTTTGGGGTTTAAAGCTTAGGGTTTAGGGTTAGTTTTAGGGTTTAGGATTTAGGGTTTAGGGTTTAGGGTTACGATTTAGTGTTTAGAGTTTTAAAAAAAAAATTAAGTAAACCGGTAGGTTTAGGTTTATTTAGTTTTTCTGGTTTATTTTTTATTTATTTTACTTTATTTTATTTTTATTTTATTTAGTTTATTTTATTTATTTTAGGTTTATTTATTTTAGTTTAGGTTTTTCTTTTAGTTTATTTTTTAAGTTTAGGTTTAGATTTATGTTTATTTTTTAGTTTAGTTTTATTTTTATTTTATTTTTTAGGTTTAGGTTTTATTTTTTATTTTTATGTTTATATTTAGGTTTATATTTTATTTTTTTAGGTTTAGGTTTTAAGTTTTTATTTTTGGTTTTTTTTTTAGATTTTATTTTTTAGTTTAGGTTTTGGTTTATTTTTAGTTTAGTTTATTTTATTTAGTTTAGGTTTACGTTTAAGTTTATTTTATTTTAGGTTTAGGTTTAAGTTTTATTTAATTTAGTTTAGTTTATTTTAGTATAGGTTTAGGTTTATTTTAATTTTATTAATGGTTTAGGTTTTTTTTTTATTTAGGGTTTAGGTTTTTTAAATCTGAGCTAGTTAAGGTGATGTTCTGCCGTCAAGGTTACATAATTCTTAGGATTTTGGTTTATGTTTAGGTTTATTAGGTTTATGTTTAGATTTAATTTTTAATTTATTTAGTTACTTTAGGTTTAGGTTTAGGGTTTGGGGTTTAGGGTTTAGGGTTTAGGGTTAGAATTTAGGCTTTAGGGTTTAGGGTTTTAGGGATTATGCTTTTAGCTTTTAGGGTTTAGGGTTTAGGGTTTAGGGTTGAAGGTTTACAGTTGTAGGTTAAGGGTTATAGGTTTAATGTTTATGATTTATGGATTTATGGTTTCAATTTTTTTTAAAATTAAGTAAATCGGTTGGTTTAGGTTTATTTAGTATATTTAGTTTATTTTTTTATTTATTTCAGTTAACTTTATCTTTTATTTTTATTTAAGTTTATCGTTTAATTTTATTTAGTTTATTTTGTTTACTTTAGGTTTATTTATTTTAGTTTAAGTTTTCTATTTTAGTTTATTTTTTAGGTTTAGATTTAGGTTTATGTTTATTTTTAGTTGATTTTATTTTATTTTAGTTTTAGGTTTAGGTTTTATTTTTTTATTTTAGGTTTAAGTTTAGGTTTATTTTATTTTTTTAGCTTTAAGTTTTAGGTTTTATTTTAGTTTATTTTTACATTTTATTTTAGTTTATGTTTAGGTTTAATTTTAGTCTTTTATTTTATTTAGTTTAGGTTTAGTTAATTTTAGGTTTAGGTTTATGTTTTATTTTTTAGTTTCATTTATTTTAGTTTAGGTTTAGGTTTATTTTATTTTTATTTAGGTTTAGTTTTTCTTAGTTTAAGGTTTAGGTTTATTATTTATTTATTTTAGGTTTTATTTTATGTTTTTTTTTAGGTTTTGGTTTATATTTAGTATTTATTTATTTTATTTTAGGTTTATTTTATTTTATTTTACATTTAGTTTTATTTTATTTAGGTTTTATTCTAGGATTATTTTATCTTTTAGTTTAATTTAAGATTTTATTTATTTTATTTTCATTTTTTTCTTTTTTACTTTATTTTATTTTGAGGTTGAGGTTTAGGTTTTGGTTTTAGTTTAAGTTTTTTATTTTGTTTTATTTGTATATTTTATTTAGGAATAGCATATTTATTTATTTTATTTTAAGGTTTTTTTTAGTTTAGGCTTAGGTTTTTAGATT
The DNA here is from genome assembly GCA_021442155.1 of Cymbidium sinense. Classification (NCBI taxonomy): domain Eukaryota; kingdom Viridiplantae; phylum Streptophyta; class Magnoliopsida; order Asparagales; family Orchidaceae; genus Cymbidium; species Cymbidium sinense. The sequence continues at coordinate 200,831,258 of CM038214.1, forward strand.
TTTAGAGTTTAGGGTTTAGGGTTTAGGGTTTAAGGTTTAAGTTCTGATTTAGGGTTTAGGGTTTTAAGGTTTAAGGTTTAGGGTTTAACATTAGGGTTTAGGGTTTAGGGTTTAGGGTTTAGTGTTTAAGCTTTAGGGTTTCGAGTTTTTAGGTTTTGGGTTTAGGGTTTAGTTTTTAGGGTTTTGGGTTTTTAGGGTTAATTTAGAGTTTAGGGTTTAAGGTTTTAGGGTTTAGGGTTTAGAGTTTAGGCTTTAGGTTAGGGTTAGGGTTTAAGTTTAGGGTTTAAGGTTTAGGGTTTGGGGTTTAAAGCTTAGGGTTTAGGATTTAGGGTTTAGGGTTTAGTGTCAGTATTCGAGTCTAGGGTTTAAGATTTAGGATTTAAGGTTTAGGCTTTAAGGTTTAGGGTTTTGGGTTTAAAGTTTATGGTTTAGGGTTAACTTAGGGTTTAGTTTAAGTTTAGGGTTTATGGTTTAATGTTTAAGAGTTAGGGTTGTTGGTTTAGGGTTGTAGTTTTAGGGTTTAGCATTTAGGATTAGTTTTTAGATCTAGGGTTTAGGGTTTAGGGTTTAGGATTTATGGTTTAGGGTTTAAGGTTTTTTTTAAAAAAGAATTAAGTAAATCGAAAGGTTTAAGTTTATTTTGTTTATTCTTCATTTATTTTAGTTTATTTTATTTTTATTTTCATTTAGATTTATTTTTTATTTTTTATTTTTATTTTGTTTAGATTATCTATTTTAGGTTTATTTATTTTAGTTTAGTTTTTTATTCTAGTTTATTTTTTTAGTTTTGGTTTAGGTTTCTGCTTATTTTTTTAGTTTAGTTTAAATTTAATTTTATTTTTTTAAGTTTAGGTTTTATTTTTAATTTTTAGGTTTAGGTTCAGGTTTTTATTTTATTTTTTTAGGTTTAGGTTTTAGGTTTTTATTTTAGGTTTATTTTTAGGTTTTATTTTTTAGTTTAAGTTTAGGTTTATTTTTAGTTTATTTTTTATTTTAGTTTAGGGTTTTAATTTAGTTTATTTTAGGGTTTATGGTTTAGGGTTTAGGGTTTAGGGTTTTATGTTTTAGGGTTTTAGGGTTTAGGGTTAGGGTTTATGATTTATCATTTAGTGATTAGGGTTTAGAGTTTAGGATTTAGGGTTGTAGGTTTTGTGTTTAGGGTTAGTTTTAGGGTCTAGGGTTTAGGGGTTATGGTTTAGGACTTATGGTTTAGGGTATAGGGTTTAGGGTTTAGAGATTTTTTAAAAAAAATTAAATAAACTAGTCAATTTATGTTTAGTTAGTTTATTTAGTTTATTTTTTATTTATTGTAGTTTATTTTATTTTTTATTTTTATTTATGTTTAATTTTTTATTTTGTTTAGTATATTTATTTTAGGTTAATTTATTTTAGTTTAGGTTTTTTATTGTAGTCTATTATTTAGGTTTAGGTTTATGTTTATTTTTTAGATTAGTTTTATTTTTATTTTATTCTTTGGGGTTAGGTTTTATTTTTATCTTAAAGTTTAAGTTTAGGTTTTTATTTTATTTATTTAAGTTTTGCTTTTAGGTTTTTATTTTAGGTTTATTTTAGGGTTTTAATTTTTAGTTTAGGTTTATTTTTCTTTTATTTTATTTTATTTAGTTTAGGGTTTAGGTTTAGTTTTTTTTAGGTTTAGGTTTAGGTTTTATTTATTTTCATTTAGTTTATTTTATTTTAGGTTTAGGTATATTTTAGGTTTAGGTTTATTTTTTTTTAGTTTAGGGTTTAGGTTCTTTTTTATTTATTTTTAAGTTTATTTTTTAGGTTGAGATTTTTATTTAGTTTTTATTTTATTTTTATTTTTCATTTGGGTTTTATTTTATTTTGGTTATTTATTTTTAGGCTTATTTTAACTTTTAGCTTAGTTTACATTTTTTTTAATTATATTTTAGTTTAGTTTTTATTTTTGGGTTTAAGTTTAGGTTTTAGTTTAGGTTTTTATTTTATTTTATTTAGGTTTAGGTTTCTTTTATTTATTTAATTTTGGTTTATTAGTTTAGGTTTAGGTTTCTGTTTTATGGTTTATGGTTTATGGTTTGGGTTTAGGGTTTAGGTTTTAGGGTTAGGGTTTAAGGTTTAGGGTTTAAGGTTTAGGGTTTAGGGTTTTTGTGTTTAGGGTTTAGGGTATAGGGTTTTGGATTTAGGGTATGAAGTTTAAGGGTTTAGGGTTGTCAGCTTAGGGTTTAGGGTTAGTTTTAAAGTTTAGTGTTTACGATTAGGTTTTTTTTCAAAAATTTATTAAGGGTTTATAGTTTAGGTTTTTTTTCGATTTAGGGTTTAGGGTTGTAGGTTTTGGGTTTTGGGTTTAGGGTTAGTTTTAGGGTTTATGATTTAGTGTTTAGGGTTTAAGTTTGTAAGTTTAGGGTTGTAGGTTTAGTGTTTGGGGTTTAGGGTTGAAGGTTTCGAGTTTAGAATTTAGGGTTTTTTTTTTAAACAAAATTACATAAACTATTAAGTCTAGATTCAGGGTTTAGGGTTTAGGGTTAGTTTTAGGGTTTAGGAGTAAAGTTTTATTTATTTATTTTTATTTTTTATTTAGGGTTTTTTAGAGTTTAGGGTTTTTTAGGGTTTGGGGTTTAGTTATAGGTTTAGGGTTTAGGGTTTAGGGTTTAGGGTTTTGGATTTAGAGTTTAAGGTTTTTTTTTGAAATTAAGTAAACCGATATGCTTAGATTTATTCAATATATTTAGTTTATTTATTATTTATTTTAGTTTACTTTATTTTTTATTTTATTTAAGTTTATTTTTTATTTTTATTTAGTTTAGTTTATTTATTTTAGGTTTATTTATTTTAGTTTAGGTTTTTAGTTCTGGTTTATTTTTTAAGTTTAGGTTTAGGTTTAGGTTTATTTTTTAGTTGAGTTTTATTTTTATTTAATTTTTTAGTTTTAGGTTTTATGTTTTATTTTTAGGTTTAGGTTTAGGGTTTTATTTTATATTTTTAGGTTTAGGTTTTAGGTTTTTATTTTAGGTTTATTTTTAAGTTTTATTTTTAGTTTAGGTTTAAGTTTATTTTTAGTTTATTTTATTTTATTTTATTTAGGTTTAGGTTTAGGTTTAGTTTATTTTAGGTTTAGGTTTTATTTATTTTAATTTAGGTTTAGGTTTACTTCATTTTGTTTATTTTATTTTTTTATAGGTTAATGTGTCTTTAGTTCAGGGTTTAGGTTTTATTTATTATTTATTTTTAGGTTTATTTTTTAGGTTAAGGTTTTTATTTAGATTTTATTTTATTTTATTTTATTTTAAGTTTATTTTTTTTATTTTACATTTAGTTTTTATTTTATTTTAAAATTAGGGATTACGCCATCTTTCTAGCATAATCGTTTCACACCGAAAGGCAACCCCTTAGGTTGGCTAGTTGTAGCCTGCGACTAGTAGACTATCCATTTGGATTTTTAAATTTAAGATATGACAAGTCCGATATAGCCCCTTCTCAGTGGTCCATCACACACCGACATGGTCCATAACTAAATCTATCAAATTTGACTGAGCTCACATCCCCAGCAGATATGCCCTCAATTCGAAATCAAACTAAACCAAACAAACAAAATCAAATCACATGAAATTAAGATAAAATTAACCCTGACTACTTTGAGTTGACATAAGTTCCCGGTGATAATCACTCAGTAGTCACCCTAGGACAAGTTCGATTTGTTGTGCATCCAATAGGTTACCCCAGCCGTTGTTCCTCGCGTTGGAAGATGTAAGTCTGTGCCTTCTTCCTAGCACAACCGTTGCACACTGAAAGGAAACCCCTTAGGTTTGCTAGCTCTACCCCGCAGCTAGTAGACAATCTCTTTGGATTTGCAAACTTGAGATAGGGCAAGGCTGATATAGCCCCTTCTCAGAGGGTCCATTGCACATAGACAGGGTCCATACATTAACTCAGATTAAATCAAACCAAATCTAATTTTCCCTTGTGGAGTTAAATTACACCATTGTCCCTAGTATAGCCCTAAATCATATATAAACAAGTCAAGCAAACAAATTAAATTCAAAACCAACCTCCCTAGTGGAGCCAAATTAAACCAACTCCCCAAAAGAGTCTAAATCAAAGAAATCCAACCAAACTCTTATTCCCGGATACATCCACAAATAAATCTATGAGTAAGTGAATAGCCAACTTGCTTCCCTAGTCGAAGGTTCATATACCTGATCCCCAGCAGACTCGAACCCATATCTCTAGTAGATATGCCTCCACATCAATTAAAACAAAATAAATTAAAATTGATTTGATCATAATCTCTAGTGGATTATAGATTCTTATCCCCAATGTATCTTCTTTCCACAAATCATATAATCAAATCAAATTCAAACCTTATCCCCCAACATATTTTCTTCTTCTATGCCCTCGGTATAGACCTCTCACATGTCATGCCCAATGTATGTGTGATCCCCTAGTGGATTTTCCTCCATGTCCTTGACATGGAATTCTCATCAAATCTTATTTTTTCTCATATGCACACCTTTAATACTTCAACCAGAAGCCTAACAATGTATTCATTCAAATTACATCATCTTAACATTGTAATCAACATTTTACGATTTATGATGCTGCAAGCTCAAATTAACTATTTAGTATCATGCTAAACATATTATAGTATGAACTAGCACTCTATATTATATTATAATATATGATGTCATTTTATAATTTGCTATAATATAATATATTGTCTAACATAAAGTTCATTAAAATCATTTAAAAGGAAAAAAACAAAATTTTCTCAAAATATGAAATATGTTCATTTTGGATGTAAAATTGTTATTTTTCTATTAAAAATGGTACAAAATAGCATAATTTTTGGTGTTGCTTCCTGGTGTGTGCCATGAATTTCGCCAAATTCTTCCATCTCAACCTTCAAATTAACATTTTATGAGTTTTGACCCAATATATTATAACTAAAGTAAAACATACTAAAATGTACAATAACATTTAATAACACCCCATGAAATTCATATATATGTGAAGTTATATTGTTATGTACATTATATTTCAATATGCTTTCATATAATATATTATATTAGATTAAACCTTAAAATGAATAACTTTATGCAAAAAATTTATAAAATTTGTTTGAAAAATGAACATTTATTTTGGATGTAAAATTCCATTCTTTCGATTAAATGACACACCATAGAACAACCCCAATGATGTTCCCTAAAGCTTACCTTAAATTTGGCCAAATCCCATCATCTCAGCCTATAAATCAATATTTTTATGAATTATACTATTACAAACTCTTCTACATCATACTATAAGAAAGTAAAATAAGCAAAACAATAAGTAGTAATACACAATAGTATGTTATAATGTATGATGCTACACTATGTTATGCCATCCTATATTATAATACACTATAACATATTATATTATATTATATTGAATATCAAATCAAAAGGAATTGCTTAAGATAAAAAAAATCATAAAATTAGTCTAAAAAATAAAAAAAATTATATATTTTAGTTGTATCACTTACATATTTTGAATTGGGACAATATATTATGATGTCATGCTCTACCTATTATGAATTTGGCCAAATTCCACCATTTTAAAGTCTAAACCAACATTTTTATAAATAATTCTAGTGTAGGCTTGACTGTATGATTGTAAAATACTAAAAGAATTTAAAATGCCTAGAACAATATATTATAATATATGATGCTATACTATGCAACAACATAGAATATTTCTTTTGAACATAAAATCTTACTTTTAAGACTATAAGTGGCGTAGCACACCTTTGGTACTACAACATAGTTCCCACTTGAAATTTAATAAATTTCATCATCTCCTTTTTTAAATCAATTTTTTTATGATTTATATAAATATAGACTATATGGTACAATACCATAATATACTAAAACATTTCAAAACATTTTATAACATCCAAAAACACATCACTGCATGTTCAAACATATGATGCTACATTATGCTATAATATATGGTATTATAATGTGATTTAGGGTTAGGGTTTAGGGTATTCAAATCTCTAATAGTTAAGGGAAAGTATCTTGAAGACATTTTCTTTAGCTACCATAATTATGTTAGGATTTGGTCATTCTTTATATCCACTAATAATGACATCTTTATTCAACGTTTAGGGTTGAGGGTTTAGGGTTAGGGTTTAGAGTTAGTATAGAGTTTAGGTTTTAGGGGTTAGTTTAGGGTCTAGGGTTTAGGGTTTAGGGTTATAAGTTTAGGGTTGTAAGGTTTAGGGATTAGATTTTATTATTTTAGGGTTTAGGGTTTAAGCTTTAGGGTTTTTAGGGTTTAGGGCTTAGGGTTTAAGGTTTATGGTTTAAGATTTCATTTAGGATTTAAAGTTTTTTTAAAAAGAGAACAAATTTAGATTCAACATTTCTTCTTCTTAATTTCTTCAACTAAGAATCACCCCATGTTTTCTATGACATAAGCAATGACATAGATAAAAATTGAGCAACCATAGAGCAAATTAAAAACCATTGATAAATAGAATAGTCTCTATTATAATGACATAGTTCCATAAGTAGCAGATCAGATTGACTATTCTTCTGTTTCTTCAGCTCCCATCAGACCACCCCCACCTCTTGAGTAGCGCGATCCGCCATCATATCCCTAATCTCTCCCTCCACCACCACCACGGCTATAACCTCTAACGCTCCTCCCTCCACCATAACCAGCACTCTTCCGTCCACCACCTCCATATCCACCAGCACCTCTAGATCCCCCACCACCACTGTTATAACTATCACCTTCGCCTTTGCCTCCACCACCAGATCTACACTGAGCCTAGTTGACGGTGATGTTCCTATCATCAAGGTTTTTCCCATTCTTAGGGTTTAATGTTAGTTTAGTGTTTAGGGTTTGGGGTATAAGGTTTAGGGTTATAGGTTTTAGGGTTTACAATTTATGATTTAGTTTTTAGGATTTTAGGTTTTAGGGTTTAGGGTTTAGCATTTTAGGGTTTAGGATTTAGGATTTAGGGTTGTAGGTTTAGGGTTTAGGGTTTAGGGTTAGGATTTAGGGTTTAGGGTTTAGGGCTTAGGATTTAGGGTGTAGGGTTTTTTTTCTTAAAATTAAATAAATCGATAGGTTTAGGTGTATTTAGTTTATTTATTTATTTATTTGAGTTTATTTTACTTTTTTCTTTTTATTTAAGTTTGTATTTTATTTTTATTTCATTTAGTTTATTTTTTTATTTATTTATTTTCATTTAGTTTTTTATTTTAGTTAATTTTTTAGGTTAAGTTTATTTTTTAGTTGAGTTTTATTTTTATTTTATTTTTAATGTTTAGGTTTTATTTTTTACTTTTAGGTTTAGGTTTAGATTTTTATTTTATTTTTTAGGTTTAGGTTTTAGGTTTTTATTTTAGGTTTTATTTTTTAGTTTAGGTTTAATTTTATTTTTGGTTTATTTTATTTTATTTAGTTTAGGTTTATGTTTAGGTTTAGTTTATTTTACGTTTAGGTTAAGGATTTATTTATTTTAATTTAAGTTTAGGATTATTTTATTTTGTTTATTTTATTTTAATTTTTGGTTTAGGTTTTTTTAATTTAGGGTTTAAGTTTTATTTTTTATTTATTTTTTGGTTAATTTTTAGGTTTATTTTTTAGGTTTAGGTTTTTATTTAGTTTTTATTTTATTTTTTATGCTTATTTTATATTTATTTTATGTTTCTTTTTTATTTTATTTAGGATTTAAATATTTTAATTTTGTTTAGGTTTTTATTTATTTTATTTTATTTTAGTTTTTATATTTTATTTATAATTTCCTTTTAGGTTTAGCCTTATGTTTAGGTTTAGGTTTTAGTTTTTCTTTTTATTTTATTTTATTTTATTATGTTACTTTAGTTTAGGTTTTTTATTTATTTTATTTTTTGGTTTAATTTAGTTTAGGTTTAGGTTTTTAGCTTTTTAGTGTTTAGGGTTTAAAGTTTAGGGCTTAGGATTTAAGTTTTAGTTTAGGGTTTAGGGTTTCAGATTTAAGGTTTAGGATTTATCGTTTAATGTTTCTTTTCAATTTCATGAACCAAGTAGCACCCCAAATTTTCTAAGACACAAGCGACAACATTGATAAAAAATGAGCCCCCATAGAGATAATCATAAACTCTAGATAAGTAGAACCTTCTCTACTGTAAAGACACACTTTCATAAGCAACAGATCGGATCGGCCGTTGTTCAATTTTTCCAGTTCTCATCAAAACTACCACGGCCTCTCGAGTAGTGGGATCCACCATCATATCCTCGATCTCTTCCTCTGCCACCACCACGATCGAACCTCCCACCTCCATAACCACCACAGCTCTGACCAGCACCTTCATATCCACCAGCACTTCTAGATCCCCCACCACCACTATGATAACCGCCGCCTCCGCCTTCACCTCTATCGCTAGATCTAGACTGAGCCTAGTTGATGGTGATGTTCCAATCATGAAGGTTCTGCCATTCTTAGGGTTTAGGGTTTAGGGTTAGTTTATCATTTAGGGTTTAGGGTTAGTTTAGGGTTTAGGGTTAGTTTAGGGTTTAGGGTTGTAATTTTTAGGGCTTAGGGTTTAGGGTTTAGGGCTTTGGGTTTAGGGTTTATGGTTTATGGTCTAGGGTTTTAGGGTTTATGGTTTAGGGTTTAGGGTTTTAGGGTTTATGGTTTAGGGATTAGGGTTTAGGGTTTAGGGTTTAGGGTTTAGGGTTTAGGGGTTTAGGGTATATGGTTTAGGGTTTAGGGTTTAGGATTTAGGGTTTAGGATTTAGGGTTTAGGTTTTTTTTAAAAAAATTAAGTAAATAAGTAGGTTTAGGTTTATTTAGTTTATTTTTTATTTATTTGAGTTTATATTATTTTATCTTTTTATTTAGGTTTGCTTTTTATTTTTATTCATTTTAGTTATTTATTTTAGGTTTATTTATTTTAGTTTAGGTTTTCAAGTTTAGTTTTTTTTAGGTTCAAGTTTATTTTTTTGTTGAGTTTTATTTTTATTTTGATTTCTAGGTTTAGTTTTTATTTTTTATTTTTAGGTTTAGGTTTAGGTTTTTATTTTATTTTTCTAGGTTTAGGCTTTAGGTTTTTATTTTAGGTTTATTTTTATGTTTTATTTTTAGTTTTGGTTTAGGCTTATTTTTAGTTTTTATTTTATTTTATTTAGTTTAGGTTTAGGTTTAGGTTTAGTTCATTTTATGTTTAGGTTTAGGATTTATTTATTTTAGTTTAGTTAAATTTAATGTAGGTTTAGGTTTATTTTATTTTATTTATTTTCTATTTATTTTAGGTTTAGTTTTTTTTTTAATTTAGGGTTTAGGTTTTCCTTTATTTTATTTTTTCGTTTTATTTTTAAGATTATTTTTTAGGTTTAGGTTTTTATTTAGTTTTTATTTTATTTTAGGTTTATTTTATTTTTATTTTAGGTTTAATTTTTACTTTATTTAGGTCTTTTATTTTTTTTTGTTTAGTTTAAGTTTTTATTTATTTTATTTTATTTTAATTTTTATTTTCTATTTTATTTTCTTTTTAGGTTTAAGTTTAGGCTTAGGTTTAGGTTTTAGTTAATGTTTTAATTTTGTTTTATTTTTATATTTGTCTTTGGTTTAGGTTTTTTTATTTATTTTATTTTTTGTTTTTATTTAATTTAGTTTTGGTTTTAGCTTTTAAAGATTTAGGGTTTAGTGTTTAGGGTTTAGGATTTAGGGTTTAGGTTTTAAGTTTAGGGTTTAAGTTTTAGTTTATGGTTTAGGGTTTAGGGTTTAGGGTTTAGGGTTTAAAGTTTTTTAATTTTTAATAGGTTACAAAATCAAATTCAACATTTCTTCTTTTCGATTTCATGAACCAGGTATTACCCCATGTTATCTAAGACACAAGTGATGACATAGATCAAAAATGAGCATCTATAGAGAAAATCAAAAACCCTAGATAAGTGGAACCTTCTCTACTATAAAGACACAATTCCATAAGGAGTAGATCAGATTGGCCATTCTTCATTTTCTCTAGTTCCCATCAGAACCACCCCTGCCTTTTGAGTAGCGGGATCCACCATCATATCCTTGATCTCTCTCTCCATCACCACCATTATTGTAACCTTTGTTGCACCTCCATCCTCCATTACCACCACTGCTCCGACCACCACCTCCATATCCACCAACACTTCCAGATCGCCCACCACCACTATGATAACCGCCACCTCCACCATCGCCTCCACTTCCGCATCTTTTACTGACGCTAATGTTCTTACTGCTATGGTTCTGCCCATTTTAGGGTTTAGGTTAGTTTAGGGTTTCAAGTTTAGGTTAGTTTAGCTTAGGTTTGGGTTAGTTTAAGGTTTAGTGTTTAGGGTTTAGGGTTGTAGGTTTTATGTTTTACGGTTTAGTGTTTAAGATTTATGATTTATAGTTTGAGGGTCTAGGCTTTTAGGGTTTTAGGATTTTGGGTTTAGGGTTCAGGGTTTAGGGTTTACGGTTTAGGATTTAGGGTTTAGGTTTATTTTTTATTTATTTGAGTTTATTTTAAATTTTATTTTTATTTAGGTTTATTTTGTTATTTAGTTTAGTTTACTTATTTTAGATTTATTTATTTTAGTTTAAGTTTATTATTTTAGTTTATTTTTTAGGTTCAAGTTTAGGTTTAGGTTTACTTTTAGTTGAGTTTTATTTTTATTTTATTTTTTAAGTTTAGGTTTTACTTTTATTTTATGTTTTAGATTAGGTTTTATTTTATTTTTTTTAGGTTTAGGTTTTATTTTTTATTTTAATTTATTTTTAAGTTCTATTTTTAGTTTACTTTATTTTGTTTAGTTAAGGTTTAGGTTTAGTTCATTTTAGATTTAAGATTAGGTTTTATTTATTTTAGTTTACTTTATTTCAGTTTAGGTTTTGGTTTATTTTATTTTATTTTATTTTATTTTATTTATTTTTATTTTAAGTTTATGATTTTTTTAGGTTTGGGTTTAGGTTTTATTTTTTATTTATTTTTAGGTTTATTTTTAAGGTTTAAGTTTTTATATAGTTTTTATTTTATTTTAGTTTAGGTTTATTTTTTTATTTTAATCACGTTTAGTTTTATTTTATTAATGTTTTTATTCTTAGGCTTATTTAATTTTTTAGTTTAGTTTAGGTTTTTCTTTATTTTATTTTAGTTTATTTTTATTTTTTATTTTAATTTTTTTATAAGTTTAAGTTTTAGTTTATGTTTTTATTTTATTTTTTTATTTATGTTTAAATTTTTATTTATTTTATTTTAAGGTTTTATTTAGTTTAGTTTTAGGTTTTTAGGTTTTTAGGGTTTAGAGTTTATGGTATAGGGTTTAAGGTTTAGGGTTTTAAGGAGGGTTTAGTTAGGAGTGGTTTAGGTTTAGGGGGTTTAGTGTTTAAATTAGTAAGGGTTTAGTAGGTTTAGGTTTAGGGTTTAGGTTTAGGATTTAGGGTTTTAGGGTTTAGGTTTAGGGTTTAAGGGTTAGGTTAGGTTAGGTTTAGGGTTTAGAGTTTAGGGTTTAGGATTTAGGTTTAGGGTTGTAAGTTTAGGGTTAGTTTTAGGGTTTAGGGTTTAGGGTTTTTTTTTTAAAAAAAAAAGAAAACTCATAGGTTTAGGTTTATTTAGTTTATTTATTTTAGTTTATTTTAATTTTTATTCTTATTTAGGCTTATGTTTTATTTTTATTTATTTTGGTTTATTTATTTTTGTTTATTTTTTAGGTTTATGTTTATGTTTATTTTTTAGTTTATTTTTATTTTTATTTTATTTTTTTCATTTTGGTTTTATTTTTTATTTTTATGGTTAGGTTTAGGTTTTTATTTTATTATATTTTTTGTTTAGGTTTTTGATTTTTATTTTAGGATTATTTTCAGGGTGTATTATTTAGTTTAGGTTTAGATTTACTTTTAGTTTATTTAAGTTTATTTTGGATTTAGGTTTAATTTATTTTATTTTTGATTTAGGTTTTTTTTTTGAGCTTAGGGTTTAAGTTTTATTTTTTATTTATTTTTTAGGTTTAGGTTTAGGTTTAGGTTTAGGTTTAGGTTTTAGAATAGGTTTTTATTTCCTTTTATTTTTTTATTTTATGTTGGTGTAGGTTTATTTATTTATTTTATTTTCATGATTTATTTAGTTTAGGTTTAAGTTTTTAGCTTTTCAGGGTTTAGGGTTTAGCATTTAGGGTTTGTTGAGGGTTTAGGGTTTAGGGTTTAGGGTTTAGGGTTTGGGGTTTAGGGTTTAGGGTTTAGGGAATAGATTTTATGGTTTAGGATTTATAGTTTTTGGCTATAGGGTTTAGGGTTTAGGGTTTAGGGTTTTTGGTTTTTTCTATAACAGAGAACAAATTAAGATTTAACATTTCTTCTTTCGGATTTCATCAACCAAGTAACGCACCAAGTTTTCTAAGACACACGAGGCAACATAGATAAAAAATGAGCACGCATTGAGTGAATCAAAAACCCTACATAACTAGAACCTTCTATTTGAAAGACAGTTCCATAAGCGGATTGATCAACCCGATCACTTTCAGTAGCGGATCCACCATCATTGATCTCTACCTCCGCCACCACCACGACTCTAACCTTCATCGCTCCTCCCACCTACATAACCACCACTACTCCAACCACCACATCAATATCCATCAGCACCTCCAGATTCCCCACCACCACTATGATAACTGCAGCCTCTGCCTTCACTTCCATTTCCAAATCTAGACAAAGCCTGGTTGACAGTGTTATTCTTGCCATCAATGTTATGCCCATTTCTTAGGGTTTAGGTTTAGGTTAAGGTTTATTAGGTTTAGGGTTTAGATTTAATTTTTAATTTATTAAGTTACTTTAGTTTTAGGGGTTTGTGGTGGTTTAGAGTTTAGGGTTTAGGGTTTAGGGGTTTAGGGGTGGTGTTTTAGGGTTTTGGGTTTTGGTTTATGCTTTTAGGGTATAAGGTTTAGGATTAGGGTTTAGGTTTAAGGTTTAGGGCTTAGGGTTTTAAGGTTTAGGGTTTAGGATTAGTTTTGGGTTTAGGTTTTTTTTTAAAATTAAGTATCTAGGGTTTAGTTTATTTAGTTTATTTATTTTTTATTTTAGTTTATTTTATTTTATTTTTATATCATTTAGTTTAGTTTTAATTAGTTTAGGTATATTTATATTTGTTTAGGATTTATTTTAGTTTATTTTTAGGTTTAGGACAGGTTTAATTTTTATTTTAGGTTTAGGTTTAATTTTTTAAGATTTTATTTTATTTAGTTTTAGGTTTTATTAAGTTTTTTTTATTTATTTTATTTTAGGTTTAGGTTTTATTTTATTTATTTTATTTATTTAGTTTAAGTTTAGGTTTAGGTTTTATTTATTTTAGGCTTTATTTTAGGTTTATTTATTTTAGTTTAGGCTTTATTTTTATTTTATTTATTTTATTTATTTATTTTTTTTAATTTTTTTTATTTTATTTTATTTATTTTTATTTATTTTATTTATTTAGGTTTATTTATTTTTATTTATTTAATTTTATTTTATTTTATTAGGTTTAGTTTTAGTATTTATTTTATTTTATTTTATTTTAATTTTATTTTTTTATTTTATGTTTAAGTTTTTATTTTTTAGGATTTAGGGTTTAGGGTTTAGGGTTTTACAGTTTAGGGTTTTAAGGTTTAGGTTTTAGGGTTTGGGTTTAGGGTTTAGGGTTTAAGGTTTAGTGTTTAAGCCTTAGGGTTTAGGTTTAGTGCTTGGTTTAGGGTTTAAGGTTTTAGGGTTTAGGTTTAGGGTTTAGGGATTAGGATTTAGGGTTGTATGTTTAAGATTTATGGTTTAGGGTTAATATTAGGGTTTAAGGTTTAGGCATAGGATTTAGTTGTATTTAAGATTTAAGGTTTAGGGTTAATATTTAGTTTATGGTTTAGGGTTTAGGGTTTAGGGTTTAAAGTTTTTTTTAAAAAAAAAAACTTAAGTAAACCGGTAGGTTTAGGTTAATTTAATTATTTAGTTTATTTATTATTTATTTTAGTTTATTTTATTTTTTATTTTTATTTAAGTTTATTTTTTATTTAATTTAAGTTTATTTATTTTAGTTTAATTTTTTATTTTAGTTTATTCTTTATGTTTAGGCTTAGGTTTATGTTTATTTTTTTAGTTTAGTTTTATTTTAATTTTATTTTTTAGGTTTATGTTTTATTTTCTATTTTGATGTTTAGGTTTAGGTTTTTATTTTATTTGTTTAAGTTTAATTTTTTAGTTTAGTTTAGGGTTTATTTTTGGTTTATTTTGTTTTATTTAGTTTTAGGTTTAGTTTATTTTAGGTTTTGGTTTTGGTTTTATTTATTTTAGTTTAGTTTGTTTTAGTTTAGGTATAAGTTTATTATAGTTTATTTATTTTATTTTTATTTTAGAATTATTTTTTATTTTTAGTTTAGGATTTGGATTTTATTTTTATATTTACTTTTGGGTTTAGGATTTTATTTAGTTTTAATTTTATTATATTTTAGGTTTATTTTATTTTTATTTTATGTTTATTTTTAATTTGTTTAGGTTTTTTATTTTTAGGTTTATTTTATTATATAGTTTAGTTTTGGTTTTTATTTATTTTATATTAGTTTAGTTTTAATTTTTTGTTTCATTTTATTTTTAGGGTTAGGTTTAGGTTTAGGTTTAGGTTTTTATTTATTATTATTATCTTTTTATTTTGGTTTTAGTTTATTTATTTATTTTATTTTTACATTTTATTTAATTTAGGTTTGGGTTTTTAGATTTTTAGGGTATAGGGTTTTTTTTTTTTGGGAAACCCCATATTAGGGGAATTTTATTGCCACAAAAAAAGGGTTACAAGGTTCTTAAAGGGGATAAACTCCACAACTACTGCTCAAAGAGCTACAATCAGCCAAAAGAGTAATCCCCTATCTAAATACAACCAAAAGAAAAATAAAAGAGTAAGGAAAGCAAAAGATACAAAATGAAAGATTAGGGAAAAAGTTCTTCAGGATGAGAGAATGCATGACATTATTTAGTTTAGGTTTGGGTTTTTAGATTTTTAGGGTTTAGGGTTTAGGGTTTATGGTTTAGGGTTGTTGATTTTAGGGTTTAGGGTTTAACGAGTAGGATTTAGGGTTGTAAATTTTAGGGTTTAGGTTTAGGGTTTAGCATTTAGGGTTTTAGGGTTTCTAGATGATTCTTATTTAGGGTTTAGTCTTTAGGGTTTAGGGTTTTGGTTTTAATTTTTTTAAAAATTTTTTTTTAAATTAAGTAAACTAGTAGTTTTAGGCTTATTTAGTTTATTTTTTATTTTTTTATTTTTTATTTAGGTTTAGGGTTTAGGGTTAGGGTTTCGAGTTTAAGGATAGTTTTATGATTTAGGGTTTAGGGTTAGGGTTTTTTATTTTTTTATATTTTGATTTTATTTCTTAGTTAGGGTTTAGTGTTTAGGGATTTTTAGGGTTTAGGGTTTAGAGTTTTGGGTTTACGATTAATTTTAGGGGTTAGGGTTTAGGGTTTAGGGTTTAAGATTTAGGATTTAGGGTTTACAATTCAATGTTTAAGGTTTTTTAGTTTATTTAGTTTATTTTTTATTTATTTATTTTTATTTAATTATTTATTTTTAGGTTTAGGTTTAGGTTTATATTTTCTTTTTTTATGTTTAGGTTTTAGGTTTTCATTTTAAGTTTATTTTTAGGTTTTATTTTTTAGTTTAGGTTTAGGTTAATTTTTAGTTTATTTTATTTTATTTAATTTAGTATTTAGGTTTAGTTTATTTTAGGTTTACATTTAGGTTTTATTTATTTTTTGATTAGTTTATTTTAGTTTAGTTTTATTTTATTTTATTTATCTTTTTATTTTTAGTTTAGGGGTTTTTATGTTTTATCTTTTAAGTTTAGGTTTTTATTTAATTTTTATTTTATTTTATTTTAGGTTTATTTTATTTTTATTTTAAGTTTAGTTTTTATTATAGTTAGGTTTTTTATTCTTAAATTTATTTTATTTTTTTAGTTTAGTTTAGGTTTTTATTTTACTTTTAGGTTTAAGTTTAAGTTTTAGTTTAGATTTTAATTTAATTTTATTATTTTATTTTATCTAGGTTTCAATTTAATTTAGTTTAGTTTATTTAAGGTTTTTGGGTATAAGGTTTTGGGTTTTAGGGTTTAGGTGGTGGTTTAGGGTTTTAGGGTTAGTTTATTATTTAGGGTTTAGGTTTAGTGTTTAGGATTTAGGGTTTAAGGTTTTTAGGGTTTAGGGTTTAGTGTTATCTTAGGGTTCTCGGGCTTTAGGGTATTTATTTAGGTTAAGGCCCAGGGCTCTGGACAGGGCCCAGGCCCCAGGGCCCAGCGGCCAGCCTGCAGCCCAGAGCCCATATTCCAGTGGCCTGGGCTCAGTGGTCAGCCTCAGTAATGGCCTGGCTCAGTGGCCCATAACCTGGCCCCAGTAGCCCAGGGCTCCTAGCACCAGGTCAACTCTGCATGGCTAGCACAGACTTAGGTTAGCTAGTTTAGTTTAACTTTAGGGTTTATAGTTTTAAGTTTAGGTTTTATGATTAGTTTAGGTTTAGGTTTTAGGGTTTAAGATTTCTTTAAGGTTTAGCTTTAGTTTAAGGTTTTAGTGTTTAGGTTTAGGGTTTAGGGTTTGTTTAGGGGTTTAAGGTTTAGGGTTTAAGGTTTAGTATAGGGTTTATCGTTAGGTTAGGTTTAAACTTTAGGTTTAGGGTTTTAGGTTTTGGGTTTTAGTTTTAAGGTTTAGGGTTTAGGGTTTTAGGGTTGAGTTTTAGGGTTTAGTCATAGTTTAGGTTTTAGGTTTAGGTTTAGTTAGTTTAGAGTTTTAGGTTTAGGTTTAAGATTTAGTGTTTTAGGGTTTGCTTTAGGTTTAGTTTAGTTTAAGTTTAAGGTTTAGGATTCTGATTTTATGATTTAAGGTTTTAGGGTTTAGTTTAGGATTTTATTAGGTTTAATTTAGGGTTTAGAATGTAGTATTTAGAGCTTTAAGTTTTATTTTAGGTTTTAAGTTTAGGTTTAGTTTTAGGTTTTAGTCTTTAGGGTTTAGATTAAGTTAGAGTTTAATATTTTGGTTTAGTGTTTAGGATTTAGACTTTAGAGTTAAGGTTATTTAAACTTAGGTTTAGTGTTTAGTTGAGGTTTAGCTTAGACTTAGGATTTAGGTTGTAGGTTTTAGTTATATATTTTAGGTTTAAGTTTAGTTAGTATTTATTTAGGTTTAGATTTAGATTTAGGTTTCTTTAGGTTTAAGTTTAGGTTTTGGGTTTTAAGATTATAGTTTAGGGTTCAGGTTTATGATAAGTTTAGGGTTTTAGGTTTAAGATTATTATTTTAAGTTAACAGGGTTGATAAGTTTTAGGTTTAATCTTTAGGTTTTTAGGTTTAGTTAGTTTAAGTTTAAGTTTAAATTTTAGGTTTAGAACTAGTTTAGGTTTAAGGTTTATAGTTTAATATTTAAGTTAGGTTGATAGTTTTAGTTTTTCAAATCTCAGTTTAGGGTTTAGTTTAAGGTTTAGGGTTAGGGTTTAGGAGTTTAGGGTTTAGGTTTTATTTATAGTTTAGTTTTAGTGTAGGTTTTAGGTTTTAGGTTTAGTTTTAGGGTTTAAGGTTAGTTTAGGTTTAGGGTTTAGGCTTTATGGTTTTAGGGTTTTGAGTTTAGAATTTAGGATTTTACATTAGGTTTTAAGGTTTCTTATTTAGGGATTAGGGTTGAGTTTAGGTTTAGTAGGGTTAGTTTAGGGTTTAGGGTTTTAGGTTTAGATTTAGGGTTTAGTTAGTTTCATAGTTTAAGGGTTTAGGGTTTAGGGTTTAGGTTTAGGGTTTAGTTAGGTTTAGGATTTAGTGTTTTTTTTAAATTAAGTAAACTAGTAAGTTTAGTTTTATTTAGTTTACTTTTATTTATTTTAGTTTATTTTTTTTAATTTAGGTTTATTTTTTATTTTAGTTTATGTTTTCAGTGTAGGTTTACATTTATGTTTATTTTTTAGGTTAGTTTTAATTTAATTTTATTTTTTAGGTTTAGGTTTAGGTTTTTATTATATTTTTTTAGGTTTAGGTTTAGCTTTCATTTTAGGTTTATTTTTAGGTTGTATTTCTTAGTATAGGTTTAGGTTTATTTTTTGTTTATTTTATTTTATTTAGTTTAGGTTTAGTTTATTTTAGGTTTATGTTCCAGTTTTATTTATTTTATTTTAGTTTATTTTAGTTTAATTTTATTTTATTTTGTCTATTTTTTATTTTAGGTTTAGTTTTTTTTTAGTTTAGGGATTTTTTTATTTTAAGGTTTATTTTTTAGGTTTAAGTTTTTATTTACTTTTTTCTTATTTTATTTTAGGTTTATTTTATTTTTATTTTTTGTTTTTATTTTATTTAGGTTTTTTATTCTTAGATTTATTTTATTTTTTAGTTTAGTTTAGGATTTTATTTATTTTATTTTAGTTTATTTCTACTAGCTTATTTTATTTTATTTTTAGGCTTAGATTTATATTTTAGTTTAGGTTTTAATTTTATTTTATTATTTTATTTTATCTAGGTTTAAGCTTTTTAATTTATTTTATTTTTAGGTTTTATTTAGTTTAGGTTTAAGTTTTTAGGTTTTTAGGGTTTAGAGTTTATGGTTTTAGGTATGAGGTTTGGGGTTTTAGGGTTTATGATTTTATGGTTTAGGGTTTAGGGGTAGGGTTTAAGGCTTAGGGTTTAAGGTTTATTGTTTAGGGTTTAGGGTATAGCATTTAGGGTTTTTAGGGATTAGGGTTTTAGCTTGTGGGTTTAGGGTTAGCTTAGGGTTTAACTTTAGTTTAGGATTTAGGGTTTAGGGATAAGGGAGCTTTAAGGTTTAGGGCTTTTATGGTTTAGGGTTTAAGGTTAGTTTAGGGATTACTGTTTAAGATTTTAGAGTTTAGGTTTAAGTTTAGGTTAGGTTAGGTTTGACTTTAAAACTTTAGGTTTAGGGTTTAGGAGTTTAAGTTTATAGTTTTGGGTTTTAGACTTAAGGTTTAGTTTAGGGTTAACAGGTTTAACTTTAGTTAGGGTTTTAGGGTTAGGATTTTAAGGTTTCATTTAAGGTTTAAGGTTAACAGGTTTAAGTAGGGTTTATAGTTTAAGGTTAGTTTATAGTTTACTTTAGGGTTTAGTTTTAGAGTTTAGGGAGTTAGTTTAGGTTTAAGTTTAGGGTTTAAAGTTTAGGAGTTTAGGTTAACTTTATAGTTAGGGTTAAGTTTAAGGTTTAGTTTAGGGTTTAGAGTTTAGGTTTAGGAGTTTAGGTTTAGTATTTTAGTTTAAGGTTTAGGTTTAGTTTTAAGTTTAGTTTATACGTTTAGGTAGTTTAGGTTTAGGTTATTTAGGTTTAGGGTTTAAGGTTTTAGGGTTTGAGTTTTAGGTTTAGGTTTGTAGGTTTAGGGTTTAGGGTTTTAGGTTTAAGGTTGTAGGTTTAGGGTTTAGGGTTAGTTTTAGTGTTTAGGGTTAGGGTTTTTTTTCTTTAT
Organism: Cymbidium sinense; assembly: GCA_021442155.1. Taxonomy (NCBI): domain Eukaryota; kingdom Viridiplantae; phylum Streptophyta; class Magnoliopsida; order Asparagales; family Orchidaceae; genus Cymbidium; species Cymbidium sinense. Next base: position 200,850,664 of record CM038214.1, read on the forward strand.
TTTATTTTTTGATTTTATTTATTTTATTTAGGGTTTAGGGTTTAAGGTTTTTTAGGGTTTAGGGTTAGTTTAGGTTTAGGGTTTAGAGTTTAAGGTTTAGGATTTGGGGTTTATGGTTTATGATTCAATGTTAAGGGTTTTTTTAAAAACAAAAATAAAGTAAACCTATAGGTTTAGGTTTATTTAGTTTTTTTGTTTATTTTTTTATTTATTTTACTTTATTTTATTATTTATTTTTATGTTTAGGTTTAGGTTTTTATTTTATTTTTTAGGTTTAGGTTTTAGGTTTTCATTTTAGGTTTATTTTTAGGTTTTATTTTTTAGTTTAGGTTTAGGTTTATTTTTAGTTTAGTTTATTTTATTTAGTTTAGGGTTTAGATTTAGTTTATTTTAGGTTTACGTTTAGGTTTTACTTATTTTAGTTTAGTTTTATTTTATATTGTTTACTTTTTTATTTTAGGTTTAGGTTTTTTTTTGTTTAGGGTTTTTTTATTTTAAGGTTTAATTTTTTAGGGTTAGGTTTTTATTTTATTTTAATTTTATTTTATTTTAGGTTTATTTTATTTTTATTTTAATTTAGTTTTTATTTTATTTAGGTTTTTTATTCTTAGATTTATTTTTTTAGTTTAGTTTAGGTTTTTATTTATTTTATTTTAGTTTATTTCTACTAGTTTATTTTATTTTATTTTTAGGTTTAGGTTTAAGTTTTAGTTTAGGTTTTAATTTTAATTTATTATTTTATTTTATCTAAGTTTATTTTTTATTAAGTTTAACTTTAGGTTTTTAGGTTTTTAGGGTTTAGGGTTTTAGGTTTGGGGTATGAGGTTTAGGGTTTTTAGGATTTATGGTTCTATGTTTTAGGGTTTACATTTTAAGGTTTAATGTTTAAGATTTAGGGTTCAGGGTTTTGGGTTTAGGGTTTAGGGGTAGCTTAGGGTTTAGGGTTAGTTTAGGGTTTAGGGTTTATGTATTAGGGTTTAGGCTTTAGGGTTTATGGATTTTAATGTTTAGGGTTTAGGGTTAGTTTAGGATTTAAGGTTTAGGGTTTTAGAGTTTAGGCTTTAGGGTTTAGAGTTTAGGTTAGTTGAGTTTAGTTTAAGGTTTTGGGAGTTTAGGTTATAGTTTAAGTTAACAGGTTAGTTTAGGGTTAACAGGGTTTTAGATTTAGGGTTTAAGTTTTAAGTTTAGGAGTTTTAAGGTTTAGGATTTTAGGTTTAAGGTTTAAGTTTAGTTAGTTTAGTGTTTAAACTAGGTTTAGTTTTTATTTTAGTTTAGGTTTAGGTTAGATTTAAGTTTAAACTTAAGTTTATAGTTACTAAGGTTTAAGATTTAGGGTTTAAGTTTTAGATTTAGGTTAGTTTAGGGTTTAGGGTTTTGGGTTTAGGGTTTAGGTTTAGGTTTTAGGGTTGAGGGTTTTAGTGTTTATGGTTGTAGGTTTAGGGTTGTAGGTTTAGGGTTAGTTTTATGGTTTAGGGTTTAAGGTTTAGGGTTTCAAGTTTAGTGTTGTAGGTTTAGGGTTTAGGGTTAGTTTTATGGCTTAGGGTTTAGGGTTAGGCTTTTTTTATTTTTTTTATTTTTTGATTTTATTTTTTTAATTAGGTTTTAGGGTTTAGGGTTTAGGGTTTAGAGATTAGGATTTACAGTTAGTTTTAGGGTTTAGGGGTTAGGATTTAGGGTTTGATTTAGTTTATGGTTTTAAAAAAAATTAAGTGGTTTAGGTTTATTTAGTTTATTTTTTTTTTATTTTACTTTATTTTATTATTTATTTTTAGGTTTAGGTTTAGGTTTATATTTTTTTTTAGGTTTATGTTTTAGGTTTTCATTTTAAGTTTATATGTAGGTTTTATTTTTTAGTTTAGGTTTAGGTTAATTTTTAGTTTATTTTATTATATTTAGTTTAGGGTTTAGGTTTAGTTTATTTTAGGTTTACGATTAGGTTTTATTTATTTTAGTTTAGTTTATTTTAGTTTAGTTTTATTTTATTTTGTTTATTTTTTTATTTTAGGTTTAGGGTTTTTTTTATTTTAAGGTTTATCTTTTAAATTTAGGTTTTCATTTATTTTTATTTTATTTTATTTTAGGTTTATTTTATTTTTTATTTTAAGTTTAGTTTTTATTTTATTTAGGTTTTTTATTCTTAAATTTATTTTATTTTTAAATTTAGTTTAGGTTTTTATTTTAATTTATTTCTACTAGTTTATTTTATTTTATTTTTAAGTTTAAGTTTAAGTTTTAGTTTAGATTTTAATTTTATTTTATTATTTTTTTTTATCTAGGTTTAGGTTTTATTTAGTTTATGTTTAGGTTTTAGGTTTTTAGGGTTTAAGGTTGAGGGTTTTGGGTATAAGGTTTTAGGTTTTAGGGTTTATGGTGTAAGGGTTTAGGATTTAGGTTTAGTGTTTAGGATTTAGGGTTTAGGGTTTTTAGGGTTTAGGGTTTAGGGTTATCTTAGGGTTTAGGGTTAGTTTAGGGTTTAGGCTTTAGGCTTTAGGGTTAAAGGCTTTTAGGTTTAAGGGTTTAGGGTTAGTTTAGGGTTTTAGAGTTTAGGGTTTAAGGTTAGGTTAGGTTAGAGTTTTAAATTAAGTTAGGGTTTAAAGTTAGTTTAAGGTTTTAACAGGTTTTAGGGTTTATAGTTTAGGAGTTAGTTAAAGGTTTAAATTAGTTTAGGTTTAGTTTAAGGTTTAAAACTAGTTTAGGGTTTTAGTATTTAGGGTTTAGGTTTAGGTTTATTAGGAGTTTAGGTTTAAAGTTTAAAGTTTAGGTTTAGGGTTTAAAGTTAGGGTTAGTTTTTTAAAATATTTTAGGTTTAGGGTTTAGTTTAAGTTTAGGTTTATATTTTAAGTTTGAGTTTTGGTTTAGGTTTTAGGGTTAGGGTTTTAAGGTTTAGGGTTTAGGTTTAGGTGTTTTGGTTTAGGGTTTATTTGAGTTTAGGGTTTTGGGTTTAGATTTAGTTAATTTAGGGTTTTTTTAGTTTGGTTTGGGTTTAGGGTTGTAGGTTTAGGGTTAGTTTTAGGGTTTAGGGTTAAGATTTTTTATTTTTTAATTATAATTTTTTTTATTTAGGGTTACCTAGGGTTTGGGGTTTAAAGTTTAGGGTTTAGGGTTAGTTTTAGGGTTTAGGGTTTAGGATTTAGGGTTTAGGGTTTACGGTTTATTTAGTGTTTAGAGTTTTTAAAAAAATATTAAGTAAACCGGTAGGTTTAGGTTTATTTAATTTTTTTGGTTTATTTTTTATTTATTTTACTTTATTTTATCTTTTATTTTTATTTAGTTTAGTTTATTTATTTAAGGTTTATTTATTTTACTTTAGGTTTTTTATTTTAGTTTATTTTTTAGGTTTAGGTTTAGATTTATGTTTATTTTTTAGTTTAGTTTTATTTTTATTTTATTTCTTATGTTTAGGTTTTATTTTTTATTTTTAGGATTATATTTAGGTTTTTATTTTATTTTTTTTTAGGTTTAGGTTTTAGGTTTTTAATTTTGGTTTATTTTAGATTTTATTTTTTAGTTTAGGTATTGGTTTATTTTTAGTTTATTTTATTTTATTTAGTTTAGGTTTATGTTTAGGTTTAGTTTATTTTAGGATTAGGTTTAAGTTTTATTTAATTTAGTTTAGTTTATTTTAGTGTAGGTTTAGGTTTTTTTTATTTTTTTTAATGGTTTAGGATTTTTTTGTTTTGTTTAGGATTTAGGTTTTTTTTTATTTAGGGTTTAGGGTTTTTGGTTTTTTTTTAACATAGAACAAATTCAGATTCAAAATTTCTTCTTTTTGATTTCATCAACCAAGTAACACACCAAGTTTTCTAAGACACAAGTACGACATAGATAAAAAATGAGCACGCATAGAGCAAATCAAAATCCATAGATAACTAGAACCGTCTTTACTATAATAACATAGTTCCATAAGCAGCAGATCGAATCGTCGTTCTTTAGTTTCTTCAGTTCCCATCCGAACCACCTTTGTCTCTTGACTAGCGGGATTAACCATCATATCCCTGATATCTCCCTCCGCCACCACCATGACTTTAACCTCCTTCGCTCCTCCCTTCTGCATAACCGCCACTTCTGACCACCACCTCCATATCTACCAGCACGTCCAGATCCCCCACAACCATTGCGATAATGGCCGCATCCGCCTTCACCTCTACCTCTAGATCTAGACTGAGCCTAGTTGACTGTGATGTTCCTGCCATCAAGGTTCTGCCAAATCTTAGGATTTTGGTTTATGTTTAGGTTTATTAGGTTTTAAGGTTTAGATTTAATTTTTAATTTATTTAGTTACTTTATGTTTAGGTTTAGGGTTTGGGGTTTAGGGTTTAGGGTTTAGGGTTTAGGGATAGAATTTAAGCTTTAGGGTTTAGGGTTTAGGGTTTAGGGTTTAGGGTTTTAGGGATTATGCTTTTAGTTTTCAGGGTTTAGGGTTTAGGGTTGTAGGTTTATAGTTGTAGGTTAAGGGTAATAGGTTTAATGTTTAGGGTTTAGGGTTTATTGTTAAGGATTTAGAATTTAAGTTTTTTTTAAAAAATTAAGTAAATCGGTAGGTTTAGGTTTATTTAGTATATTTAGTTTATTTTTTATTTATTTCAGTTTACTTTATCTTTTATTTTTATTTAAGTTTATTGTTTAGTTTTATTTAGTTTATTTTGTTTACTTTAGGTTTATTTATTTTAGTTTTAAATTTTCTATTTTAGTTTATTTTTTAGGTTTTTTGGTTTAGGTTTAGGTTATATTTTTTAGTTGAGTTTTATTTTTATTTAGTTTTTAGGTTTTAGTTTATTTTTATTTTTTAGGTTTAAGTTTAGGTTTTATATTTTATTTTTTCATCTTTAAGTTTTAGGTTTTTATTTTAGTTTTATTTTTTCATTTTATTTTTTAGTTTATGTTTAGGTTTAATTTTAGTTTTTTTATATTTTATTTAGTTTAGGTTTAGTTAATTTTAGGTTTAGGTTTAGGTTTTAAGTTTTTTAGTTTCATTTATTTTAGTTTAGGTTTAGGTTTATTTTATTTTTATTTTAGGTTTAAGTTTTTTTCTTATTTTAAGGTTTTGGTTTTATTATTTATTTATTTTTAGGTTTTATTTTTATGTTTTTTTAGGTTTTGTTTTATATTTAGTTTATATTTATTTTATTTTAGGTTTCTTTTATTTTTATTTTACGTTTAGTTTTTATTTTATTTAGATTTTTCGTTCCTAGGATTATTTTATCTTTTATTTTAATTTAAGATTTTATTTATTTTATTTTCATTTTTTTCTTTTTTATTTTATTTTATTTTGAGGTTTAGGTTTAGGTTTTAGTTTAAGTTTTTTATTTTATTTTATTTGTATATTTTATTTATGTTTAGCATATTTATTTATTTATTTTGGTTTTATTTAGTTTCAGTTTTAGATTTTTAGGTTTAGGGTTTAGGTTTAAGGTTTAAGGTTTAGGTTTAGGGTTTATAGTTTTAGGGTTTAGGTTTTAAGGTTTAGTTTAGGGTTTAGGTATGGTTTAGGGTTTAGGGTTTAGGGTTTAATTTCTTTATGGTTTTGTTTTTTAGGTTTTAGGTTTAGGTTTAGTTTAGGGTTTGGTTTTATGGTTTATGATTAGTTTAGGGTTAATTTAAGTTTAGGTTTAGGTTTTAGGGTTTAGAGTTTAGAGTTTAAACTTTAGGTTAGGGTTAGGTTGAGTTTAGGGTTTAGGTTTAGGGTTTAGTTTAGCTTAGGGTTTAGTTAGGTTCAGGTTTAGGTTGTAGGTTTAGATTAGTATTGTCAGGTTTTTTTAGGATTTAGCTTAGGCTTTAAGGTTTAGGGTTTAGGTTTAAGGTTTATGGTTTAGGGTTAACTTAAGGTTTAGGGTAAGTTTAGGGTTTATGGTTTAATGTTTAAGAGTTAGGGTTGTTGATTTAGGGTTATAGTTTTGGGGTTTAGGGTTTAGGATTAGTATTCAGATCTAGGGTTTAGGGTTTAGGGTTTAAGGTTCTTTTTTAAAAAATAATTAAGTAAATCGAAAGGTTTAGGTTTATTTTGTTTATACTTTATTTATTTTACTTTATTTTATTTTTATTTTCATTTAGATTTATTTTTTATTTTTTATTTTTATTTTGTTTAGATTATCTATTTTAGGTTTATTTATTTTAGTTTAGTTTTTATTCAGTTTATTTTTAAGTTTTGGTTAGTTTATTATTTTTAGTTTAGTGTAAATTTTATTTTATTTTTTTTAGTTTAGGTTTTATTTTTAATTTTTAGGTTTAGGTTTAGGTTTTTATTTTATTTTTTTGGTTTAGGCTTTAGGTTTTTGTTTTAGTTTTATTTTTAGGTTTTATTTTTTAGTTCAAGGTTAGGTTTATTTTTAGTTTATTTTAGTTTATTTAGTTTAGGGTTTCAATTTAGTTTATTTTAGGGTTTATGGTTTAGGGTTTAAGGTTTAGGGTTTAGGATTTTATGTTTTTGAGTTTAAGGGATTAGGGTTAGGGTTTATGATTTAGCGTTTAGTATTTAGGGTTTAGGGTTTAGGATTTAGGGTTGTAGGTTTAGGGTTTAGGGTTAGTTTTAGGGTCTAGGGTTTAGGGGTTAGGGTTTAGGACTTATGGTTTAGGGTTTAGGGTTTAGGGTTTAGAGTTTTTTTAAAAAATTAAGTAAACTAGTCGATTTATGTTTAGTTAGTTTATTTAGTTTATTTTTTATTTATTGTAATTTATTTTATTTTTTATTTTTATTTATGTTTAATTTTTTTATTTTGTTTAGTATATTTATTTTAAGTTAATTTATATTAGTTTAGGTTTTTGTAGTCATTATTTTGGTTTAGGTTTATGTTTATTTTTTAGATTAGTTTTATTTTTATTTTATTCTTTAGGGTTAGGTTTTATTTTTTAGTTTAAAGTTTAAGTTTAGGTTTTTATTTTATTTTTTTATGTTTAGGTTTTTTATTTTAGGTTTATTTAGGGTTTTATTTTTAGTTTAGGTTTATTTTTATTTTATTTTATTTTATTTAGTTTAGGGTTTAGGTTTAGTTTTTTTTAGGTTTAGGTTTAGGTTTTATTTATTTTCATTTAGTTTATTTTATTTTAGGTTTAGGTTTATTTTAGGTTTAGGTTTATTTTTTTTAGTTTAGGGTTTAGGTTCTTTTTTATTTAGTTTTAAGTTTATTTTTTTTAGGTGAGGTTTTATTTAGTTATTATTTTAGGTTTATTTTATTTTATTTTTATTTGCTTTATTTTATTTAGGTTTTTATTTTTTTAGGCTTATTTTATCTTTTAAGTTTACATTTTATTAATTTTATTTTAGTTTAGTTTTATTTTAAGTTTAGTTTAGGTTTTATTTTAATTTATTTTATTTAGGTTTAGGTTTTCTTTATTTATTTAATTTTTTTTTTAATTAGTTTAGTTTAGGTTTTGGTTTTATGGTTAGTTTATGGTTTTGGGTTTAGGGTTTAGGTTTTAGGTTAGGTTTAGGTTTAGGGTTTAAGGTTTAGGGTTTGATTTTGTGTTTAGGGTTTAGAGTATAGGGTTTAGGGTTTAGTGTAAGTTTAAGGTTTAGGGTTATTAGGGTTTAGGTTAGTTTTAAAGTTTAGTGTTTACAGTTAGGGTTTTTTAAATTTAAGGGGTTTAGAGTTTAGGTTTTGGTTTAGGGTTGTAGGTTTTGGTTTGGGTTTTAGTTAGTTTAGGGTTTATGATTTAGTGTTTAGGGATGGAGGAAACATATTGAAGTTAAAAACTACCAAGCATTTTTTGAGGGGAAAGAAACACTAAATATTTTCATGCTGAAAAGTTATGTTCTTGGTGATTCATAAAATCAAGAATTTGGATGGTTCTTGGCTTATTGAAAAGGGGATATATTCTCTTAAATTTTTCTTTAAATATTTTAAATATCAACTTGAACATTAATCTAATCCCTCATCATTCCTTCTATTATGTCTATAGGATAATGAGTGCTTGGTTGCACCTCCCATGAAGAAATTTTAATATTCATAATGGTATGAATGCGATTCTTTGTAGTGGGATGGTTACCTTTATTCTTTCAAAAAGCATGGTTTATCTTTAAAGCTTAGCTTGTTAATGTTGTTAAGGATTTTTTTTTCAAGGGAATTATATTCCTAAATATTTTACTAGCACTTCTATTATTCTTATTCCTAAGAAAGATAATCCTGACTTTTGGAATGACTTTCGACCTATTAATCTTTGTACTTTTTTTAATAAATTGATTTCAAAAAATTTGACTAATAGGCTTAGTAAGTTTCTTCCTAAGATTATCTCTCCTAATCAAATTGGCTTTGCAAAAGGTAAAACTATTCTAGATAATGTCTTCCTTGCTAAAGAATTGATTCATGATTTGATTGTTAAAACTAGAGGTGGCAATTTACTTCTGAAGGTTGACATCACCAAAGCTTATGATAACATTTCTTGGGATTTTCTTAATAGCATTCTTACTTTATTTGGATTCTCTAATCATTTTATTTCTTTGGTTAACAATATAATTAGAAATGTTTGGTTTTCATTAGTTATCAATGGTGAAAACTTTGGCTTCTTTAATTCCTCTCAAGGTATAAGACAATGTGACCCTTTTTCTCATTCGGTTTTTATTATTGTGATTGAATATTTGTCTCATTGTCTTAATCATTTTTTAGAAGAATTCTAGTATGTATTTCAAGAATCTTGGTGGTTTGGCTATCTCTCACTTAAGTTTTGCTGATGATTTCATAATATTTTGTAATGGCTTGTTACATTATGTTAAAAAGCTTAAGAGTTTGTTTAAATAAATTTGAAAAGGAAAGTGGCCATGTGATTACTAACCATAAAAGTTGTTTTATCACTTCTACTTCTTTTTCTATTCAAAGAATTAATAAAATTAAGGATATTACTGGTTTTTCTCATCAAAATTTTCCTATTAAATATTTAGGCTCTCCTTTATATTATGGTTAAAAGAGATCCCATCTTCTTGATGAGGTAATCCATAATATTCAAAATAAAATTTCTACCCTTGAATTTCATTTCTTATCCTGTGGTGGTAGATTAATTGTTATTAAAGTATTCTTTACTCTCTTCCTTTTTACTTGTTGCTTAATATTGTTCTTAATTCTCTTGTTCTTATCCTGATTGAAAGACTTTTTAATATGTTTTTTTGGGGCTTTAGGAATTCAGCCAAAAGGCTTCATTGGACTTCTTAATCTAATATGTGTGGTACTATTTATGAAAGTGGTATTTGATGTAGAACTTTGATGGATTCCACCAATGTTTTTTCTTATAAACTTTCATGGACTTTTTAGAAAAATGAAAGTATTTGGGCTAAATTCTTTAATTTTAAATATTGAAAAGGTAAACATCCTTTAATTTGTAATTATAAAAATGGTGACTCTATTGTTTGGAAATGGCTCTATGATATTAAATGGAAAGTGGAACCTATCATTCTTGGAGGTAATAATTGTGGTTCTTCTTTCTTTTGTTAAGATAACCTGATGGGGACTTTTCCATTGATTCTTTGCTTAATACTCACTCTACTTCTTCTTTGAAAGTTAGTCATTTTATTTATAATGGTGATTGGAATTTATCTCTTTTTAATGATTTGATTCCTGATTTCATTAATAATAACATCATCAATATTTTTATTGATGGTATTTCTGCGGATCAAATCCTTTTCAAAATTTATAGTAATGGAGAATTTTCTTTTAAAGATACTTGGCACCATATTACAGTTAAAAAATCCTCTTCTCCTGTTTTCTTTAGAATTTGGAATAATATTATTCCTATTTCTTATTCTATTCTTGTGTGGAGATTTTTAAGTGATTATATTGTTGTTGACTCTTTACTTTTGGACAAAGGTGTTTATGTACCCTCTAAATGCATGTGTTGCTTTCATATTAAGAATGTTAGTCATGTTTTTGTTAATGGTGCCATTGCCTCTATAGTATGGGGTTGGTATAAGGATTTATTTAAGTTAAATTATTTTAATGGTAATTTAACTTTAATGCAACTTCTTTACTCTTATTTTATTAATACTATTAAATGGAATATCAAAATTGTGATGGCTTAATAGAAATGATGATAAACATCATAATGTGCCTATGAATCATAAGAAAAGATTTTTTATTTACATAAGGCTGCTCTTCTTAGTGGTACTAATTATAGAGGTTGCAAGTTTGTTGCCTATAAATTGGGTATCTGGTTTCCTTATTGTGACTCATCTCCAGATTATAAAATTCTTCATTGGATTAAGCCTTATGATTATTGTATTAAAATTAATATTGATGGCTCTGTTGCACATAACAAGTCAAGTTTTGGTGGTATTTAGGAATAATCTTGGGAATATTATCTTGGCATTTTCCACTCCTATCTCTATTAATTCTATTATTTTAATGAATTGATGGTTGTTTATCATGCTCTTAAGCTTTATTTGGATAGAAACTTTCATACTATTTGGTTGGAATTTGATGCTGAGATGGTTATTCTTATGATCAATTCTAACCATAAGGGTAATACTGAGCTATTTTATTTAATTCAAAATATTAAAGCTATTATCTCTAAACTTTGTTTTAAAATTACTCATATTTCAAGAGAAAGTAATGCCTGTGCTGATTTCTTAGCTATTTTGGGGTGTAATTTCTCTGATTTTACTTTGTTTACCAATGCGAATATTCCTAAGCAATTAAGAGGGCTTTGTAATTTAGATAAATTTGGTTTGCCTTATGTTAGATATTCTTAATTTTTCTTCTTCTTTTTTCTTTTTTCTTTTTTCTTTTTTGTTGTTGGTTTTGTTGGGGCTTCTACTTGGGAGCTTTTGGTGGTTTTAGTTTGTTCGGTTGATGTTGGCTCTGGTTCTTTCTTAGGGGTTTTATGTTCTTTTATTTTTCTTGTACTTTATAGGTTGGAATGTTGGGTGTTTTGGTAGTCAGGCTGTTGTCATTTGCTACTCCTACTATTAATGTGGTATCTCTGGTGGGCTTATTCCTTGGGTTTTGGTTGGTTGGTTTGTTTTTCTATGGTGGCTTTGTGGTTGGCATCATTGAGCTTCCTAGTTTTTGGGTGCCTTCACTGGATGAGATGTTGGTTATGCTTCTCTTCATTCTATTTTCTTTTAGCTGGTTGGGCTGATTTGGTTTTGGGTGTGGCAGTTGCTTTCCTTTGTGGCTTTGGTGGCCTTGTTGATTCTTATTTTTTTTGTGGCTGCTATATGTGTGCTCATTTTTTATCTTTGTCATTGCTTATGTCTTAGAAATCTTGTTGTGTTACTTGGTTGATGAAATCAAAAAGAAGAAATATTGAATCTGAATTTATTCTCTGTTAAAAAAAATAGCAAAAACCTTAGACCCTAAACTAAAACTTGAACCCTAGAACTAAAACCTAAACACTCAACCCTAAACCCTAAACCCTAAAACCCTAAACCTAAACCCTAAACTCTAAAACCCTAAAATAAACCCTATACCCTAAACCTTAAACCTAAACCTAAACCCCTAAACCTAAACCCTAAACCCCGCCTAAACTTAAACCAAAGTAACTAAATAATAAAAAATATCATCTAGTAGGCTCGTCTAGATCTGAAGTGGAGGCCGGGCAGTGATTATGCGGTGGTGGTGGATCTGAGGTCTTTGGTGGATATGGAGGTTGTGGTGAAAGGTGGTTATGAGGCGAGGAGCGATAGAGGTTATAGTATGTGGTGGTGGAGGGAGATCGGGGATATGATGGTGGATCCCGCTACTTGAGAGGCGTGGTTCGATGAGGAAGCGAAGAAGGGCCAATCCAATCGATGCTTATGGAACTCTTTATTTACAGTCGAGATGGTTCTAGTTTTCTAGGGTTTTATTTACTCAATCGTGCTCATTTTTTTATCTATGTCATCTTGTGTCTTAGAAAACTTGGTGTGTTACTTGGTTGATGAAATCGAAAAGAAGAAATGTTGAATATGAATTTGTTCTCATTTAAAAAAAAAAACCAGAAACCCTAAACTAAAACCTGAACCCTAGACCTAAAACTTAAACCCTCAACCCTAAACCCTAAACCATAAACCCTAAACCCCAAAGCCTAAACCTTAAACCCTAAACCCTCAACTAACCCTAAACCCTTAAAAAGCTAAAAATCTATCCCTAAACTAAATAAAATGTAAAACTAAAATAAATAAAAAACTAAACAAAAATAAAATAAAAAAATAAAATAAAATAAAACCTAAAATTAAAACCTAAACTTAAACATAAACCTAAGCCAAAGTAAAATAAAAATAAAACTAAACTAAAATAAAATAAATAAAAACCAAACTAAATTAAAAAATAAAAAACCTAAATAAAATAAAAACTAAACCAAAAATAAAAATAAAATAAACCTAAAATAGAATAAAAAAAACTAAGTAAAAAACATAAACCTAAAAAAATAAATCTAAAAAATAAAACCATAAAATTAATAAACAATAAATCCTAAACCCTAAACTAAAAAAAAACCTAAACCTAAACTAAAATAAACTAAATAAAATAAATAAACCAAAACCTATAAAAAAAAATGAAACCTAAACCTAAACTTAAACCTAAACCTAAATGTAAAATATAAAAATAAAAAAACTTGAGCTAAAATAAATAAACCTAAAATAAATATAAACTAATAAATAAAATAAAAAATAATCTAAAGTAAAAATAAAATAAAATAAACTAAATATAAAATCTTACTAATTTAAAAGAAAATAATAAAATAAACCCACCACACCTCCCAACTAAACTACCACTGACCTCAATACTGAGCCCTATACCCTAACCCTATGACCCACCCCAGACACAAACCCACCACAAACCCTGAGCCCTAAACTAAACTATAATATAAAATAAATAAAACTAATGAATAAAATAAATAATAAATAATAAAATAAAATCTAAACTAAAACCTAAAACTAAACCTACCTAAAAATAAAAATAAAATAAAATAAAATTTAAAACTAAACTAAAATAAAATAAATAAAACCTAAACTAAACTAAAAATAAAATAAAAAAAAAAAAAACTTATAATAATAAATAAATAAAATAAAATAAAACTAAAAATAAACCTAAAACTAATAAAAATATAAACCCTAAAAAAAAAATAAAATAAATAAATAAAATAATCCTAAACTAAACTAAAATAAACTAAACTAAAATAAATAAAAAACTAAAAAATGAACTAAACTAACTAAAATAATAAAATAAAAACATAAACAAACTTAAACTAAACAATAAAACCTAAAAATAAACCTAAAATCAAAAATTAAAACCTAAACCTAAAAATAAAAAATAAAACCTAAACCTAAAAATAAAATAAAACTAAAACTAAACTAAAAAAATTTATATAAACCAAAACCTAAACCAAAAAAGTAAATTAAAATAAAAAAGTTTAACTAAAATAAATAAACTAAACTAAATAAAATAAAAAATGAACAAAACAAAAGAAAATTAAAATAAACTAAAATAAATAAAAATAAACTAAATAAACTAAATAAACATAAAATATGGTTTGCTTAAGTTTTTTTTAAAAAAAATCTTAAATCTAAGCAAAACCCCAAATCCACTAAATCTAAACTTAAACCACACAAAACCAGAAATCTAGAGCATGAACCTACAACTAAACCTGACTTGAAATCTAAAATCCTAAACACTAAATTAATAAATACAAACCTAAACCTAAACTTTAAACCTAACCAATCATAAACCCTAAACCCCTATAAAACCTAAATCCTAGGCCAAACCTAAAACTCTCAAAATGTGACCTTGATGACATTACCCACTGAGCCTAACCACTGAGCCCACTAACCACTGACTGACCCTGACCTAACCCTAAATCACCCTGGGCCTGGGCTAAGACCATAACCTCTACCACAGGCCTAACCTAAACCTTGTCTCTCTACCTAGCCACAGGCCCCAAACCTCCACAAAACCACAACTGGGCTAAACCCTTAACTACTAAACTCCACTAAATAAACATAAATATAAATAAAACCTGAGCTAAATAAATAAAAATAAACTAAACCAAACTAAACTAAAAACCTAAATTAAATATAAATAAAATAAAATAAATAAAAAAATTAAACTAAACTAAAATAAAATAAAAAAAACTTAAATAATAAAAAATAAAAAAAGACATAAAATAAACTTAAAATAAAACAAAATAAAACTAAATAAAAAACTAAAAAACCTAAAAATAAAACTTAAAAATAAATAAAAATAAAATAAACTAAACTAAAAAAATAAACCTAAATCCAAAATAAATAAAATAAATCTTAAACTAAACTAAAATAAATAAAACCTAAACCTTAAATAAACTAAACATAAACCTAAAATTGAATAAGATAAAATAAATAAACTAAACTAAAATAAATGAAAAAAAATAAACCTAAAAAACCTAAACTAAACTAAAATAATAAAATAAAACCTAATCCTTAACCTAAAAAATAAAAATAAAACCTAAACCTAAAATAATATAAAATAAAACTAAACTAAAAAATAAACATAAATACTAAACCTAAAAAAAAAAACTAAAATAAAAAAACTTTAACTAAAATAATTAAACTAAACTAAATAAAAAAATAAACCTAAATAGATAAAAAAAATTAAAATAAACTAAAATAAATAAAAAATAAACAAAATAAACCTAGATTTGGTTTTTTTCAAAAAAATTATAAAAAGCCAAGACCTAAAACCTTATCTCTAAATCTTAGGCCCTAACTACATTAAACCTTAAAATAAACCCTGGTAAACCTGGACAGCGGGACTAGATCCACAGGCCCTAAACCTTTAACCTAAACCCTAGGCCCCACTTTAAACACTCTGCTGATGGTGTGCCCTCCACTCCCCAGACCACTAAACCTCTGAGCCCTAGCCACCCCATAACCTAAAGCCTCAGTGCTCTTTAAACTACACTAAACCTCCCTAAACCCTGGGCCCCACCCTCCACCCTGGGCCCTAAACAAAACCCTCCACCACTAACTACCCTAAACTAAACCTAAAAACAAAAAAAAAAACCTAATCCTAAACCAAATAAAGCTTAAAAATAAAATAAAAAAATAAAACCTAAACTTAAATAAGATAAGAAATAACTTAAAATAAAAAAAACTAAACCAAAACCTAAATCGAAACCTAAAAATAAAATAAAATAAAAGATAAAATAAATTAAAATAAAATAACTAAAAACCTAAACTAAAATAAAAATTAAAATAAACCTAGGAATAAAAATCCTAAATAAATAAAAACTAAAAATAAAATAAACCTAAAATAAAATAAAATAAAAACTAAATAAAAACATAAACATAAAAATAAAACCTAGTAATAAATAAAAAATAAAATTGAAACCCTAAACAAAAAAAATTAAACCTAAAATAAAATTAAAATAAATAAAATGAAATAAACCTAAACCTAAACTAAAATAAACTAAACAAAAATAAAAAAACCTAAACCTAAACATAAAATAAAGTAAACCTAAACCTAAACCTAAACTAAATAAAATTAAATAAACTAAAAATAATCCTAAACCTAAATTGAAAAAAAACCTAAAATGGACCTAAAATAAACCAAAAAATGTAAACCTAAAAAAATAAAATAAAAACATGAACCTACACCTAAATCTAAAAAAAATATAATAAAAATAAAAGTCAACTAAAAAATAAACCTAAGCATAAAAAATAAACTAAAATAAAAAACTTAAACTAAAATAGATAAACCTAAAATAAATAAACTAAACTAAATAAAAATAAAAAATAATACTAAAAAATGAAAAATAAAATAAACTCAAATAAATAAAAACTTAACTAAATAAACCTAAACCTATTGGTCTACTAAATTTTTTTTAAAAAAAAAATCCTAAACCCTAAACCCTAAACTGACCTAAACCACCCAAACTACAACCCTAAACCCTAAAAACCATAAAACCACAAACTATAAACCCTAAACCTAAACCCCTAAAACCCCTAATCCTAAACTCTAAACCCTAAATGCTAAACCAGCCATATGCCAGTTATAAAATAACTAAACTAACTAATAACTAAACTACTAAATCTAAACCTAAAGCACTGGACTAAGCCAATCTATAAATTAACTAATAATAAACTAAAACTCTACTAAACTACTTCTACCTAACTAACTAAACTGAGCCCTCCTACTAATTAACAAACAGATAAATGACTTGCTAAAACTTGATAGGCTAGGCTGAAATACTACTACCACTGATAAAACTGAGCCCCAGGCTGAGCTAATAATAACCACTGACCTAAACTACCTAAACCTGACTATTACTAAACTAATTTTACTGACTACCTGGCCAGCCCAGGCTGAGCTGAAACTCTGACCACTAGGCTAACTGACCAAACTAAAACTAAGAACTACTAATTAACTATTAATACTAAACCTGATTAACTAAACAACTATGATGATCTTAGGCCTGACAACCTAGCCCTACTAACTTAACTAACTACTAATTAACTAATAACTAGGCCACTGACCTTAACCCTATAAAATAACTAATAATACTACCCTACTAATGAGCTAAAAGGCCCAATTAATGAGCTATAACTAAACTAAACCTATAATCTAAATGAGCTATACTAATTGATAGGCTAAACTAGTCCTGACTAACTAGGACTGACTAAACTGGGCCAATAAACTAATGACTAATAAACTAACTAAATACTAACTAATTAAATAATGATTAGGCTAACTAAACCAATAATGACTAAACCTAATAATAAATGGTCTAAACTAATCCACTAACTAACTAACTAACCAACACTAAACTAAGCTAACCTAATAGGCCAACTGGCCAGGCTGACCTAAACTAAAGACTAACTGGCTATAACTAACTACTCTAAATAACCCAAACTAACTACTACTAACTACTAAACTAAATAACTAAACTAACCTATTATTAATAAAATTATTACCTACATAAACTTATACTAAAAAATAAAAAAAATTAACTAATAAATAATTAATAAAACTAAATTATAAAAAAGACTAATCTGGACTACTAATAACTAACAAACTAAATTAACTAACTAATAAACTAAAACTAAATTAATCTAAAACTGATCTACTAACTAACTAACTAAAATAAGTAAGTAATTTAACTAAAAACTAAATAAACTAAACTAATTACTAATAAATAAATTAAACTATCTACTAACTAATTAATAATAAACCCTAAACCTAATCCTAAACCTAAAACCTAAATAGTAATAAAACTTCTAATAATAACTAAACTAACTAATTAAAAGTCTAAAACTAATAACTAATATTAATAACTAACTAATAAACTAACTAAACTAAACTAATAATAACAAAACCAAAATAAAAAACCTAGGCCCTACCCTAAGCTATACTGACTAAACTAATAATAATAACCTACTAATGATAAATAATAAAACTTAAGTAATAGTAAACTAATAAAACTAAACTAAAACTACTAAATAACTGACCTAAACCTAAATCCTCCCCACTGATCCTGGGCCCTCCAAATGATGACTAACTACTACCACCCCAGGCCCTAAACTAACTAACTAAATGCTACCTAAACTAATTAATAATGCCTAACTAAACCCTAAATAAAATGACTAATAACTAACTAAAACTAACTAAATATAATAATCACTAATAAACTAATAAACTAATAAAATAAACCTAGGCCCTACTAATGGCTAATTAAACTAACTAAGATCTAATAAACTACTAATAAACCTAGGCCCAACCTAACTAACTAACTAAACTAAACTAGGCTAAAATGACTAAACTAATTACTACTAATATGATAATAACCCTAAACTAATAAATTAATTAGGCTAAACTAAACTAAACCTGACCCTAAGCTAACTAACTGGACTAACAAATGAGCTAAAATAAACCCTAGCCACAGGCCCTAAACCCCAACCTGACTAAACTACTACTAAGTGTACTATGATTATACTAATAATACTAAACTAACTAATAATTAATAAGCTAGGCTGAGCCCAGGCCCTAAACCTAACCCCTACCTAATAAACTAATCAAATAAACTTGTTACTAACCTAACTGGCCTCCACTCTAATTAACTAACTTCTAATAGCTAAAATACTAACTAAATGACCTAACCTAACCTGGGCCCTACCCACCTAGCCTAAACTAAAACTAACCTATCTAAACCTAAATACTAAACTAATAACTAAAATAACTAACAGGCTAAAACTAAACCTAAATTTATATACTAAACCCTAAACTAAACTAATTAAATAACATTAAACTAATAACTATAATAAAATAAAGCTAATAACCATAAAGAAACTAATAAAACTAATTAAGACTAAATCCTAAATCTGGACCTAATTAAACTAAATTAGGCTAATCTACTAACTAAATAACTAATTGCTTAGCTAAACTTCTAAACTAAATAAACTACCAAACCAAATAACTATAATGACCAAGCTACCCTACCCAAATACTAAATAACTAACTAAACTAATAAACTAACCTAAACTACTAAAACTAATTAACTAACTATAAAGCTAATTAACAAAACTAATAAAACTAAACTAACTCATAATTAATACTAAAAGTAAAATTAAACTAAACTAAACTGGCTAACCCAACCCCAATATACTAAACTAATAAACTAAAACTAACTAATTAAAATAAAACCAGAAATGACTAATTAAAACTAAATAACCTAAAGTAAACTAAAAACCAAACTACCATAAACCACAGGCTACTATTAAATTAATTAAACTAAACTATTAACTAAACTAATAATAAACTGACTAAATGATAATAAAAATAACCAACTAAATAGTGATACTAAAAAAATAAAACTAAGTAAACTAATTAATGACAACTAAATGATTAAGTGACAAACTAACCAATGTCACTATAAACCTACCTACTAATAAATTAAACTTGCCTAAAATTTAATTAAATAAAGCTAAACCCCAACTATATACTTACTAAATGACGTGACCTAATGACCCTAAACTAGGCTTGCTAAAATAATCTAATAAACTAACTAAATGATTAGGCCTAAGCAAACCTAATAACCTAATAAAACTGATCCTAAACTAAACTAAACTAAAATAACTAACCCTAGCTAACTAATACATGAGCCTGATTGACTATTGACTAAAGGCTTACTGAGCCTAAATCTACTACCTAAAACCTAAACCTAACTGAGCTACTGATTAATAATAACCTCTAATGGCTAATAACAAAACTAATGAACTAAGGCTAACTAACTAAAACTAATAAATAATAAACTAACTGGTGATTAACTGACTAATACTAATGCTCCTAACTAATCTAAACTAACTACTAGGCTAGGCTAAACTAAACTACTAACTAGGCCCAACCTACTGAGCCCAACTAATGATTAAATATTAGTAAATAAACTAATAACTAACCTAATGACTACTAGTAAAAACCCTACCCACACTCTAAACTACTACTATAACTACTAATAAAAACTAACTAACTAAAAAACAACCCCTGAGCCACACTATTAAACTAAACTAACTAACATCCTCCTAAACCTAACTGATCTAAAACTACTAATATTAATTAACTAAGACTAATAATATGATAACTAACTAATAGTAATGACCTAAACCCCACTTTACTAAGGTAAATAATTAATAGCTAAATAAACTAAACTAGGCTAACTAACTGGCCACTAACTAGGCCCAAAACTAATAAAACTATAACTATGAGCTAAACTAAATTATAAATGAACTACTAGTGAACTAAAATTAACTACAATTAGATCTACAAATTGTTAATAATAAACTAATAAAATTAATAACTAATCAACCTAATGCAAATCTTACCCTATTAACTAATCTACCTATAAACTACTAATTAATAAAAACTAAACCCTCCAAAACTCCTAATACCACAACCCTAAACTAACTAAACTAACTAAAACTAAACACTAACCCCTACTGACTAAGATGGACTAAGACTGACCTAACACTAGCTAATATAATGACTAAAAAAATTAAGATTAACTAAAATTACTAAAACTAAACTATAATATAACATGACTAATTACTCACTAACTAAATACTAAACTATCTAATAATAAAGACTAATAAACTAAAACTAATAAAACTAATAAAATAAAATGATATAATTAATAAAAGGCTAACTAAAAGATACTGGCGTGATTATAAAACTAATGAGCTGACTACTTGGACATGAGCTTCCTACACAACCTAAACTAACTGACTAAAATGATTAACTACTGAGCCTACCTAAACTAAACTAAAATACCAAAATGTGATTAATAAACTACATAAAATGATTATTAAACTACTAAAAACTAAACTACCCTACTAACCCCTAAATCTAAAACTACTAGATAAAACTACTAATTTAAAACTAATAAAACTAAACTAAACTAATTAAACTAAAAAACTAAAACTATAAATAAAATAAACCAACTATAATAACTAACTACTAACTAAATAATACTAACTAACAAACTAATACTAACCACTAAAACTAAATAAACTAAAAACTAAATATAATAAAACTAATACTAATAAATAATAAACTAATATACTATAAATTAATAAATAAACTACTAATGTAAAAACTAATACTAATTAAACTAAAATAATAACTAATGACTAATAAAACCTAATGATTAACTAAACTAACTAACTACTAATTAAAAAAATAAACCACCTAACTACCAAAAAAGATAAAAATAAAATAACTAATGATTAAATTAAATAACTAAACTAATTAACACTAACTAATAACTAAACATAATAACTAATTAATACTAATAACTAATAACTAAACCAAACCTACTAACTAACTAAACTAACAAAACTACTAAACCCTCCACTAAACCTAAACTAACTGACTAACTAATAACTAATTAATAATTAAACTAGTAAACTAATTAAACTAAACTAAAACTAACTAAACCAACTAATCTACTACTACTAAAATGGTTAAAACTAACTAAATAATAAAATAAAAACTAACTAACTAAAATAACTTATAACTATAATGACTAATAACTAAAAAACTAATAGTAATAAAATTAAATATACTAATAAATAACTAACTAAATAAATAATAAAACTAATAGGTAAAACTAACTAATAAACAATAATAAACTAATAAAACCTAAATAATAAAATAAAATAACTAATACTAATATAATAACCAAATAGTAAAAAACTAATAAAACTTAATAATACTAGAATAATAATAATATAAACTAACCAACTAAAACCAACTAAAAATAAACTAAACTAACCACTAAAACTACCCAAACCAAACCCTAACCAATAACTAAACTAAACTAATTAACCAACTAAAAAACTAGTGACTAAATTAAACTAAACCTAACTAAATGACTAAACTAAACTAAAACTAATTACTAAATTAATAATAACAATAATAACTAAAACTAACTAATTAAATTAACTACCATGAGCTAACTAATTAAAACTACCTCAAAAATAAACCACTGGCCCTAGGCCTACCACTACTAATAACTAAACCAAAACTAAAACTACTAATAAACTAAACCTAAAATGGCTGGATAAATAATTAATTAATTAAATAAATAGTAATAAAAAAAAAAACTTAATAAACTAACCAAAACCAAACTAAATAACTAATAACCCTAGGCCTAACTAATAAACCCAAATAAAATTACCACTAACTAATAGGTTATAAACTAATAAAACTAAACTAAAATACTAAACTAAAAAACTAATGAAACTAACTCAATGATTAAATCTAAATATAACTAATAACTAATAATTGATGACTACTTAAACCATAAACCTGGGCCACTGAGCCTAAACCTGATGGCTAAACCTGACCTATATACTGAAACTAACCACTGAATTAACTACCTTAACCAACTAGCTAAAACTGTCTAAACTCTGACCCTAGGCTTACTAACAACTATTAGTTGACTATGACTTAATGATAATAATAATAAATTAACTAATAAATAACTAGGCTAGCTAAAAAATGATAAAGATTCTAACTAATACTGGGCTGAACTGATAACAATAAAACTAAATATAATGAACCTCTCCACTGACTGGCCAAATACTAAAACCCACTGATACTAGGCCCTACCCACTGGGCCACTAAAACTGGCCCTGGGCCCTGACTAAAAACTAATGAAACTAATAACAACTAATAATTAACAAATAACTAAATTAAAACCCCTGAGGTTAAAATAATTAATAAACTAAAAAAAACCACAAAAACTATATAATTAACTAAACCTAAAACTAAACTAATAATGATTAAAAATGTACTAAACTATTAACTAAACTAAAAAATAAACTAAATAACTAATTAAACTAACTAATAAAACTAAAACAAAACTAAAACTAAAATAAAACTAAAAACTAACTAAACTAAAAACTAGCTAAAACTAACTAAAACTTAAAATTACTAACTAAATCTTACTAATTAAAATTAATAAATTAATACTAAACTAACTATAATAACTAAACTAATAATAAAAACTAAATAAAATAAATAAAATAATAACTAAATTAAAATAACAAACTAACTAAAAAAACTAAAACCTCAACTAAACATAAACTAACTAATAAAATTAACTAAAATTAAACCTAAAAACTAAAACAAATACACTAATAAACCTAAACTAACTAAACTAATTGTGCCTTATTTAATATTTATTGGTTAAACTATTGGCCATTAACTTCGGTGGACCATCTTAGTAAAACTCTCTCGGCTCATGCTCCTCTTTTGATTTCTATTAAGGATGATGTTCATAATAATAATGTCATTAAAAATTTTATTTTAAAATATGTGGTTAAAGATAAAAGTTTTCTTGACATTATTGAATTATGTGCTCCTCTTTCTCGGTGATTATGCATTTGGTATGATGAGATTTTGGCTTAAGCTTAAAGGCTTAAGCATAATATCACTGGTGGAAAAGCACTTTAAAATCTTTCTTTATAATATCAAAAAAATGGAACAAAGGGAGAAAGATTTGAAAGAATTGGCTATTATTGATTCTTCTTTTTGTTCTAACATTATTGAAGCTAAAGATAATCTCATTAAGTTTCAGGATATGGAGGAGACATATTAGAGACAAAAATTGCCACTAAGCATCTTTAGGGGTAAAGAAAACTAGATATTTTCATGCTTTGGTAATGAAAAGGCGTGTTCTTGGTCGCATTCATCAAATCAAGAATTTGGATGGTTCTTGGCTTACTGAAAAATGGCATATATTCTCTTCTAGTCATAGTTTCTTTAAAAATCATTTAAATAAAAACTATCAACTTGAGCATTTATCTAATCCCTCTATCATTCCTTTTATTATGTCTATAGAAGATAAAGAGTGATTGGTTGCTCCTCCTTTTGATGAGGAAATTTTTAATATTCTTAATGGTAAATGTTTATTCTGTTGCAGGGTCGGATGGTTACACTACTTTATTCTTTCAGAAAGCTTGGTTTATTTTTAAAGTTGATCTTGTTAATGTTGTTAAGGATTTTTTTCAAGGGAATTCTATTCCTCAATATTTTCTTGACACTTCTATTGTTCTTATTCTAAGGAAGATAATCGACTTTTGGAATGACTTTAGACTATTAGTCTTTGTACTTTTTTTAATAAATTGATTTCTAAAATTTTGACTAATAGGCTTAGTATGTTTCTTCCTATGATTATCTCTCTAATCAAGCAGTAGTGTGAAAGGTAGAACTATTTTGGAAAACATCTTGCTTACTTAAGAATTGATTCATGATTTGAATGTTAAAACTAGAGGCGAAAATTTACTTCTTAAGCTTGACATCACCAAAGCTTATGATAACATTTCTTGGGATTTTCTTAATAGAATTCTTACTTTATTTGGTTTCTCTAATCATTTTGTTTCTTCCGTTAACAATATAATTAAAAATGTATGGTTTTCATTAGTTATCAATGGTGAAAACTTTGGCTTCTTTAATTCCTCTCAAGGTATAAGATAAGGTGACCCTCTTTCTTAACAACAACAACAATAACATCAAGCCTTAATCCCACTAGGTGGGGTTAGCTACATGAATCCTTCATCTCCATTGTGTCCTATTATGTGTCAAATTCTCATTTAAATCAAGTATACTAAGATCATTTTTTATACATCTTAACCAAGTCTTTTTAGGTCTACCTCTACCTTTCTTAACATAAGGCCAATCTAATGCATCTACTCTCTAATCAGTCATCAGGATGGTAGGCGCTTTATGCCAAACTATCTGGGCTACTCTCCCTAATCTTATCTACCACTTTGGAGCTACTCAACTTTTTCTGAATATACTCATTTTGCATTCTATCTCTAAGAGTAAAGCCACTCATCCACCTAAGCATCCTCATCTCGTAACACTTAACTTAGTCTTATGCTTCTCTTTTATTGGCCAACATTACGCACCATAAGTCATTATTCTGGTCTTACCACCATCTTATAAAATTTTCCCTTAAGTTTAAGTGGAACTTTTCTATCACATAATAGGCCAGATGAATTCTTCCACTTCAACCATCCAACTTGAATTCTACTAATAACATCTCCATCTATTTCACCATCATTTTGAACAATAGAGCCTAAATATCTAAAACATTCACTCTTATTAATGACTTGTTCACCTAATCACAACACTACCACTAGAACTTTTACAATTAAAATTACACTCCATATATTCAATTTTAGATCTACTTAAATGAAAACCTTTAGACTCTAGAGTTGACCTCCATAATTCAAGTTTCTATTGGACTCCCTCTCTAGTCTTATCAATAAGAAGAATGACCTCAGCAAAAATCATACACCAAGGTACATCTTCTTGTAAATGCCTAGCAAGAACATCCATAACTAAAGTAAAAAGATAAGGGCTTAAAGCTGATCCTTGATGTAATCCAACTGAAATAAGAAAATATTTTGTCAATCCTCCTTATGTTTGGACACAAGTAACAGCTCTAGTATACATATCCTTAATGACTTGGATATAACCAATATTAACTCCTAGTCTTATCAACAAGAAGAATGTCATCATCAAAAAGCATACACCAAGGTACATCTTCTTGTAAATTCCTAGCAAGAACATCCATAACTAAAGTAAAAAGATAAGGGCTTAAAGTGATCCTTGATGTAATCCAAGAAATAGGAAAATATTTTGTCAATCCTCCTTATGTTTGGACACAAGTGACTCTAGTATACATATCCTTAATGACTTGGATATAACCAATATTAACTCCTTTCTGTTCTAGAACTCTCCAAAGAACATCTCTTGAAACTTTATCATAAGCTGTCTCTAAATCAGTAAATATCATATGTAGATCCTCTTTACTTTCTCTATGCTTCTCCATCAAACCCCTTCACAAATGTACATCATCCACAGTAGATCTACCTGACATGAAACCAAACTGGTTGTGAGAAACTTTTGGAAGAACAAAAAAGTAGGAAGAAATCCACCAAAAATAATCCGCCTGCTGAACATAATAACCTACTAATCCATTCAACCAATAGATAATACAACAAACCAAATAATTTAACCAGAGCGGTGTCATTCTAGAACTGAGCCATGTTAGGAATCAAAAAATAAATAGTCAAAAAATCC
Organism: Cymbidium sinense; assembly: GCA_021442155.1. NCBI lineage: Eukaryota > Viridiplantae > Streptophyta > Magnoliopsida > Asparagales > Orchidaceae > Cymbidium > Cymbidium sinense. The sequence continues at coordinate 200,876,184 of CM038214.1, forward strand.
ATCATATTAAGGGAAATGGCCGAACTACTAAGCAAATAGCAACAACAAAAGCAGTATGAGAAGGAGACCAAAAGAAGTCCCAAATGTGCAGGGAAATAGCAATAATCACCAAAATAAGAAGAGAAAGAGAAACAATGAGCATAATCAGCAAAGTAACTAATTCATCCATTAGGGTTAAGAATAAGAGCAGCATAACCCAGCTGGTTCAGTGAAATAGGCAAACCCATAACTATTTAGTAATAGCCAATGCCCAACCTGAAAATGGGAAGCATCAAAAAAAGATTGTAGAAAGATCCATCCGGAAAAGAAAAACACACCCAACATTGGACAAGCAGGTCCCAACAGCCTCCATCTACAACAAACACCTCTACCAAAATAGTAGAGAATGCAAAATAAAAATTAAAAGGGACAAAGTAGAAAGGAAGACTAGCCCCATCCCATCCATAAACTGGAAAACATGCAGACAATAAAATATGTTATGGTTCATGAGAAGGAATTTATAAAGCCCAAACCAGCAGAAGGTAAAAAATGACATAATGTATCCAAAACTTAAGGAAGAGCCATATCTCCGGGAAGAAGAAGCATAAAGGCTTAAAATTTATAAAATAAAACAATCTAGTTTTATCAAGAATCACAAGCCCCTTAAAAGTGATGGAATATCATCATTAGAGAACAGATTAAAAGAGGAGGACTTCCCCAATTAGCAAGAAAATTAGCACAAAAATTGCCTTCTAGATAAATATAAGAAATTTGATAATCTAGGTTGGCAAGAAGCCTCCTAGTATAGTTAAGTAAATAATACACTTCAGCATTTCCATGAGCTCCCAAATTTATTAATTCAAGAAGAAGGAGAGCATCAACTTCAAACCAAATCTTCTAAAATCCTTTCTGTAAGCAGACATAAATACCATAGTGTAGACCTTTAAGCTCAGCAAATAATATAGAACAGGGTTCTAAAGGTGCAGCAAAAGCAGAGATAACCTGACCACTATAACCTCTTAAAATCCCCCCACAACCATAAAAGCCATTAGAAATTGAGCAATCAGTGTTAACCTTAATGTCATGATAATTCAGCTTCATCTAGTATATAATTTTATGGTTAGGAGTAATTCCACAAGAAGAAAGATTAATCCCAAAGTTAAAGGCCACATATTTGTACCCTTTGAAACTAAAGGAAGTAAGAAAATCAGCTTTATAATGAGACATAATTTTACATTTGGCACTAGCAATAATACGATGATAGTTCATAGGTATATCACGATGCTTAGCATTATTTCCTTCCAACCAAATATACCACAGAAGAGTAGTGGCTAGAACAACTTTCATATGGCCTTTAGAAGTATAAGAGAAAAAAGTTTCAAGAAGTTGCATAATAGAAGATGATCCATCAAAATGGAAAGTATTAAACATACTATCATACCAACTCCAAACCTTAATAGGGCCATTCACGAACACATGATCCACAGTTTCAATGTGAAAGCAACATTGGCATTTAGAGGGGAGGTGGAAGCCTTTTTTTAAAAGGGTAGCATCAACAGGAATATAGTGCTTTAGAATGTGCCAAGTTAAGATTGAAAAGGAGGTAGGGATTGACATATTCTAGATTTTAGTGAAAACCAAGGACTCCTGAGTTTGAAGTCTGAAAGAATGCCAAACATCCTTGAAAACAAAATCTCCGGATGAGGAATTTTTGAAAAGGATTTGGTCAGATTTATTAGGTAATGGACAAATTGTAAAGATTTTGTCAACTATCACATTACAGACAATGGAAATTAATTGAGCCACATCCTAATTATTTTGAGTAATGAACTAATTAACCTTAAGCCTCACAATGGAATGAGTATTAAGGAAAGAATCAATAGAACCTTGTCCCAGGTAATTTCCTTGCCAAAAGAAGGAGGAGCCTGAATTCACACCACAAGAGATAAGCTTCTTAGCAATCTAGTTGGTTTTACAAAGTCATCTCCACACTTGAGAGTCCCTAAGTTTGAAAGTACAAGTGTGAGGGGGTGTTTCCCCTTACAGTATTTAGCAAGCATAAATTGAGACCAGTAATTATGGTTGATTCTAAAATTCCACCATAATTTGTATAAAAAACATTTAATGGAGTCTTCTAAAGTTTTGCAACCCAAACCACCTTCATTAAAAGGCCCACAAAAGTTATGCTAACTAGCCCAATGAACTTTCCTAGAAGAAGAGGTAGAACCCCAAAAGAATTTGTTAATAAGTCTATTTATCCTTTTAATAGATGTAGGCACAATAGTGGACAAAAGATACAAAGGTTTGAGGGTACTTTTGATCAGGATAAGTTTAGCACTAAAGGAAAGTAAGTGGAACTCCTAAGAGGAAGTTTTCATATTTATTTTTTGAATAACTTCATCAAATAAAGAACATCTTTTGGTTCCTCGATATAAAGGAGTACCCAGATACTTGATAGGTAGGGTTTGATGTGCAAAGCCTGCAATATTCTTAATAGCATCAATCCTAGATAAGGAAATAGATGAGCTAGAAATAAAACAACTTTTATCATGATTAATCTTCAAACTACTATCCCTACCAAACAGAGTAAGAAACTTACATAATTTTTTTAATGTAGAGAGTAGAACCATCGCAAAGATAATGAAATCATCAGCAAAGCTGAGGTGGGAAATGGGAAAGCTGCCCCTAGTTTTTTAATACATGTTAAGCATTTTAGAAAACATCTACTCAATACTTCTAGAGAGATATTCCATAGCAATAATGAAAAGAGTAGGAGAAAGAGGATCCCCTTGCCTTAGCCCATGAGAAGAAGAGAAAAAACTATGAACTTCACCATTAATAAGTAAAGAAAATAAAGAATTCTCAGTACCATTCTTAATTAAAGTAATAAATTGACTTGAATATCCAAATAGAGCCAAAATTTTATATAGGAAAGCCTAACCAATGTTATCATAATCTTTGGAAATGTCCAGCTTAAAGAGCAGGTTACCACTACGAACTTTGGCATTTAAATCATGGATCATCTCTTGGGCTAAGAGAACATTATTAGAAATGCATCTCCCTTTAACAAAACCTATTTGGTTGTGGGAGATAATTTTAGGAAGCAGAATACTTAATCTTTTAGCCAAAATCTTAGAGATCAGTTCATTAAAAAAAGGAACAAAGGCTAATTGGCCTAAAATCACTCCAAAGTTCAGATTTTCTTTTAGGGATTAAAACAAATGGAAGTGCTAGCAAAATATTTGGGGAGGATACTTCCCTTGATGTAATCAAGAACAACTTTAACCAAGTCCTCTTTAATGATATACCAACTTTTTTAAAAAATAAGGTAGTAAATCCATCAAGACCAGCCACAAAATTTATATTCATATTTTACAAAATGATAGCAATTTAGGATTCAGAGAGTAATGAAATAAGCATATTGTTATCTTCATCAGAAATGAGATTAGGAATAACTTTAGGCAAGAAAATCTCATCATAAGTCACAATTTTATTAAATATCTTTATAAATAATGAAATGATAGAATCAGTAAGCTCCTTGTTATCAGTACACCATACACCATCATTAGTTTTAATTTTTTTATGTGATTTAAAACCTTTTTTTTAACCATGGCATGGAAGTATTTGGTATTTCGATCACCATTAGATATCCATTTTATAGATGCTTTTTGTCACCAATAGGTCTCCTCCATGTCTTGCTAACATGTTAACCTATTTTTGGTTTGAGTTAATAAGGCATTTTTAGATGGATCATTAATAGTATCATCTTCTAAAACTATAGCCTCATGTTCTATTTCTTTGATATTAACAGATAGGTTTTTGAAACAGTGTTTGTTCCATAATTAAGGCATTATTTAAGCCTTTTAATTTGAACCATAATCTCGTCAGCCCAAAAGTAGAATCATCAGTATGGAGAAGTTCACCCCAATTGCTAGCAACCACATCCATAAATCTATCATCCATAAGCCACATATTTTGAAATCGGAATGGGATATGAGAGGAGGGTTTAGTAACATTAATATTTACAATGATCAGTAAGGGAGAATGGTCTGATAGGGTTCTACTGAGATTCTCAATAAAAGTATTAGGGAAAAGGTTGATCTAGAGATTGTTAAAAATGGCCCTATCTAATCTTTGCCAAAGTCTGTGATTATTCCAAGTGAAATGAGACCCAGTAAAGCCAATATTAGTAAGATGACAATCAAGGATCATTTTATTGAATTCCTCCATCAAAAATAATTTTGGAGCATTACCACCAACTCGTTCAGAAGAGGAAAAGATAATGTTAAAGTCCCCACCCACAAACCAAGGAGTATTCATAGAGGAAGAGAAACTAACAAGATCTTCCCAAAGAAGCCTTCTACCATTCTTATTACAAGAGGCATAGACAAAAGACCCAAAGAAACACCAATTATCATAAGTAATTTTAACATTTAGAACCTGGGGTAAATCCTGCATAACCTTTTAGAAAAAGGGCAAATTCCAAAAAATCCATATTTTATTGCTCAAGTTAGAAAAAAAATTACCAAAGCCAATCATTCTAGCAATAGAAGCAATGTTAGAAGGGATAATAAAGGATTCCAAAATAGCCAAAAAGGAAATGTTATGAGAGTGAACAAAATTATTGATACTATTTCTAACAGAGAGGGTACCAATCCCTCTGATTCTAGATAAGGAAGGAAACCATTTATTTTTTGAGGAGCCGATCTAGTAACTCTAGGCAAAGTTAGAACTCTAGGTTTAGAAGTTTTATTTTTCTTTCTAAAATAAAAATTTATTGGCCATATCCACAGCATCACCGTCTGATAAGGATTGATCAGAGAATTGCTTGGAAAAGGGTGGCACATTGAAAATAGCATTATAGTCTAGTTCACCTTCTTCCAAATCACTGCTATGTTATAAAATCCAATTAGAAATCAGTTCAAACTTAGATGAAGAAGCACAAGAAAGATTAGAGTCAGCTAAAGCACAAGTACCTAAAACAGGAGTAGAAGCTTTCTCCAAATTTTGCACACCAGCCATTCCTTCATGAGGAATCACATTTTCTTTAATTAAAGGTGGCAAAGAGATTAGAATAGAATCATTTGATAAAGAGTCATCATCCATAAGTTTCGCAAAGCTATTATTATTTACATTATTGCCATTATTATTGTGGTTCAAATGGATAATTTCATCAGAATGGACAACATCCTTGTTAGCAAGGGTGACATCCTGCGGCTAAACAGGTAGAGCCGCAACAATATCAGATTGATTAATATGAAGCTCAAGCAATGGCCCTCAGATTCAGGTAAGGAGATATTAGATAATACAGCATTTTGTGGTTTAACCAAGGGAACTTTAAGAGAGGGATCTGACTTAGGATGCACAGTAAAACTTTTCTTAAGGTGTGAATGAACCACAATGCAATCTAAAATCCCATGGCCATGAATTTTACAATGAGAATAAAAAATAGGGAAATTCTCGAAATCCACTTTTTGCAAATATCCATATTTCTCTAATCCTAGCCAAATTTCCTTTGGATATTTTTTAGATATATCCAACTCAACTAGTATCCGAGCAATAGATGGCCTGGTGTTAGAAGTAGTCTCCTGATCCACTTGGAGAGGATGATCGAACAACCCACCCATGATAAAGAGGAATTCAATATTAAAGAAATGAACATGTAAATTGGGAAGAGAAATCCAGACAAGAACAATAGGAGACTCCTTCTTAATATCAAAATAAGGCATCCATTTCAACAATCACATTTAACAGTTGAACAAAAAATATGATCGTCTAGAGAAAACCCAAGAATAACCAAAATCAATTGAAAGTTGAAATAAAACATGGTGAGAGTCTATCAATCCAACAAAAAAAATACCAGAGAGCTTCAAACTATGAAAAAAAGATCTATTATTCTCCATAGTAGGATCACAACATAAATTTGCCCACAAATGTAAATTCAAAAGGTTTTGCAGGCCTTTCCACCATCAAATCAGCACACATAATAGTAGGTACACCTCGGAAGGAAGCAGAGATAAGATCAAGTGACTCACCCGCACAATTAACCTTACTGTAAGAACATCTTTGAAAGATTTAGAAGCCGAGGTTGATCTAGTGACCCTGGGTCAAACTTTCATTGTCGCAATAAAAGTATTCGGGTTTCCCCAAGGGGAAATAGAGATCATAGCCATGATCAATAGAAGCACATGTTAAGCAAAAATGAAAGCCAAGCAAGGTCGTTAAGATGGAAGAGGAGCCAAGAAAACCATAAGAGAAAGCACAACTTAGATGCATCTTCATAGGGGAAATGGAAATCGCTAGAGCACGGCTAGGGTTGCAGAAAAAAAACTAGAATTCTCTATTGTTAAAGATACTTGGCACTATATTACAGTTAAAGACTAGAATTCTTTTAAAGATACTTGGCACTATATTACTGTTAAATAATCCTCTTCTCCTATTTTCCTTAAAATTTGGAATAATATTATTCCAGTTTATTATCCTATTCTTGTGTGGATAATTTTAATGGATTATATTATTGTTGCCTCTTCACTTTTGGATAAAGGTTTTTATCTACCCTCTAAATGCATGTATTGCTTTCATATTGAGAATGTTAGTCATGTTTTGTTAATGGTGCCATTGCCTCTAAAGATTGGGGTTGGTATGAGGATTTATTTAAGGAAAATTATTTTAATGGTAATTTAACTTTAATGCAACTTCTTGACTCTTATTTTCTTAATATTGTCAAAGGGAATATCAAAATTGTGATTACTTTGATTTGGTTTATAGAAATGATGCTAAACATCATAATGTGTCTAAGAATCATAAGTGGATTATTGTCAGGCCTAAGAAAAGATTTTTTCTTTACAAAAGGCTGCTCTTCTTTGTGGTACTAATTTTAGAGGTTGCACGTTTGTTGCCTCTAAATTGGGTTAGTTTCCTTATTGTGACTCGTCTCCGAATTATAAAATTAGTCATTGGATTAAGCCTTTTAATTATTTTATTAAAAATAATGCTGATGGCTCTCTTGCACATAACAAGTCAAGTTGTGGTGGTATATTTAGGAATAATCTTGGGAATATTATCTTGCTTTTTTCCACTCCTCTCTCTCTACTAATTCTATTATTTTTTCTTAAATGATGGCTATTTATCATGCTCTTAAGCTTTGTTTGGATAAAAATTTTCATACTATTTGGTTGGAATCTGATGGTGAGATGGTTGTTGCTATGATCAATTTTAACCATAAGGGTAATGCTTAGTTTTTTATTTAATTAGAAATATTAAAGCTATTATCTCTAAACTTTCTTCTAAAATTACTCATATTTTAAGATAAGGTAATGCCTGTGTGGATTTCTTAGCTAGTTTGGGGTGTAATTTCTATGATTTTACTTTATTTACCAATGCGAATATTCCTAAGAAATTAAAAGGGTTGCCTAATTTAGATAAATCTGGTTTGCCTTATGTTAGATTTTCTTAATTTTTCTTTTTTTTCTTTTATGTTGTTGGTTTTTCGGGGGCTTCTGCTTGGGGGTTCTGATGGTTTTGGTTTGTTCAGTTGCTATTGGCTCCTATTCTTTCTTAGAGGTTTCTATTCTATTTTTTTCCTGTACTTTATAGGTTGGAATGTCGGCTTCCTATTTTGGTTGTCCCAGTTGTTGTGCTCCTACTTTTAATGTGGTATCTCTAGGCTTATTCATTGGTTTTGGTTGGTTGGTTTTTTTTCTTTAGTGTATTGTGGTTGGTATCTTTGAGCTTCCTAGTTTTGGGTGCCTTCTGGATGAGATGTTATTGTGCTTCTCTTCCTTCTATTTCCTTTAGTTTAGTGATTTGGTTTCGTGCTACTACTTTTTTTGTGGGTTTGGTGGACTTGTTGTTTCAATTTTGTTTTGTGGCTACTATGGCCTATTATGATTTCTTTAGTTTGGTTAGAGTTGGTGAGTTTGTTTGTTTCCTTCTTCTCCCCTTACTTTTATTTTTTGGTGCTTCCTCTTTGGTTGGTGGCTTTGTTTATTATTCTGATTGCTCTTGGGTGGTTGGATGGTTCTGCTGGCTTGATTTTTCTTTGTTTTTTTTTTTACTATTGTCCCCTTTATTGGTGGATATTGTTGTTCTTACCTTTTTGGTGGTTGTTCTAGATCTTTGCTAGTTATTGGTGTGTGCTCGGGTGCCTTTGTGAGGTTCATTGACTATGATGGCTAGGATGTTAAATCTTATTTTTTGGTTTGTTGCAGTATTTGTGACTATAACCCTCCTTTCAGAGTTTGGCTGCTCACAAATTTTTGTTGCCCCTTCTTATTTTTGTGACTAAGCTTGAGCCTTTTCTTTCCTTTCTCTTTATCTTTGTTTATTTTCTTTTATTTATGCTTATCTCTGCTTTAATTTTTTTCTTGTAGGTTTCCTTCGCTTGTTCTTGGGTCTCTTTAGATGGATTGCTGACTTGCTCAGAGATTCTATGTTGTTGTTGTTCTTTTCTTAGTTCTTCCTTTTGCTTTTCACTATCTTTTGTATTAGTTAGGGGATTTTTCTCTTTAGGTCCTTCTGTAGCTCTTTGAGTAGTAGTCTTGGAGTTTTATCCCTTTTAAATCATTGTATCCTTTTTCTTTTTGGTAATAAAATTTCCTCTTTTTCCCAAAAAAAAATGCTAAACTTTAAACCATAAAACCTACAACCCTAAAACCTAAAACCCTAAACCCTAAACCCCAATCCCTAAACCCTAAACTAACCCTAAACCCTAAACCCAAAACTAACCCTAAACCCTAAGAATGGATAGAACCTTGATGGTAGGAACATCACGCCAACTAGACTGCCTAGATCCAAGTGGAGGTGAAGGTGAGGCGTGGTTATCGCGTGGTGGTGGGGATCCAAGGGATGTTGGATATGGAGGTGGTGGTCAGAGTAGTGGTGGATATGGAGGCGGGAGGAGCGATGGAGGTTACATCCATGGTGGCGGCGGAGATTGGAGATCTGATGGCAAATCCCATTACTCGAGAGGTGGGGGTGGTTCTGATGGGAACTGGAGAAACTGAAGAACGTTCTATCTGATCTACTGCTTATGGAATTGTGTCTTTACAGTAGAGATGGTTCTACTTATCTAGGGTTTGAATTTGCTCTATCAGTGCTCATTTTTTATCTATTTCATTGCTTGTGTCTTAGAAAACTTGGGGTGCTACTTGGTTGATGAAATTGAAAAGAAGAAATGTTGAATATGAATTTGTTCTTATAAAAAAAAACCTAAACCCAAACCTAAACCCTAAACCTAAAAACCTAAACCCTAAACTTAAACCCTAAACCCTAAACCCTAAACCCTAAACCCTAAACCTAAACCCTAAACACTAAACCCTAAACCCTAAACCCTAAACCCTAAACCCTAAACCCCAAACCATAAACTTAAACCCTAAAACCCTAAACCCTAAAACCCTAAACCCTAAACCCTTAAACCTAAAACCCTAAACCCTAAACCTAAACCCTAAACCTTAAACCCTAAACCTTAAACCCTGAATTAAGCCTAAACCTTAAACCATAAACTAACCCTAAAACCTAAACACTAAACCCTAACCCTAAGCCCTAAACCCTAAAACTTGAATAAAGATGTCATTAGGGAGTAGATCTAAAGAATGACCTAATCCTAATATATAGTTATGGTAGCTAAAGAAAATGTCTTCAAGATACTTTCCTTGACTTTTAGAGATTTGAATACCCTAAACCTAACCCTAAATCATATTATAATACCATATATTATAGTATAATGTAGCATCATATATTGAGCATGTAGTGATGTGTTTTGGATGTTATAAGATGTTTTGAAATGTTTTAGTATATTATGGTATTATGCCCTATAGTCTATATTAATATAAATCCTAAAAATATTGATTTAATAAATTAGATGATGAGATTTGTTAACTTTGAAGTGAGAATTAGGTTGTAGTACCAAAGGTGTGCTGCACCACTTGTACTCTAAAAAGTAAGATTTTATGTTCAAAATAAATATTATATGTTGTAGCATAGTATAGTAACATATATCATAATATATTGTTTTACACATTTTAAATGATTCTAGTATTTTACAATCATGCAGTCAAGCCTACACTAGCATTATATATAAAAATGTTGATTTAGACTTTAAAATTGTGGAATTTGGCCAAATTCATAATAGGTAGAGCATGGCATCATAATATATTATTTCAATTTAAAATATGTAAGTGATACGACTAAAATATATAATTTTTTATTGTTTAGACTAATTTTATGATTTTTTCTCTTAAGCAATCCCTTGTGATGTGATATGCAATTTAATATAATATAATATAATATAATATAATATAATATAATATGTTATAGTGTATTATTATATAGGATGCTATAACATAGTGTAACATCATGCAGTATAGCATACTATTGTGTATTACTACTTGTTATTTAGCATATTTTAGTTTGTTATAGTATGATGTAGTAGAGTTAGTATTAGTATAATTCATAAAAATAATGATTTATAGGCTAAGATGATTGGATTTGTCCAAATTTAAGGTAAGCTTTAGGGAACATCATTGGGATGTGCAATGGTGTATCATTTAATAAAAAAAAATGAAATTTTGCAGCCAAAATAAATGTTCATTTTTCAACAAAATTTTATAAATTTTTTTGCTTAAAGTGATTCCTTTTAAGGTGTAATGTAAGATAATATATTATATGAAAGCATATTAAAATATAATGTACATAACAATATAACTTCACATATATATGAATGTGGTGGTGTGTTACTAAATGTTATTGTACATTTTATTATGTTTTACTTTTATTATAATACATTGGGTCAAAACTCACAAAAATGTTAATTTGAAGGTTGAGATGGAAGAATTTGGCCAAATTCATGGCACACACCAAGAAGCAACACCAAAATTATACTATTTTGTACCATTTCTAATAGAAAAATAATAATATTACATCCAAAATGAACATTATTCATATTTTGAGAAAATTTTATTATTTCTTCCTTTAAGTGATTCTAATGAGGTGTAATGTTAGATAATATATTATATTATAGCAAAATTATAATATAACATCATATATTATAATATAATATAGTGTTAATTCACACTATAATATGTTTAGCATGATATTGTATAGTTAGTTTGAGCTTTCACCATCACAAATCATAAAATGTTGATAACAATGTTAAGATGATGTAATTTGAATGAATACATTGTTAGGCTTTTAGTTGAAGTATTAAAGGTGTGCATATGAGAAGAAATAAGATTTGATGAGACTTCCATGTTAAGGACATGGAGGGAGATTTGCTAGGGGATCACACATGCATTGGACATGACATGTGAGGGTCTATGTCAAGGTCTTAGAAGAAGAAAATCTGCTGGGATAAAGTTTAAATTTGATTTCATTATATGAATTATGGAAAGAAGTTTCGCTGGGGATATGAATCTATAATCCACTATGGATTAAGATAGAATTAACTTTAATTTATTTTATTTTAATTGATGTGGAGGCACATTTGCTAGAGATATGGGCTCGAGTCCCCTAGGGATCGGGTATATGAACATTCTACTAGGGAAACATCTTTGAGCTATCCACTGGGGATTAGGATTTGAGTTTGATTTCATAGATTTTTTTTTGGGAATGTATCTGCTGGGAATAAGAGTTTGGTTGGATTTCTATGATTTAGACTCTACTGGGGGAGTTCATTTAATTTGGCTCCTTTAGGGAGGTTGGTTTTGAATTTGATTTTTCTGACTTGTTTATATATGATTTGGGATCCACTAGGAAGAAGGGTGTGATTTAACTCCACTTCAAAAAATCAGATCGAGTTTAATTTTATTTGAGTTAATGTATGGACCTTATTAGTGTGCAATGGACCTAGTGAAAATGGGCTATATTAGCCTTGACCTACCTCAGGTTTACAAATTCAAAGGGATAGTCTACTAGTTGCGAGGTAGAGCTAGCCAACCTAAGGGGTTGCATTTCGATGTGCAATGACTATGCTAGGAAGAAGGCATAGTAGACTTACATCTTTCAAAGCGAGGAACAACCACTGGGGTGACCTGTTGGATGCATAACAAATTGAACTGACTTGGCACTATGAAAGTGAATGCTGGAACTTATGTCAACTTAAAATTAGTAAGGATTAATTTTATCTTATTTTCATGTGATTTGATATGGTTTATTTGGTTTAGTTTGATTTCAAATTGAGGGCATATCCCCTGGGGATGTGAGCTCGATCAAATTTTATAGGTTTAATTTATGGACCATGTTGGTGTGTGATGGACCCACTAAGAAGGGGCTATATCAGACTTGTTCTATCTTAGATTTACAAATCCAAAGGGATAGTGTATTGGCCATGGGATAGAGCTAGCTAACCTAAGGGGTTGCCTTTATTGCTATGCTAGGAAGAAGGCATATGAGACTTACATTATCTAAAGTAGGGAACACCTGTTGGGGTGACTTATTGGTAACACAATAAATAGAAACTGACTTAGGGGCGACTATTGAGTGAATGCTGCTGGGGACTTATATCAACTTAAGAGTAGTCAGGCAATTACTAAAGGGAGCTTTGCTAATACTACCCTAAAGATAGGATGCTTGCTTGGGAAAATGTGCCACTAGGGGTGTCCTCCTAATCCATAAGTGAATATAAATTTTGTTTATATGTTTGCCTGGACCCTATTGGTGTGTGAGGGACAACACTGAGAAGGGGTTATGTTGGCCTTGACCTTCTCAGATTTACTAGACCAAGGGAGAATCTAGACATCCATAGGACATATTCTACAACCATAGGGGCGATTAATAGGAAAAGGGAGCTATCCAATCCGATAATAACCCGAGTAGTGTCTAAATGGGGTTGCAAAGGGTGTGATCCAAATATAGTGTCCACAATTGAGGTGATTCTAGGGGCGTTATCCTGAGCTATAAAAAAGAAAGAATATGTGTATAATGGCCAACTCAAGGAGAAAGTGTAGCAGACTTACATCTGCCATGAGTGGTGTATCCTAAGGTGCAAGAAATAGCCAACCTAAGGTGTATCCACCAGCATGAGTGGTGTATCCATCAGCATAGTGAGAACCAACCAACTTAAGGTGACCGTCGGTGTGCAATGATCAATCTGGAAAGAAAGCATGTAGGCTTAAAACTTTCCAAGCAGAACTGATCATCGGAATAGTAATTTATCGGCAAGATAGATTCTATCTGACCTAGAGAGACTACTAAGTAGGGAGCCCCGAGGAAGGACTGGACCCAGACTTGAAGCAATCAAGAGGGAAGGAGCCTCTAGGGACTTATCATAAACCTCAAATATACCCACCAAGACATGAAGGCTAATCTAATAAGAAAGCATAGACTCACATTTTCTTAAATAAAGCCAACATAAGGTAGCTTACTAGCCAATGCAGAAGGCCTACCAAACTAACAAGGCACTCATCTGAAGGGCCAAGTAAGAAAAGAAAGCATAGACTTACATCTTCCAAAGAAAGAAGACCACTGGGTGACACACTAGTGGTAGTACCGACCCGGAGCATACGTTAGTGTCATTGCATTATCTCAACTCAAAGTAGCCCAAGATAAAAGATATGTGTTTGTTTTATATGTTTATGTGTAGTTCATGTTTGTGTTATTTCAATGAAGGATAGGATGCTGCTTGGGTTCCTTACACCTACCATAAACACAATATGGCACATTAACAAACAAGAATACTTTCAACATGGAAGAGATTGAATTTGAAATGGAATTTTCAAACATGATTTATAATATTTCTATAAGTATATCCTGTTGATTGGGCGCTCTCCCTAATAATTAATGAGTTGATAAGATCTTCCTTGGTAGGCCTTCTCTATGGAAAAAGGGTCTTCCCAAGTGTGTTCAAACTTGCCTCCCATCTTACGATAGGCAATAATCGGTCTCCTTAGAACTAAATTAAGCTCTCCAACTTGAAAAGATCTAGGATGGACCAACTTTTTATGTGCTTGAATCATTTTGGCTTTGTACAACTCGAGGTTTTAGCATGCCCGCAGACATCTCTCCTCCGAACCTTCGAGCTCTTCTAATCGTAACTTGGCATTATGCTCTATTATGATCTTGCAATGCACAACTATCCTTAGTGATGGGAGTTGGACTTCTAATGGTAGGATGGCTTCGGACCCATACACTAAGAAGAAATGAGTAGACTGAGTTGGAGTTCTATATGTGGTGTGGTAGGCCTATGTGGCTTCAACTAATTGCTCATGCCACTTTTACTTGTTATTGTTGTGTGTCTTCTTCAGTATTTGGATGAGATTTTTATTGAAGGCTTCTGCTAAGCCATTTTCCCTCAGGTAATTAATGGTAGAATATCTCCAATACATATATCTCGCAAAGTTATTGATCTCGGTGCTCTTGAATGTAGTACAATTATTAGATATCATTCATCGAGGCACTCTAAACCTATATACAATATGGTTCCTAAAAAACTAGAGCACATGCTGAGCTATGATCTCTCTGAGCATAATCACCTTCGCTCATTTGGAAAGGTAGCTAGTAGCAGCTAAGATGAATCGATGACCTTTGAATAAAAGAAGATCAATCAGACCCACTATGTTGGTACCCCAACACTTGAATGGCCATGAGGCCAATGTAAGATGTAGAATGTAAGGCGGTTGGTGTAGGACTACACCATGTATTTGACATTGGTGGCATCACTTAGCCGTATCCATGTAATATTTGATCATCGATGGCCATAAGTATCATAGTCTCTTGATCTTGGCTTTCATCTTTAGACCGGATTGGTTGGCTCTACATAATGCTGAGTGTACCTCAGTCACAATCTTATGGGCTTCATGCTTATATAAACAACGTAACCATATATGATCAAAAGATTGACGGTACAAGACACCATCCACAAGAGCATAGGAAAGTGCCCTCTGCTTCATTTGATGGGCTTGGGATTTCTCTTGAGGTAGTTTGCCTTTATTTAGGTAATCTATGAATGGTTTCCTCCAATCTAACTCCTCGTACTTCTTGGCAATGGTAACCTCCCCTTCAAGAGAGTACTTTTTGATGAGTTCAATCTTAATAAGAAATAAGACTTGTCTATTTTGGACCTTTATTGATATGGACTCATCCTCCGGACATGCCAACTCCTTAGCATGCTTGGCTAAAGCATACGCTGCAGTGTTCTCTCCTCAAGGAATCTTATAAATGGTAACCTCTGAGATTTGGGCCATCAACTCTATGGTGTACTTGTGGTAGTGATGGAGCTTGGGCTTTATAACCTTATAGGACCCAAAGATTTGGTGGATCACTAGCTGAGAATCTCTAAAGATGTTGATGTTCTGGATACTTAGAATAACAGCTACCTCAAGACTGGCAATCAGAGCCTCATATTTGACTTCATTATTCGTGTAAAGATTAGACAGATGATATGGGAATCTCATCACATCACAGTCTTGAGTTAAGGGAACTATTCATACCCTTGCCTTTCTTTGAATAGTAGACTATTGTTCTTCTCTTCTTTGAGAGGAAGCCTCACCATCAAAGTACATCCCCCAGCGGTGAATGCTTGTATCTCCTAAGTTTATGATTTATTCATCATGGAGATCATCACCAAGCAGAGTCGAGAAAGTGGGTGTTACTAAGAAATCCTAGCGCTCCTTTCACCACACGGAGGGTACAAGGTAATGTCAAACTATGAGAGGATCATGGACTGCCATGCTAACCGTCCAGATAGTGTCAACCATGTCATGAGATATTGTAGCGGATTAATCCTTGAAATTAAATTCACCTTATGAGGAAGCATGTAGTGCTATAGCTTTTGTTATGCAAAGATTAAAGCTAGGCAATGCTTCTCAATGGGTGGATAATTAGCCTCAGTAGGGATTAGATGATGGCTGAGGTAGTAGAGTGCATTTTCCATCCTTTCATCATTGGCTTGGGCCAACAAAGCACCAAGGGAGTTGTCTAACATAGCAGTGTAAAGTATGAGCAGCTAGAACCAACAGCATCATCAGGTAATGCTTGATGTCTTCGAAGGTATGCTCACACTTATCATCCCACTTGAACTTGGCATCCTTTTTGACAAATACTAAGAATGGCTGACATCTTCCTGATAGGTTAGATGTAATGCGTCTTAGATATGCCAAATGCTTTTGGAATGATCTATGTTGAGTTAAACTTGTAGAGGGTGGCACTTCTAATATCACCTTGATCTTCTCCGGATCGATTACGATTCTTTGGTGTTGGACAACAAACCCAAGGAATTTCCTTGAAGCTACTCCGAATGCACACTTCATGGGGTTCATTTTGAGGTTAAATTATCTTAACTGTTCGAAAACTACTCTAAAGTTAAAGAGATGGTTTTCCTTTTCTCTACTTTTGACCACAAGATCATCAACATAGCATTCGACGATGATAAATGAGTTCATCAAGATTCAAGTCATAGCCCATGTATCAACATTTTAAGGCTGAAAGGCATGACCTTATAGAATAGATTTCCATTGGGGTTTTAAAAGTAGTGTTTCTTTCATCTTCAGGAACCATCTTTATTTGGTTATATCCATATGATCCATCCATGAAAGAGAATACTACATAAGATGAGGCAATGTCTACCATCAGCTTTGGGATTGGTAGTGGAAATTTATCTTTTGGACATGCCTTATTTAAATCCCTAAATCAATGCATATGTGAATATGGCAATTCTTTTTCTTAATTGGGATGATGAAGCTAACCGTGGGATATTTTCTTCCAAGATGAAGCCAACAACGATCAATTTCTTGACTTCAAAAATGACCTTTTATTTTATGCCTAATTGCATGCATCTAGGAGTTTGCTTGGTAGGTTAGTAGTAAGCTCTATTGCTAGTTTATGGACTACTACATCAAGAGCCAATCCAGGCATCTCTTCATAACTCCATGTAAAGTAGTCCTTAAACTCAATCAATAGTCTAACTATGTCATTAGTTTCAATTTCATTCAATAAAGAACTGATGTATTTCAGGTGTGGATCTTCTTCAATTCCTAAGTTTATTTCATTGAGGTCAATGGTTGACTTGATCTCTTCTTCAAACTCTAGCTGCATTTTGACTTCAAAATCATCTTGATCATCTAAAGTTTCTAAGCACAACTCATATGAGTTAATATGATTTGAAAATAACCTATCAGATTCTAAATGATTGGTGATGACTAAGAAGTAATAGTCATCATCGACTGGATCCACTGTACCAAATCTTAGTACCGGTCTTGATTGAGAGCTTTTGCATTTGTTCTTACATATTCTTTCAAACTAGTCTGACCTGTGCTTTGACCATGTATGTGGGATTAACCCTTTCTTTGCTAAATTATGAACACAAGACAAGTACCAATCAAAAGGTAATTCTATTAAATCTTTATATGAATCATCCTCAAGTTCTACATCAACTTCTTAACTTAAGGATGATTCTTCCAAAATGAACCTCTAAGTCTTCACACCTATGATGACTTAGGGGCTTCCTTAACTACAAAACCCTCAGCTTTTTGAGAGGAAAGTCGGGTTAGAGCTAAGGTTCCAAACTGATGCCTAGCTGTTTCACATATAGACTTGGATACACTTATGCTTTGCTTTGGAGCCCGGTCTTCATCGCTATCTGGCTCAAGTGTCACCTCCATGGGAATCTACTACTGAGAAGAGTTTGCTGGTGTGCTAACCATATAAGACTCATCCTATGAACTAGATTCTAAGTCTATATGGATAGCAGGTGTACTCCAGGTAGCTGGGACATATCTTCTATTGGGTGGCCAATAAGGAGGTTTTTTACCCCTAGGACTGCCTCTGAACTAGCCTCTTCCTCTACCTGGTAGAGGTTAGGTCATCCTACCTATATGTTCAAATAGAGTAATGAACTGTGGGTGGAATCTAATGTTAGGCTCCACTTCCTCCTCCAAGTCTATTTTTGCTCCCTTTTATTTTCTTTTTCTTTTTCTCTTTCTTTCATTTTTCTATTTGTCTTTCTTTTTTTTCTTTTTCTTTTTCTTTTATTTATAAACATTTGCCAAGTTCGCGAGAATAGACTTGTTGATTTTGAGTGAGATAGTAAGCCGCATCCACATATATGTCAACCTCATGAACTATAAATGGCTTGAGATCTTATTTGACATAGTAGATGATCCCACTTCTCACAAACTTCATACACTGATGTAGAGAAAATGAAACTATGTTGTTCTCATGTATCCATGTTCTCCCAAACAAAGCATTGAAAGATGTATCCGAGTCTATAATGTGAAACTTGGCTTCGATCTTCCAATCATCTATCTCCAAGGGTAACACTATGGAGCCTAAGGCCTGTTGACCTCACTTTTGGAGTGCAGATTCAATCTTCCTATCTTAGACTTAGGAGTCTTCTATACACTAAGACTTCCCTAGTCATAAGACACTTCTAACAATTAGGTAAACACTTAACCTAATCCTAAAGACTTAGAAGGGTTAACCATAAGATTAAGTTAAGCCTTAAGGATTAGGATAATCCATCAACCCTACAACCCAAATCCAATCCATGTTCTCCTTCTCAAACCAAACCTCAAGTTCAATTCAAACATCAAATTCAAATCCAAATCCAAACCCAAATTCCAAAACCAAATGATTGAAGCCGATGATCAAATCCAAACCTGAAACCCTTCATAAGTCATATGACCTATCCCATGGACTTAGACAAATCATAATCCAAATCAATCCAAAATCAATTGATTTTCTCATAAACAATTTATATCTTCAGTCATCTTCCTAAATATAAATCAAATCTACATTTAAATGATCAAAACTAAATCAAACTAAATCAAATTAAATCAAATCCCTTCCTAAGTCATATGACCTATCCCATGGACTTAGCCAAATCTTAATCCAAATCTTCAAACTCAATTGATTTTCACAAAATCAATCATATTTCTTCACAAATTTAAATGAAATATACATTTAAATCATCAAAACTAAATTAAACCAAATCAAAATCCAAACATAAGCCACATGATCCAATTCGATGGACTTTCAAATTCCTTCATTCAAAAACCCTAATTCAATTGATTTTCTCATGAATCAATCATACCTTCAATTGTATTGACAAATATAAATGAAATCTACAATCATCAAGCCAAACAAAAATCAATCCAAGTCAAATCCAACTTAACCCTTTTGACTTGAAATGTTCAAATGATCAAAACCCATTTGAACCCAAGCCAATTGCAACTAAATTTATATGTCAATCCCAAATCTATATATAAACTCAACTAAATCAAACTCAACCCAAAATCAAGCCAACTAAACCAAATTGCTCCACTTGACCCAAAGTGGCCAATTTGACCTATTTGAGCCAAGTTCTAATCCAACCAAAATTAGATTGAACCAAGCCCATCAAAAATTCCTATCGTGATTATTGATCACCCTAGGTTGATCAATTATCACAAATTATGTCAAACCAAGTCAACTTGATCATTTGACCAAGTCCCTTAACCCATATGAACCCAAACTAGCCAAATTGCAACCTAAGCCAAATCCCTTTAAACCAATGATTCATAAGAAATTAAAATCTATATTTGAATATGACTTGACCTTCAATTGAGTCAAACTAAACCCAATTGGCACTCAGCCAAGTTGACCCAAATTGACCTAAAAGACCAAATTGGGTCAAATCAAAATATAAACCAAATTGATTGCAACCAATGGCTCAAGTTCATTCCAAATTGATTGTTGAACTTGACCAAAGCCATGATTGGACCCAATTGAACCCAATTGACCTACTTAGCCCAATTTGACCTAAAGGTTCAAGTTGGCCTAAATCAAAACCAAATCCAAATTAATTTAAACAAAAGCCTACAATCATCTTTGATTGGTCAACAAAACACATACCAACACTCAACCCAAGTTAATTAATAATTTGGTCAAATTGGTCAACTTAAACCATTTGACCAAATGAATTCAAATGAGCCAAAATCAAATCTAAGACAAACTAAACCAAACCAATTAAACCAAAACATCCCAAATGATCATATGAACTTAACCCAACCCTTGGTTTGACCCAATTTGACCAATTGGTCAACTTGACCCAACTTAACCCAATTTGACCTAAATGAGTCAAATTGAGCCAAACCTAACCAAATCAACTCCAATTGACTTGAAATTTGGGCTAATCCACTTTTGGCTCATTTCAAATCTGCCCAAATCAAATCCAATGCTAAATAATCATTCTACCTTGGGTCAAGGGTATCACATGAGACAAATCACCCATGTAAGGGGACATTTCCATTCCTTGGCCACTTAGTAATCTCCCAATGGTCTACCTAGGCACCTATGACACTACCCAACATGACCCATGGGATGGTTAGGTCGGCCATGACCCATAAGAGGTCAAATCACCTTAGCCTCCCCATTAGAGCATTTGAAACACTTAGGACACCCATGATTCCTCCTTGGCAGCCACCTCCACACCTTCAACCAACCAAGCTAAGCCAACTCACCTCCTCCCTTCCACCCATAACTCCTTGAGATGGTCGGATGGCAACTAGAAGCCAAACCCAATCCCACCACCCGATCAAGTTGAAGGGGGTATACACCCCCTCATTTCCACTCAAACACACACAAAATCATTCTTTAGAGCCCTAGCTACCCAAGATGAGTCAAGCCAACAATCCTCTCCAAGCTCGTTCCTCGATAAAAAATGCCATTCCCGTCTGTCCTGAAATAGGACACTCCCATTTTTGGCCTAACTTCCTCATGTCTCCATCAAACTCAAATTAACTTTGCACGCACCTTCCTTAGGCCTCATCGAGCAAGAATAAATCATCTCCCAAGCTTTTCGATCACCGGAGGTGGGACTTCATCCAAAATTGAGCTCCAAATTATCGGTTCTTTGCCTTCTGAGAGAACGTCGAGGAATTGATCCAATTGCTGCTCAGAAGGAATTTGTTTCCATTAGATGAAGCTTTCTTAATTGTTTGATCAATTAGTCTTTAGCTCCAATGAGGTATGCTTCCAAAACTGATCCTTAGCCAAAATGGGTTGGATATTTTTGAAGAAAACTTGCATCTCGTGTGATCTTGATCGTTGGATCCCTTCCGATCAATCTCATAAAGGTGTTGGATCCTTTTAGAGTTTATCTAAGCTCCGGTAAGCTTGGATCAAGTGAGCAGTGGTGGACAGACTCCATTCTCCCTCACTCGCTTGAAGTGAGATCAGACACCATCCGTTCCGCATGATTTGAATAGACGGTCAAGATTAGATATGCTAGATTGATCTGATTTAATCCTATTAAGCTGTGGGATTAATCATAGCCGTCCGATCTTGGATTGGATGGCAGACAAGAATGTGCATCCGCCACTGCCACATAGGCGTTGAATCAGATAAGTTTTTAGTAGCCAATCGCACGACACCGTATGGAAAGCACGCCGCATCAGCCACATGGCGCCAAAAGGATTAGGCTTTAATTAGGCTTAATTAATCATTTTTAATGGCTGAAAGTTCTAAAAATAATAAAACATCAAATGGAAATAAAAAATGCAAATAAATACTCATTTTAAAGGTATTCTAGAGGAGAATTAATTAAAAATGATCTTAACTAATTTTAAATAGTAATTAAGGTTTAATTAAGGTTTAATTAAAAAATTAATTAGCTTAATTAATTTTGAATTACTTGAGTAATTAATCCCAAATTTTATGGGTTAATTTAATGGGATGACGCTCCTCCCATGATTTTCTTGGGATTTATTGCTCACTTAAATAAGAAAATTGACTAATTATACCTTAACTACTCTTTTAAGTTAATTAATGAATAATAAACCCATGAATAATAATAAATTGGTTAATTAAGTTTATTAATCATTGTTCAACACTAAGTGAACTAACGAATAGGTTTCGGACCACTTTCCCTAAGTTCATTTCACTCATTTTTAAAATGAAATTAATTAAGATTTAACTAATTAATTAAATCACTTAATCAAATTGAAATCATAATCACATCAGACCTTAATTAACTAAATCATGGGGTAGATCTTTAGGTGTTTAATAACCTAAAGGAGTTTAATGAAATTATGGTCGAAAAACCATAAGAGTAATTAATTAGTTGATTAATCTAATTAACAATTAATCATGAGCCAATTGCATTAGGCCCCTTTTATTTCCTAAGATCATTGTAAGTTTATTTTCCATGCATATAATGTTGGCTCATAATTATTTTGTTAATTACTTTAAGGTGACATAGATAAGAATAATTAATTCATCTAATTAAGGGTTCAACATAATTAACCCATAAAATCAACTTAATTATATTTCCTTAAATTAAAACAAATCACTAATGTGGGAATGGGTTTAAAATAGCAAGTGATGATTTTTCTTCTCCTCTTAAATCAAATCAAATCCAAAACTTAATTAAAAAAGAAGCTTTGGTTTACTTTAAATAATCTTATTTGATTTGATTATCCTTAAGAACTAGTTTAATTGAAAGAATCACATGCTTATATTTGATTGTCCTCTTTCCAATCATGTTAAATTTGGTATGTCATTTGAATTCATGCATCCATCTTTTCAAAATCAAGTAAAGCTTACATGTGTTGATTTAATTCAATATATGTGTGGCTATTATCACTATTAAATCCAAATGTATTTTCAAAAGCTTATAAATGAATAATAATATGTGTTATGATGCTAGTTATAAATAAATAAGAAATGCATGTGCTTATAGCTTAAGTGTATGAATGTTGAGTTCTCTTTCCTCTATTCATGTGTTGATTAATATAAGATTGAATGGTAATGGGTATATAGCCTCGATATCCAGGGAACTCAAGTCTTTAGCTATCCCCAAGGAGGTCATTTAATTACCTCACTTCCTTGATTTGTTACTTAGTTGATGAAATCGAAAAGACGAAATGTTGAATTTGAATTTGTTCTTTGTTATAAAATAAAACCAAAACCCTAAACCTTAAATTAAAACCTGAACCCTAAACCTAAACCCTAAACCCTAAACCCAAACCTTAAATCCTAAACCAAAAACCCTAAACCATAAATGCTAAACCCTAAACCCTAAACCATAAAACCCTAAAAGCCTAAACATAAACTAAATAAAACATAAAAATAAAATATATAAAAAACCTAAACCTAAATAAAATAAATAAGTAAAATAAAATAAAACTAAACTAAACCTAAACCTAAACCAAAAAAACCTAAAATAAAATAATATAAGAAACAAAAATTAAACTAAAATAAAATAAATAAAAACCTAAATTAAACTAAAAAGATAAAATAAATCTAAAAATAAAAAACCTAAATAAAATAAAAATTAAAGGTAAAATAAAATAAAATAAACATAAAATTAAATAAAATAAAATCAAAACTAAATAAAAACCTAAACCTACAAAATAAACCTAAAAATAGATAATAAATAATACCTAAACCTAAAATAAACAAAATAAAATAAAAATTAACCTAAACTAAAATAAAATACACTAAACCTAAACCTAAAATAAAGTAAACCTAAACCCCAAACTAAATAAAATAAAATAAACTAAAAATAAACCTAAACCTAAACTAAAAAAAAACCTAAAAAAAACCTAAAATAAAAACCTAAAATTTAAACCTAAAAAAATAAAAAATAAAACCTAAACGTAAACCTAAAAATAAAAAATAAAACCTAAACCTAAAAAATAAAATAAAGCTCAACTATAAAATAAACCTAAACCTAAAAAAATAAACTAAAGTAAGAAACCTAAACTAAAATAAATAAACTAAACTAAATAAAACCAAATAAAAAATAAAAAATAAAATAAACTAAAGGAACTGAAAAATAAACTAAATAAACTAAATAAACCTAAACTTATCGGTTAACTTAATTTAAAAAAAAACCATAAACCTAAATCCTAAACCCTAAAACCTAAACCCTAAACCCTAAACCTACAACCCTAAACCCTAAACCCTAAAAAACCTCGAAACCCTAAACCTAAACCATAACCCTAAACACCAAACCTTAAAAGCATAAATCGTAAAACCTTAAACCCTAAACTCTAAACCCTAAACCCTAAACCCTAAACCCTAAAACCCTAAACCCTAACCCTAAACCCTAAACCTAAACCTAAAGTAACTAAATAAATTTAAAAATAAACCTAAATCCTAAAACCTAATAAACCTAAACCTAAACCTAAACCCTAAGAATGGGCAGAACCTTGATGTGGAACATCACCGTCAACTAGGCTCAGTCTAGATTCTACGATGGAGGCAAAGGCAGAGGCAAAGGTTATTGCAATGGTGGTGGGGGATCTGGAGGTGCTGGTGGATATGGAGGTGGTGGTCAAAATAGTGGTGGTTATGGAGGCGGGAAGAGAGAGAGGTTACAATGGTGGTGGTGAGGGAGAGATCGGGGATATGAAGGTGGATCCTGCTACTCGAGAGCCCGAAGTGGTTCTGATGAGAGCTGGAGAAACTGAAGCATGCCCGATCCTATCTACTACTTATGGAACTGTGTCTTAATAGTAGAGATGGTTCTAATTATCTATTATTTTTGATTTGCTCAATTCGTGATTATTTTTATCTATGTCATCAATTGGTTTTAGAAAACTTGGTCTATTACTTGGTTGATGAAATCAAAAAGGAGAAATGTTGAATCTAAATTTGTTCTCTATTAAAAAAAACCAAAAACCCTAAACCCTAAACTAAAACCAAAAAATAAACCAAAACCCTAAACCCAAAACCTCACCCTCAAAACCCTAAACCCTAAATTAAAACCTAAACCTAAACCCTATAACCATAAACCAAACCCAAACCTAAACCTAAAACCCTAAACCCTAAACCCTAAACCTAAACCTAAACCCTAAACCCTAAACCCTAAAATGCTAAATATCAAAACCTAAACTAAATAAAACCTAAAAAGAAATAAATAAAAAAACTTAAACCAAAATAAAATAAAAACATTAACTAAATCCTAAACCTAAACCTAAAAAGAAAATAAAACTAAAAATAAAAACTAAACTAAGATAAAATAAATAAAAACCTAAACTAAACTAAAAAATAAAAAACTAAAACAAAATAAAAACTAAACCTAAAATAAAAATAAAATAAACATAAAATAAAATAAAATAATAACTAAATAAAAACCTAAACTTGAACTAAAAAAAGAACCAAAACTCTAAACTAAAAATAAAATAAACCTAAACCTAAACTAAAATAAACTAAACTAAAATAAATAAAACCTAAACCTAAACCTAAAATAAATTAAACCTAAACTAAATAAAATAAAATAAAATAAAATAAACCTAAGCAAAAAAATAAAATAAAATAAAAAAAAAAACTAAACTTAAACCTAAAAAATAAAATAAAACCTAAACCTAAACCTAAAAATTAAAAAAATAAAACCTAAACCTAAAAAATAAAATAAAAATAAAACTAAACTAAAAAATAAACCTAAACATAAACCTAAACCTAAAAATAAACTAAAATAAAAAACCTAAATTTAAAATAATAAGCATAAAATAAATAAACTAAACTAAATAAAAATAAAAATAAACCTAAATAGAAATAAATAATAAAATAAACTAAAATAAAAAATAAACTAAATAAACCTAAACTTACCAATTTACTAAATTTTAAAAAAAAAAAATAAGTAAATCAAAATAAAATAAATTAAACACCCTAACCCTAAACCCTAAAACTAACCCTAAACCTGAGCCCTAAGCCCTAAACCCTAAACCACAAACCCTAAACCCTAAACCCTAAACCCTAAAACCCTAAATCGTAAACCCTAAACCATAAACCATAAACCCTAAACCATAAAAACCTAAAAACCTTAACCTAAATTAAATAAAACATAAAAATATAATAAATAAGAAAACATAAACCTAAATAAAATAAAAAATAAAATAAAATAAAAACCTAAACTAAAACTAACCCTAAACCTAAAATAAAAAAAAAAAACTAAAATAAAATAGATAAAAACCTAAACTAGACTAAAAATAAAATAAACCTAAGAATAAAAAACCTAAATAAAATAAAAACTAAACATAAAATAAAAATAAAATAAACCTAAAATAAAGCTAAAAATAATTAAAAAATAAAACCTAAACCCTAAACTAAAAAAAAACCTAAATCAAAAAATAAAATAAAATAAACCTAAACCTAAATTAAAATAAACTAAACTAAAATAATAAAACCTAAACCTTAACCAAAAGTAAACTAAATCTAAACCTAAACCTAAGCCTAAACTAAATAAAATAAAATAACTAAAAATAAACCAAAACTGAAACTAAAAAATAAAACCTAAACATAAACCTAAAATAAAAACATAAAATGTAAACCTAAAAAAATAAAATCAAAACCTAAACCTAATCCTAAAATTAGAATATAAAACCTAAACCTAAAAAATAAAATAAAAATAAACTCAACTAAAAAATAAACCTAAATATAAACCTAAATCTATAAAATAAACTAAAATAAAAAACCTAAACTAAAATAAATAAATGAAACTAAATAAATATAAAAAAATAAACCTAAATAAAAATAAAAAATAAATAAATAATAAACTAGATTTACTAAATAAACCTAAACCTACAGGTTTACTTAATTTGAAAAAATAAAGCTTAAACCCTAAATCCTAAACCCTAAACCCTAAACCAACAACCCTAAACCCAAAACCCTAATTCCTAAACCCTAAACCCTAACCCTAAACCCTAAACCATAAAAGCATAATCCCTATAACCCGAAACCCTAAAATCTAAACCCTAAACCTTAAACCCTAACCCTAAACCCTAAACCATAAACCACAAACCCTAAACCTAAATCTAAAGTACCTAAATCAATTAAAAAAATAAACCTAAAACCTAAAACCTAATAAACCTAAACATAAACCCTAAGAATGGACAAAACCTTGGTGGTAGGAACATCGTCCAACTGTGCTAAGTCTAGCACATGTAACTGAAGGAGGTGGTGGTTGGAGCAGGTGGTTATTATCGAAGGGGAGCCAATGAGGTTACAAAGCAGTGGTGGTGGAGGGAGAGATCGAGATATGATGGGGGGATCAAGAGTCGGGTGGTTCTGATGAGAACTAAAGAAATCGAAGAATGGTCTATCCGATTTGGTGCTTATGGAACTGTCTTTACAGAGATGGTTCTATTATCTAGGGTTTTGATTTGCTCTATGCGCTCATCTATGTCACCACTGTGTCTTAGAAAACTTGATGTGTTACTTGGTTGTTTAAATCGAAAAGAAGAAATATTGAATTTGTTCTTTGCTAAAAAAACCAAAAACCCTAAACCCTAAACTCAAGCCTGAACCCTAAACATAAAACCTAAACCCTAAACACTAAACCATAAAAACCCTAAACCCTAAACCTTAAACCCTAAACCCTAAAACCCTAAACCGTAAACACTTAACCTCAAATCCTAAACCCTAAACTAAACCCAAAACCATAAACCCTAAAAAGCTAAAAACCTAAACCTAAACTAAATAAAACCTAAAAATAAAATAAATAAACAAACCTAAACCAAAATAAAATAAAATAAAAATATAAACTAAAAACTAAACTTAAACCTAAACCTAAATAGAAAATAAAATAAAAAATAAAAACTAAACTAAAATAAAATAAATAAGAAAACTAAACTAAACTAAAAAAAAACTAAATAAATAGAAACTAAACTTAAAATAAAAATAAAATAAAATAAAAACTTAAATGCTAAACTAAAAAAACATGAACACTAAATTAAAAATAAAATAAACCTAAACCTAAACAAAAATAAACTAAACTAACATAAATAAAACCTAAACCTAAACCTAAACCTAAACTAAATAAAAGAAAATAAACTAAAAATTAACCTAAACCTAAACTAAAAAATAAAACCTAAAAATAAACCAAAAATAAAAACCTTAGACCCAAACAAAAAATTAAATAAAATAAAAATCTAAGCCTAAAAAATAAAAAAATAAAAAAATAATACCTAAACCTAAAAATAAAAAAAATAAAATAAAACTAAACTAAAAAATAAACCTAAATCTAAACCTAAACCTAAAAAAATAAATTAAAATAAAAAACCTAAACTAAAATAAATTAACATAAAATAAATAAATAAAACTAAAAAATATAAAAATAAATCTAAATTAAAATAAAGATAATAAAATATAGAAAAATAAAATAAAATAAAAAAGCTAAATAAACTAAATAAACCTAAACCTATTAGTTTACTTAATTTTTTTTAAAAAAAACCCTAACCCTAAACCCTAAACCCTAAAACCCAACACCTTAAACCCTAAACCCTAAACCCTAAAACCTACAACCCTAAACCCTAAATCTTAAATCCTAAACCCCAAACCCTAAACCCTAAACCTTAAACCCTAAACCCTAAACCCTAAACCCTAAACCCTAAACACTAAAAACATAAAAATCTAAACATAAACTAAATAAAACATAAAAATAAAATAAATAAATAAACCTAATCCTAAATAAAATAAAATAAAAGCCCAAACTAAAACTATAACCTAAACCTAAACTAAAGAATAAAATAAAATAATAAATAAAAACTAAACTAAAATAAACTAAATGAAAACCAAAACTAAACTACAAAATTAAATAAACCTAAAAATACAAAATCTAAATAAAATAAAACCCAAACATAAAATAAAAATAAAATAAGCCTAAAATAAAATAAAATAAAAACATAAATATAAAAAAAAACCTTAAAAAACCTAAACAGTAAACTAAAAAAATAAACAAAATAAAATAAACTTAAACCATAAGTAAAATAAACTAAACTACAATAAATAAAACCTAAACCTAAACTTAAACTCTAAAGTAAATAAAATAAAATAATCTAAAAAAAACCTAAAGCTAAACCTCCAAAAATAAAATAAAACCTAAAAATAAACCTAAAATAAAAACCTAAAACATAAACTTAAAAAATAAAATAAAAACCTAAACCTAAACTAAAAAATAAAAATTAAAAATCAAACATAATCCTAAAAAATAAAATAAAAATAAAACTAAACTAAAAAATAAACATAAACTTAAACCTAAACCTAAAAAATAAACTAAAATAAATAAACTAAACTAAAAAAAAATAAAAAATAAACTTAAATAAAAATAAATTATTAAATTAACTAAAATAAATAAAATATAAATAAATAAAACCTATCACTTAATTTAAAAAAACCCTAAACCTCTAAACTCTAAAACTAACCCAAACCCTAAACCCTAAACCTACAACCCACCCAAAACCCCAAAAAACCCTAAACCCTAAACTTAAACCCTAAACTAACCCTAAACCTAAACCTAAAACCTAAACACTAAACCCTAAACCCCAAACCAACCCTAAACCCTAAAACCCTAAACCTAAAACCCCAAACCTAAACACTAAAGAACTAAACCATAAACTTTAAACCTTAAAACCTAAACTCTAAGCCCTAAACCCTAAACCCTAAGAATGGGCAGAACCTTGATGGCAGGAACATCACCGCCTACCATGCAAAGTTTAGATCTGGTTGTGGAGGTGAAGGCGGAGGAAGCAGTTATCACAGTGGTGGTGGGGGATCTGAAGGTGCTAGTGCGTATGGAGGTGGTAGTTGGAGCAATGGTGGTTATGGTGGCAGGAGTAGCGACTGAGGTTACAACTATGGTGGTGGTGGGATGATAGATCGTGGATATGATGGATCCTACTCAAGAGGTCGTGGTGGTTCGAGAATTGGAGAAAGAAGAACTACCAATCCACCCATGCTTATGGAACGATGTCTTTATAGTAAAGACGGTTCTAGTTATCTCGGGTTTTTGATTTGCTCTATGTGTGCTCATTTTTATCTATGATGTTGCTTGTGTCTTAGAAAACTTGGCATGTTACTTAGTTGATGAAATCAAAAAGAAGAAATGTTGAATCTGAATTTATTCTCTATTAAAAAAAACCAAAAAGCCTAAACCCTAAACTAAAACTGAACCCTAAACCTAAAACTTAAACCCTAAACCCTAAACCCTAAACTCTAAAACCCTAAAACCCTAAACCATAAACCCTAAACCCTAAACCTTAAAACCCTAAACCCTAATCCCTAAACCCTAAAACCTAAACCCCAAACCCTAAACCTAAAGCCTAAAGCCTAAACTCTCAACTAAGCCTAAACCTAAAAAAAAAAAAAAACATAAACCTAAATTAAATAAAACATAAAATAAAATAAATAAAAAAAACTTAAACCAAAAAAATAAAAAAAATAAAAAAATAAAACTAAACTAAAACCTAAACCTAAACCAAAAAATAAAATCAAATAAAATTAAAACTAAACTAAAATAAAATAAATAAAACCTAAACTAAACTAAAAAATGAAAACCCTAAAGAAAATAAAAACTAAACCTAAAATAAAAATAAAATAAACCTAAAATAAAATAAAAGAAAAACTAAATAAAAACCTAAACCTAAAAAAATAAATCTAAAAATTAAACATAAACCCTAAACTAAAAGAAAGCTAAACCAAAAATAAAAATAAAATATACCTAAACCTAATCCTAAAATAAATTAAACCTAAACTTAAACCAAAACCCTAAATAAAATAAAATAAACATAAAATAAACCTAAAAATAATCCTAAAATAAAAACCTAAAACCTAAAAATAAAAAATAAAACCTAAAATTAAATAAAAAAATAAAAAAAATATTAAACTAAAAAATAAACCTAAACCTAAACCTAAACCTAAAAAAAATAAACTAAAATATAAAACTTTAAAATAAATAAAATAAACTAAATAAAAAATAAACCTAAATAAAAATTAAAAAAATAAAATAAACTAAAATAAATAAAATAAACTAAACTAAATAAACCTAAACCTACCGTTCTTAATTTAAAAAAATTAAAAATTAAAAATTGAAAGAAAAACTTAACACTAAACCCAAAACCCTAAAACTAACCCTAAACCCTGAACCCTGAACCTTAAACCTACAACCCTAAACCCTAAGCCCTAAACCTTAAAACCCTAAACCCTAAACACCAAATCCGAAATAATAAAACCATAAACCCTAAACCCTAAACCCTAAACCATAAACCCTAAACCCTAAACCCTAAACCTAAACAACCTAACCTAAACTTAAACCCTAAACCCTAAACCTAAATCCTAAACCCTAAACCTACCCTAAACCCTAAACCCTAAACCTACTAAACTTAAACCCTAAACTTAAAACCCTAAACCTAAACCCTAAACTAAAACCCTAAACCCCAAAACCTTAAACCTAAACCCTAAACCCTAACACTAAACCCTAAATTAAAACCCTAAACCCTAAACTTAAACCCTAAACCCTAAACCTAAACCCTAAAACCTACAACCTAAATCAGAACCTAAGGAAACCTAAACGTAAATAAAACATAAAAATATAATAAATAAAAAAAGCTAAACCTAAACAAAATAAAAATTTAAAATAAAATAAATACCTAAACCTAGACCTAAAAATAAAATATAATAAAAACTTAAACCAAACTAAAATAGTATAAAGAAAAAGATAACCTAAATTAAGAATAAATAAAATAAAATATATAAAAAATAAACAAAAAAAATTGAAATAAATAAAAAATAAACTAATTAAATCTAAACCTATAGGTTTACTTAACTTTTTTTTAAAAAAAGCCCTAAACCCTATGCTAATTGTAATCTCTAAACCCTAAATCCTAAAAAACCTAAACCCTAAACCCTAAATTCTAAACCCTAAATCCTAAACCCTAAACCCTAAAACTTAAACCCTAAACCCTAAATCCTAAAACTTATGACCCTAAACCCTAAACTCTAAAACCCAAACCCTAATCCCTAAACCCTAAACCCTAAACCCTAAACCCTAAATCCTAAACCATAAATCCCTAAACCTTAAACCCTAAACCTAAAACCTAAAACACAAATCTCGGTTTCTGATTACATTTTCCCTTTTCGCCGCTATTTTCCTTCTTGGGCCAATTTTGATCATCATCATGATTTTTTGATTGTTTGTCTCGATTGGTCTCTAATGTGATTTTCCCTTTTTTCAATGGCGGAGCCACATCCAAGCTTATCCATCTTGGAGGCATCGTAGGCATTTACATGGAATTGTGGATCAAAAATCATCCGCTACTATGCCTGCAGTTAAGTCCTTTAAGGATGCACTATCTGGTAAGAACCTTTCACCTAATGCTTTGGTGAATTTGATCTCGACCTCCTTTCATGGGATGCCTGCTATTATGTGCTCGGATCTAGATGTGGAAAAGTTGGTGAAGCCTTTTGAATTCTCTTTAGTTGGTAAATTTTCCTTACGTCAGCCAACTCTCGATAACATCCGATCATTTTTTCATAGCCTTAAACTTTCAGGTGTTTTCACTATCGGATTGATTGATCCAAGGCATATTTTAATTCAGCTCTCTAATGACTTAGATTATTCAAGAGTTTTTGCATGTCGCTCTTACTTTGTTTTTAATTGTCAAATGCGACTTCTAAAATGGTCACCTCTTTTTGATATAAAAGAGGAATTCCCAATTGTTCCTATATGGACAGCTCTTCCTAATATGAGAATACATTATGTTACACATCAAGTTCTCTTTGGTTGGGGCTCTCGGCCTCTTCAAATTGATCAGCCACACGTGAGATCAGACCTTGCTCATATTTTGGTTGAAATTGATATCACTAAAAAGCATCCTAAAGAAGTTTGGATTGGCTCTGAGAAGTTTGGTTATAATCAAAAAGTTGAATTTGAGAATTTTCTTATTTTTGGCACACATTGTAAGATTCATGGCCATGATCATTTTGAATGTTTTGTGTTGCATCCTCAACTAAAAAAGAACAAATTATCGGATCCTAATCCTACTCTATCAAATGAAAAAATCAGTAAATTTTCTTATGTGCCTAAAGTCACTCAAAATGGGAATCTTACCCCTACCCTAACTCCCTTTCTATCCACTGCTTTGTCTATTGGAGAGCAATCTGAGCATGTTAAAAATAATGTTTATGAGGTTCGTGAGGAGGCTAATGATAGCTTAATTATCATTTCTTCTAATTGTAATAATTTGGCTCCTCAAGACAATACCTTCACTCGCTAATCTACCTTTTGGCTAGTGAACCCGAGGAGACTCATATGAACCTTAGTGGTGATTTGAATGGAAATTTAGGTTGGATCAAAATCAAAAACAAATTCTGAGTTAATCCTTTGATGAAGGAACAAAATTTGAAAAGATCCTTTGATGATGGAACAAAATCAAATCTAATTCTAAACTGCATGAAATCTATTAATGGCTTCACAACCTCCCCTTCTCCTACTCTGAGTGATACGCATGCTAACCCACTTTCTCACTAATTTTGACATTGAAGAAGGGGAAATTACCATTAGAAATGCTTTGACTGATACAGGTCCTATTATGAATATCACAAATTAGTCTCTCTCGGATGGTGATTCTTTGGATAATGATAGACCTTTTCAAACTATTTTTAAAAAAAAATCACTTAAAGCTAGAATGTTCACTAATAGCTCCACTAGAACTACTAGATCTTCTCTGACTTCCCATAAATAATTATTTCTAGTTTCCTTTTCATCTTGCTTTATTATTTCTTTAGTTATCTCTTTTCCTTTCTTTTCTTATTTTATTATGATCAACTTACTAATTTGTAATGTTTGGGGTATTGGGACTCTCATTGTCTGCAATCATATTAGAAGTCTTTGCCGTATTCATAACATAGCCTTACTTGTTGTTATTGAACCATTCATACACTCTTCTATGATCAACCATGTTGCTAGAACGCTTGGCTTTCAAAACTTCTTTTATAATAGTAATAAAATTTGGTATTTTGGAATAATTTAGTCAACATATCCATCCTTGATGATCTTCAACAATTGGTTAATGTCCACATCTCATTGGGTGATTTTTTTGTTCTAGGTTCCTTTATTTATGCTTCTTGTAATAGAGGGTAGGAACATCCTTTGGGATAACTTAAGAACCTTTGCCTCGGTCAACCAACCCTGGTTGGTTGGGGTGATTTTAACACTATTCTCTCTTCCTTGAAAAGAAGGGGAGGTTGCTCTCCTAACATTCATTACATGGAAGACTTTTCTAATATGATTCTTGATTGCATCGAATATTGGCTATTGTTGGATTATATATGGCATAACTATAGACTCGAGGCTTGATAGGACTCTTTTAATTCTCTTTGGATCAATCAATGGCCCTTACTTACGTTGAACATTTGAGAACTTTGTCTCGATCATGCTTCCTTTTGATTTCACCAAAATCCTCTAATAGATTACCCTCCCAACCTCTTTCGATTCCAAAATATGTGGATCCAACACATTGATTTCATCAATGTTGTATCCATTAACCGGATGGCTCCTCTTCATCGTGATAAGTTAAGGCATGATTCCGCTTAAGCTTAAAAGGCTTAAATAAACCTAAATTGGTGGAACAAGCATCATTTTAAAATCTTTTTGCCAATATCAAAAAATATGGAACAATTAGTTTGTTCTCTTGAAGATGACATTTTGACCGATTCTACTAAACTTGAGGAGTTGAATGAAGCTAAAGATAACATATGTCGATACATGATAAAATACGGGTACTTCCATGCTCTTTTCAAAAAAAAGAAAGCCTTAAACTCTATTAAAAAAATTAAAATGATAATAATGGATCACGATAACAATGATATTAAAGATTACATACATCATTTTAAAACTTATTAAACAACAACCTTTCTTTAGAAGCTCTCTCCAACTCTCACCGATTCCTCAACAATTACTAATGATGACAACCACTTGCTTAATATGCTACTAAGTCGAGATTGGTAGTATTCTTAATAGCATGAACACGATTCTGCATCGGCCATGGCTACATGACTCAATTTTTTTCAGCATTGTTGGCCTATTATTAAGTTTGACCTTGTCGATTGATTTCTTGATGGTAATCCTTTACCTAGATATTTTTCTAGCACTTCCATTGTTCTCATTCCAAAATTAATAATCAATCTTGGGGTGATTTAGACCTATCGCCTTTGCACCTTCTTTCATAAACTCATTGCTAAATTAATTGCCAATAGAATTACCGCCTAAAATTATTTCCCCAACCAAACTAGTTTAAAGGTAGAGCTATATCTGACAACATTCTTCTAGCCCAAGAGATTCATGACCTTGATGCTTCTACCAAGGTAACATCCTTTTCAAATTGGACATCTCTAAAGCTTTTGACAACCTCTCTTGGAATTTTCTTTCCAAATTCTACATTTGTTTGGTTTTTCTGACTCTTTTATCCATCTCATTAAAAATTGTATTACCAATGTTTGGTTCTCCATTATCATGAATGGTGAGTCCCTAGGTTTTTTCCCTTCTATGCATGGATTAAGATAAGGAGATCCCTTATCTCCTCTTTATTATTGGTTGAATATCTTTGAGGAGTCTTAATGATCTTTTCAACAATAATCCTAGCATGTTTTAACTCAAGGTGGTCTTCTGTCTCTCATCTTGATGACTTCATAATCTTTTGCAATGCCTCTATTCATCACATTAAAACTATTAAGAATCTTTTAAATAAATTTGGTAATGAAAGTGGTCTCTTTCTTAATGAAGGTAAAAGTTGTTTCATTCCTCTAAAATCTCTAGTAATAGGATCAACCAAATCTTGAGAATTACTAATTTTCAACAACAACAACTTCCTATTAAATATCTTGGTGCTCCACTTTTTAAAGGGCAAAAAAATCACATCTCTTTGATGAGTTAATCCAAAAAATCTCTAATAAAATTTTTGTTTGGGAATTTCATTTATTCTCATTTGGTGGTAGGCTCACTTTGATTAAGAATACCCTTTACTCCATGCCTTTATATCTCATTCAAACCATTGTGCCTACCAATTCTACCATTAACAGAATTGAACGGCTCCTTAACAAATTCTTCTGTGGTTCTAACAATTCTACTAAAAGAATGCATTGGACCTCTTGGTATAAAAGTTGTGGCACTCTTGCTGAAGGTGGGCTTGGTCAGTAAGCCAATCGTGGAAGCTATCACCGCTTTTCCTATAAACTTTGGTGGAATTTTAGAGCAACAATAGTTGGCTAATTTCATGACTGCCAAATACTGCCAGGGTAAGCACCCTCTCATTTGCCCTTATAAAGTGGGAGACTCTCCTATATGGAAAAGACTTTGTTCCATCAAATGGGAGGTGAAATCATTAATCTCATGGGGGATTAACTCTGGAACCTCTTTCTTTTGGCAAGATAACTAGACTAGAGGTGGGTCCATTGATGAATTACTTTCTACCCACTCCACTGATGCTATTAAAGTGAACTCTTTCTGGCAGAATAATAAGTGGAACAATAGTAAGCTTACTGACTATATTATATTCTCTCTTTTAGATAAGCTTACTATTATTACTATCATTCCTAGCAATCATGATCAGATCCTTTTTAAGCTTTCCCAAAATGGTGATTTCAACCTTAAAAATGTCTGGATTCATATCAAAGAAGCTCATGATTTCTCCAATGTATTTTTTAAACTTTGGAATAACACTATTCCTATTTCTTTTCTGTAACTTGGCATATTTTGAAAAACTTCATCCTGTTGACTCCTTGATGTGGGGTAAAGGTTTTACTTACCTTCAAAAGTTATCGCTACTTTCTTACATTGAATCATGTATTTGTTAACGGAGCCATTGCTTCCAAACTTTGGATTTGGTATGATGAACTTTTTAATATTGTGAAATTCAATGGCTCCTTAACTCTATACCAACTTCTTGAAGTTTATTTTGAAAACACTATTAAAGGCCACATTAAAGTGATAACGCTATCACTCTTATTTGGTTCATATGGACAAAATGATGCAAAACATCATGGGATTCCTATGAACCATATGAGGATAATTGCTAGAATTAAAAATAAAATTTGCCTTGTTTAATGCCAATTTAATTAACTACAATCAATTCAAAGGCGCAAATTTATAATAAATTGGTTTTAACTTGCTGATCAACCCAACTAAAGATGACAAGATTGTTTATTGGATAAAACCTCATGCTAATACAATTAAAATTAACATCGATGGCTCTTTCTCAAAATGCTTCGTGGTGGCATTTTCAGAAACCTTAATGGTGAAGTCTTTTGTGCTTTTGCTTACGCCCTTAATACTTGCTCTGTTTTTTTTGCTGAGCTAATGGCAGTTTACAAAGCTATTGAGATTTGCCTTTAAAAAGGTTGGCTCAATATTTGGATTGAGGTGGATTCCGTAATGCTGATTGATCTTTTGACTTCCACCAAAATGGGCAATAAATGTACTACCTTCTAAAGCACTAGAGCCTTTCTCTCAACTCTATTTTAAAATCACTCATGGCATGAAGGTAATGCATGTTACCTTGCTAATCTGGCTAGATTAGATGGCATAAAATTCTTTGATCAACTTACACTACCTAAACATTTGTGGTTTGGTTAATTTGGATAATACTGGACTCCCTTACCTCAGAAATTAATTCATCCTATTATTTTGGCCTGTTATATTACCTGTTTAACTGCATGACCAACTTCTATTTAGTGTTGCTATTTCTTTGGTTTTGCTGATGCATCTTCCCGATACCCCTTTCTAGTTTTTTTGTGATCTCTGTGGCATCTACTGTTGGAATAATTACCCTAACCTTATTGGGGTCTTACTACTTCTGCTATTTTGACTGTTAATGGTAAGGTGTTTCTTATTTTTCTAACCTGCTGGATGGAGATATTTTCCCTTATAAGCCAGATCTGTTGGAGGGAGATGTTTTACTTTTTGTTTTACTTTCTGATTAACAAGGACCGACTTCTTGCCATCAATATTTTGTTTATGGGTCTTACTATATCTATTTTCCATTTTATGATTAAGGCTGTGTTTTGTCTTTTTTTCCTTTTTCTGGAAATCTGTGCTGGGGCTCATGACTTTGCTGTCTCATTGTTTAATTGCTATATTTTTGTATAGCTTCATGACAAGCCCTAATTTATCTATATTTTCTCTCTTTAATAGGGCTGTGGCCCCTCTTATGCTCTCTAACCTCACCTCCACAACCTGTAAGGCGAGAAACTGTGATTCCCTTGTTATTGTTATTATTTCTTCACAGGATTGGAATTACTTGATTTCTTTCACCTATTTTTACTGATGATGTTGGCTTAGCTGTTGGTCTGCTTTTTTTTGTCTTGAAGGATTTCAATGATGGCTCTCCTTTGAACTCCTTTTGTGTATATTTTTTTTACTGGATTATCTTATGGGGGTGCAATAATTGTTTTGCTATTTTAAATGTTGGTTGTTGGATTTTCGGGTCTTATGTCCAGTAGGTTGCTTTTGGGGTTATTTTTTTGATTGTTCTTGCTAACCTCACCTCTCCAACCTGTATGGAGAGAAACTGTAATACCCTTGTTATTATTATTGTCTCTTTGTAGGATTGGAATTACTTTTTATTTTCTTTCCAGTCTACTTTTACTGATGATGTTATTTAGTGGCTGCTTTTCTTTATCTTGAAGGATTTCAATGATGGCTCTCCTTTGAACCCCTTTCATGTCTATGATGTACCACTATTTTATTGGATTATCTTATGGTGGGTGCAATTATTTTGCTTTTTAATTAATTAGTTGGTTGGATTTTGGTCTTATGTCCAGCAGGCTGCTTCTGGGGTTATTTTTCTGATTATTTTTGCTGTTTGCAACCGGGCTGCAGCTTATCACCTGATGTTTGTGGTCTATTTAATCTGCTACTATTTTTTCCATCTTGGTTCAGTTAGACTTGTGCAGATCACTGTGATTATGCTATTACCTACTTGGTTATTAACTTATGCACTGTCTACTCTGAATGAGTGGTTTTATGGCCGTAGTTATTTATGCCTTGGTTGTTATCGAACTGATTATCAAGTTTTATGCCCAACAAGCTACTCGGGTTGTTCTCCTGATTGTCTTTGGGTTATGCTTGTCTCGCTTTACATTTGCTGTTTGTTAACTTCTACAATGATTATTAACAAGGGGGTTGTTAACATCTGCATTGATTATTCTGAATGGGTACCTTTTCTGGGAAATATTTTTGAGCTGTACTCTTGGCATGTACGTTTCATATATGTCCCATATGTTTGGGATGGTGTTATTTACATGCTCATTGATTTTCTTAGCAGGATTTTAGCAGGCTTTTCAATCGGTTGTATATTGTTTCTCCCCGCGCCTCGCTTTTTTTTCTTGTGGTGGATTTTCATGATGGCCTAATTATACTCTTGGCTCTAGTATTAAAAGGTGGAGCAAAGATGGTTCATTTTCATATGTGTAGGGATTCTCATGCTATGGTGACTATATTGATGATATTTATCCCGCATGGGATCCCTCTCCCATTCGCTTTACTATTTCCTTTCTTTAGTGTATATGGCTTTGTTTAGGTTTATGCTACTAAGGCTCATAAGACTTTCAACAAATGGCTGCTATCTTCCCACAAGTTTGTAGGCTATGATGGCTGTGATGATTTCACTCCTTTTTGGTTTGGTAGTAGCTCCTGTGATGTAACCCTTCCGCTGAAGTTTGGATGTTCATATTTGCATCTGGCCCAATTTTGTGTGACTAAGCCTGAGCCTTCTCTCACACAATTCTCTAAAAATTTTCTCAGTTTATGCTACTTTAATCTTTCACTTTGTCTGTATTGCGTTAACTGTTCTAATTTTTTATCTTTCTACATTTTTTCAGATGTACTTCACTTTTAATCTTGCAGGTTTGCTCCCTAGTGCCATGCATTCTCTCATCATGAAGAGCTTTGGCCCAGATCTATCCATTGGCTTATTTTGTTAATCATTTTGTATCTTTTGCTTTCCTTTTCTATTTTATTTTGCTTTTGGTTGTACTTAGATAGGTGATTTACTCTCTAGGCTGATTGTAGCTCTTTGAGCAGTAGTTTTGGAGTTTATCCCATGATAAGGACCTTGTAACCCTCTTTTTGTGGCAATAAAATTCCCCCTATATGGGCTTTCCAAAAAAAAAACCCTAAACCTAAAACCCTAAACCTACAACCCTAAACCCTAAACCCTAAACCCCAAACCCTAAACCCTAAACCCTAAACCCTAAAGCATTAAACCTTAAACCTTAAACCCTTAACACTAAACCCTAAACTATAAACCCGTAAACCCTAAAGCCCTAAACCCTAAACCCTAAACCCTAAACCCTAAACCCTAAAACCTACAACCCTAAACGATAAACCCTAAACCCTAAAACCTAAACGTAAACTAAATAAAACCTAAAAATAAAATAAAAAAAGCTAAACATAAACAAAATAAAAAATAAAAAAATAAAAACCTAAACCTAGACCTAAAAATAAAATATAATAAAAAACTTAAAATAAACTAAAATAAAATAAAGAAAACATAACCTAAATTAAGAATAAAATTAAACAAAATATATAAGAAATAAACATAAATAAAAATAAAAATAAAAAACTAAAATAAGTATAAAATAAACTAATTAAATCTAAACCTACAAGTTTACTTAATTTTTTTTAAAAAAACCCTAAACCCTATGTTAACCCTAAACCCTAAACTCTAAACCCTGAAAACCCTAATCCTTAAACCCTAAATTCCAAACCCAAAATCCTAAACCCTAAATCCTAAACCCTAAACTCTAAACCCTAAACCTTAAAACCTACAACCCTAAACCGTAAACCCTAAACACTAAAAACCTAAGCGTAAACTAAATAAAACCTAAAATTAAAATAAATAAAAAAAGCTAAACCTAAACAAAATAAAAAATAATAATAAAATAAAAACCTAAACCTAGACATAAAAATAAAATATAATAAAAAACTTAAAACAAACTAAAATAAAATAAAGAAAAACATAACCTAAACTAAGAATAAAAGAAAATAAAATATATAAAAAATAAACATAAATAAAAATAATAACTGAAAAAATAAAAAATAAACTAATTAAATCTAAACTTATTGGTTTACTTAACTTTTTTTTTAAAAAAAGCCCTAAACCCTATGCTAACCCTAAACCCTAAACCCTAAACCTTAAAAACCTTAAACCCTAAACCCTAAATTCTAAACCCTAAATCCTAAACCCTAAACCTTAAACCCTAAACCCTAAACTCTAAACCCTAAACCTGAAACCCTAAAACCTACAACCCTAAACTCTAAACCTAAACCCTAAACTAAATTAAACTAAACTTAACCTAAACCCTAAACCCTAAACTAACCTAAAAACCTAAACCTAAACCCTAAACCTAAAACCTAAACCCTAAACCCTAAACCCTAAACCTAAACCTTAAACCAAACCCTAAACCCTAAAACCTAAAACCAAACTTAAACCTAAACTAAACCTAAAAAAAAAAAAAAAATAAAATCTAAAATAAAAATAAAAAAAAAACAAAAAATAAAATACAAACCTAAACCTAGACCTAAAATAAAATATAATAAAACTTAAAACAAACTAAAATAAAATAAAGAAAAACATAACCTAAACTAAGAATAAAATAAAATAAAATATATAAAAAATAAACAAAAATAAAAATAAAAATAAAAAAATTGAAATAAATTAAAAATAAACTAAATAAATCTAAACCTACAAGTTTGCTTAATTTTTTTTTAAAAAAGCCCAAAACCTTATGCTAACCCTAAACCCTAAACCCTAAACCCTAAACCCTAAACCCTAAATTGTAAACCCTAAATCCTAAACCCTAAACCCTAAACCCTAAACCCTAACCTACAACCCTAAATCGTAAACCCTAAACCCTAAAAATCTAAACGTAAACTAAATAAAACCTACAAATAAAATAAATAAAAAAAGCTGAACATAAATAAAATAAAAAATAAAAATAAAGTAAAAACCTAGACCTAGACTTAAAAATAAAATATAATAAAAAACTTAAAACAAACTAAAATAAAATAAAGATAAACAAAACTTAAACTAAGAATAAAATAAAATAAAATATATAAAAAATAAACATAAATAAAAAAGAAAAATAAAAATAACTGAAATAAATAGAAAATAAACTAATTAAATCTAAACTTATAGGTTTTTTTAATTTTTTTTTTATAAAAGCCCTAAACCATATGCTAACCCTAAACTCGAAACCTAAATTCTAAACCCTAAATCCTAAACCCTAAACCTTAAACCCTAAACCCTAAACCCTAAAACTTGTAACCCTACACCATAAACTCTAAACCCCAAACCCTAAACCCTAAATCCTAAACCCTGAACCCTAAACCCTAAACCCAAAGCCCTAAACCCTAAAGCCCTAAACCCTAAACCCTAAACCTTAAACCCTAAAACCGATAACCATAACCCTAAACCCTAAAAACTTAAAAACCTAAACCTGAACTAAATAAAACATAAAGATAAAATAAATAAAAAAACCTAAACCTAAATAAAATAAAAAATAAAACAAAATAAAAACATAAACCTAAACCTAAAAATAAAATAAAATAAAAAATTAAAATTAAATGTAATAGACTAAATAGAAACCTAACCCAAACTAAAATGAGAATAAACTTAAGAATAAAAAACCAAAATAAAATAAAATAATAAATAAACATAAATAAAAATAAAATATAAAATAAACTAAATTAAATAAAAATTAAATTAAATAAACTAAATAAATATAAACTTACTAGTTTACTTAATTTTTTAAAAAAAGCCCTAAACCCTAAACCCTAAAAATCCTAAACCCTAAACCGAAACACTAAACCCTAAACCCTAAACCCTAAACTATTACCCTAAACTCGAAAACCTTAAAAGCTAAACCCTAAAACCCTAAACCCTAAACATTAAACCTTAAACCCTACAAACCTCAGAATAAAAAACCCTAAAAAAATAAAATAAACCTAAACATAAACCTAAGAATCAAAAAACCTAAATAAATAACACTAAACTCTAATTCCTAAAAAAATAAAATAAACCTAGAAATTAAAAACCTAAATAAAATAAAATAAATAAAAAATTAACCTAAACCTAAACTAAAAAATGAAACCTAAAAATAAACCTAAAATAAAAACCTAAAAGCTAAACATAAAAAAATAAAATAAAAACCTAAACTTAAACCTAAAAATAAAAAATAAAACCTAAACCTTTAAAATAAAATAAAAATGAAACTCAACTAAAAGATATACCTAAACTTACACCTAAAATAAATAAACTAAACAAAATAAAAAAATATAATAAACTAAAATAAAAATAAAATAAACTAAATAAATTAATAAAACCTAAAACCCTAAACCCTAAATACTAAACCATAAACCCTAAAAAACCCTAAACCCTAAAGCCTAAACAATAAACCCTAAACCCTAAACCCTTAACCCTAACCCTAAACCTTAAACCAAAAACTTTAAACCTAAAACACTAAACCCTAAACCCTAAGCTCTAAACCTTAAACCCTAAAACCTACAACCCTAAACCATAAACCCTAAACCCCAAACCCTAAACCCTAAACCCTTAACCCTAAAACCCTAAATCTTAAATCGTAAACCAAAAACCCTAAACCCAAAATTCCTAAACCATCAGACTCTAAACCCTAAACCCTAAACCCTAACCCTAAACCATAAACCATAAAAACCTAAACCTTAAAACCCTAAACCTTAAATTCTAAACCTTAAACCCTAAACCCTAAAAGCCTAAGAACAAAAAAACCCTAAAAAAATAAAATATACCTAAACTTAAACTTAAGAATAACAAACCTAAATAAATAACCCTAAATTCTAAACCTTAAAAAAACCTAAATAAAATAAAATAAACTAAAAATAAACCTAAACCTAAACAAAAAAATTTATCCTAAAAATAAACCTAAAATAAAAGCCAAAAAACTAAACATAAAAAATAAAATAAAAACATAAACCTAAACCTAAAAAAATAAAACTTAAATTTGTACCTGAAAATAAAATAAAATAAAAAAATTAAAATAACTAAAATAAAATAATTAAAAACCTAACCTAAACTAAAAAATTAAATAAACCTAAAAATAAAAAACCTAAATATAATGAAATAAAAGAAACATAAAGAAAATAAAAAATAAAAATTAAAATAAATAAAACATAAACAAAAAAACT
The DNA here is from genome assembly GCA_021442155.1 of Cymbidium sinense. Taxonomy (NCBI): domain Eukaryota; kingdom Viridiplantae; phylum Streptophyta; class Magnoliopsida; order Asparagales; family Orchidaceae; genus Cymbidium; species Cymbidium sinense. The sequence goes on from CM038214.1 coordinate 200,920,078, forward strand.
AAAAAAAACCTAAACCTACCGCTTTTTTTTTTTAAAAAACCCTAAACCCTTTGCTAACCCTAAACCATAAACCCTAAACACTAAACCCTAAAAATTCTAAACCCTAAAGCATAAACACTAAACACTAAACCCTAAACCCTAAACCTTAAAAATATAAACCCTAAGACCTTAAACACTAAATCCTAAACACTAAACCCTAAAAACCTAAAAACCAAAACCTAAACTAAATAAAACCTAAAAATAAAATATATAAAAAAACTTAGAAATAAATAAAATAAAATAATAAAATAAAATAAAAACCTAAACTAAAACCTAAACCTAAACCTAAAAATAAAATAAAATAAACTAATAAAAATAAACTAAAATAAAATAAATAAAAACTTAAACTAGACTTAAAAATAAAATAAACCTAAAAAAAATAACCTAAATGAAATAAAAACTAAACAAAAAAAAAATAAAACTAAAATAAAATAAAATAAATTAAAAACTAAACAAAAACCTAAACCTAAAAAGTAAACCTAAAAATAAATCCAAATAAAAAATAAAAAATAAAACTTAAACCCTAAACTAAAAGAAACCTAAACCTAAAATAAAAATAAAATAAACCTAAACCTAAACTAAAATAAACTAAACTAAAATAAATAAAACCTAAACCTAAAATAAACTAAACCTAAACCTAAACTAAATAAAATAAAAAAATAAAAATATACCTAAACCTAAACTAAAAAATAAAACATAAAAATATACTTAAGATAAAAACCTAAAACCTAAACCAAAAAAATAAAATAAAAACCTAAACCTAAACCTAAAAAATAAAAAATAAAACCTAAACTATAAAAATAAAAAAAATAGAAACTCAACTAAAAGATGAACCTAATTCTAAACTTAAACCTAAAAAGTAAACTAAAAAATAACTAAAATAAATAACTCTAAAATAAATAAACTAAACTAAATGAAAATAAAAAATAAAATAAGCTAAATGAAATAAAAAATAAACTTAATAAACCTAAACAAATCGGTTTACTGAATTTTTTTTTAAAAAAAGCCATTGACCCTAAATCTGAACCTAAACCCTAAACTTAAACCTAAACTAAAAAATGAAACCTAAAAATAAACCTAAAATAAAAACCTAAAAGCTAAACATAAAAAAAATAAAATAAAACCTAAACTTAAACAAAAAAATAAAAAATAAAACCTAAACCTTTAAAATAAAATAAAATGAAACTCAACTAAAAGATATACCTAAACTTACACCTAAAATAAATAAACTAAACTAAATAAAAAATATAATAAACTAAAATAAAAATAAAATAAACTAAATAAATTAATAAAACCTAAAACCCTAAACCCTAAATACTAAACCATAAACCCTAAAAAACCCTAAACCTTAAAACCTAAACCCTAAAGCCTAAACAATAAACCCTAAACCCTAAACTCTTAACCCTAACCCTAAACCTTAAATCCTAAAACTTAAACCTAAAACACTAAACCCTAAACCTAAGCTAAACCTTAAACCCTAAACCTAAACCTTAAAACCATAAACCCTAAACCCCAAACCCTAAACCCTAAACCCTTAACCCTAAAACCCTAAATCCTAAATCGTAAACCATAAACCCTAAACCCTAAACCCTAAACCCTAACCCTAAACCATAAACCATAAAAACCTAAACCTTAAAACCCTAAACCTTAAATTCTAAACCTTAAACCCTAAACCCTAAAAGCCTAAGAACAAAAAAACCTAAAAAAATAAAATATACCTAAACTTAAACTTAAGAATAACAAACCTAAATAAATAACCCTAAATTCTAAACCTTAAAAAAATTTAAACCTAAGAATAAAAAACCTAAATAAAATAAAATAAACTAAAAATAAACCTAAACCTAAATAAAAAAATTTATCCTAAAAATAAACCTAAAATAAAAGCCAAAAAACTAAACATAAAAAATAAAATAAAAACATAAACCTAAACCTAAAAAATTAAAACTTAAACTTGTACCTGAAAATAAAATAAAATAAAAAAATTAAAATAACTAAAATAAAATAATTAAAAACTAACCTAAACTAAAAAATTAAATAAACCTAAAAATAAAAAACCTAAATATAATGAAATAAAAAAGAAACATAAAGAAAAATAAAAAATAAAATAAAATAAAATAAATAAAACATAAACTAAAAAAACTAAAAAAACCTAAACCTACCAAATTACTTAATTTTTTTTAAAAAAACCCTAAACCCTTTGCTAACCCTAAACCATAAACCTAAACACTAAACCCTAAAAATTCTAAACCCTAAAGCATAAACACTAAACACTAAACCCTAAACCCTAAACCTTAAAAATATAAACCCTAAGACCTTAAACACTAAATCCTAAACACTAAACCCTAGAAACCTAAAAACCAAAATCGAAACTAAATAAAACATAAAAATAAATATATAAAAAAACTTAAAAATATATAAAATAAAATAATAAAATAAAATAAAAACCTAAACTAAAACCTAAACCTAAACCTAAAAATAAAATAAAATAAACTAATAAAAATAAACTAAAATAAAATAAATAAAAACTTAAACTAGACTTAAAAATAAAATAAACCTAAAAATAAATATCCTAAATGAAATAAAAACTAAACGAAAAAAAAAAAAAAAAACTAAAATAAAATAAAATAAATTAAAAACTAAACAAAAACCTAAACCTAAAAAATAAACCTAAAAATAAATCCAAATAAAAAATAAAAAATAAAACTTAAACCCTAAACTAAAAGAAACCTAAACCTAAAATAAAAATAAAATAAACCTAAACCTAAACTAAAATAAACTAAACTAAAATAAATAAAACCTAAACCTAAAATAAACTAAACCTAAACCTAAACTAAATAAAATAAAAAACTAAAAATATACCTAAACCTAAACTAAAAAATAAAACATAAAAATATACTTAAGATAAAAACCTAAAACCTAAACCAAAAAAATAAAATAAAAACCTATACCTAAACCTAAAAAATAAAAAATAAAACCTAAACTGTAAAAATAAAATAAAAATAAAACTCAACTAAAAGATGAACCTAATTCTAAACCTAAACCTAAAAAGTAAACTAAAATATGAAACTGAACTAAAATAAATAACTCTAAAATAAATAAACTAAACTAAATGAAAATAAAAAATAAAATAAGCTAAATAAACCTAAACCAATCTTTTTTTTTTAAATTGACCTAAATAAACCCTAAACCCTAAACCAGAACTCTAAATCTACAACCCTAAACCTAACCCTAAATAATAAACTTAAGAAACCTAAACCCTAAATCAGAAACTATAAACTCATAAACTAATCTAAATAAAACTAAACTAAACTAACCCTAAATAAACTAAACTAAACCCTAAAACCCTAAACCTAAGCTAAACCCTAACCCTAAAACCTACAACCTCAAACCTAAACCCAAACTTAAACCCTAAACCCTAAACCCTAAACCCAAAATCCCTAAACTATAAACCCTAAACTCTAAACCATAAATTGTAAGCCCTAAACCTAAACCCTAAACCCTAAACCCTAATCACTAAACCCTAAAACCTACAACCCTAAACCCTAAACCCTAAAACCCAAACCCTAATCCCTAACCCCAAACCCTAAACCCTAAACCCTAAAAGCCTAAACCTAAAATAATTAAAACCTAAAAATAAAATAAATAAAAAAATTAAACATAAAGAAAATATAAAATAAAATAAAATAAATGCCTAAACCTAATCCTAAAAATAAAATAAAATAAGAAAATTAAATTAAATTAAAATAAAAAAATAAAAGCCTAACCTAAACTAAAAACTAAAATAAAAAAAAATATGAAAAACCTACAAAAAATAAAATAATAATAAACATAAATAAAAATTAAAATTAAAATAAACTAAAATAAATAAAAATTAAACTAAATAAACTAAATAAACCTAAACCTACTGGTTTACTTAATTTTTTTAGAAAAGCTTTAAACCCTATGCTAACCCTAAAGGCTAAACCATAAACGCTAAACCCTAAAAGCCCTAAACCCTAAAGCCTAAACACTAAACACTAAACCCTAAACTCTAAACCATAACCCTAAACCCTAAGCACTTAAAAACCTAAACTTTAAATCCCTAAACCCTAAATCCTAAACTCTAAACCCTAAAAACCTAAAAACTTAAACCTAAACTAAATAAAACCTAAAAATAAAAAATATAAGAAAACCTAAACATAAAGAAATTAAAAAAGAAAATGAAATAGAACTTTAACTAAAACATAAACCAAAACCAAAAAGTAAAATAAAATAAACTAATAAAAATAAATAAAAATAAAATAAATAAAAACCTAAACTAAACTGAAAAATAAAATAATCCTAAGAATAAAAAACCTAAATAAAATAAAAACTAAATGTAAAATTAAAATAAAACTAAACCTAAAAAAAAAAATAAAATAAAAACTAAATAAAAACCTAAACCTAAAAAATAAACCTAAAAATAAATTCAAATAATAAATAAAAAATAAAGCCTAAATCCAAAACAAAAAAAAACCTAAACCTAGAATAAAAATAAAATAAACCTAAACCTAAACTAAAATAAACTAAACTAAAATTAATAAAACCTAAAGATAAACCTAAAATAAACTAAACCTAAACCTAAACTAAATAAAATAAAATAAAGTAAAAATATACCTAAAATAAAAACCTAAAACCTAAACCTAAAAAAATAAAATAAAACCTAAACCTAAACCTAAAAATAAAAAATCAAACCTAAACTTAAAAAATTAAAGAAATTTATAACTCAACTAAAAGATAAACCTAAACCTAAACCTAAACCAAAAAAATAAACTAAAATATAAAAGCTAAATAAATAAACTAAACTAATAAAAATAAAAAATTAGCCAAAATAAAAATAAAAAATAAAATAAAATAAAATAAAAAAATTGAATAAAATAAATAAAGCTAAACCTATCGGTTAACTCAAATTTTTTTTTAAAAAAAAAAACCATAAACACTAAATCCTAAACCCTAAACCGTAAACCTTAAACCTACGACCCTAAACCCTTAATCTTAAACCATAAACATTAAAAAACCCTAAACCCTAAACCCTAAAAACTCTAAACCCTAAAGCCTAAATACTAAACCCTAAATTCTAAACCCTAAACCCTAATCTGAAACACTAAACCCTAAAACCCTAAACTCTGAAACCTACAAACTTAAACCCTAAACCCTAAACCTACAAACTTAAACCCTAATACCTAAACCCTAAACCCTAAACCATAAAAGCTACAAACTTAAACTAAACCCAAAACTCTAAACCTAAACTCTAAAACTTAAACCCCTAAACCCTAAACCGTAAACCCTAAACCCTAAAACTCTAAACCCTAAACCCTAAATCCTAAACCTTAATCCTTAAACCCTAAAATGTACAACCTTAAACCTTAAACCTTAAATCCCAAATAATAAACCCTAAACCCTAAACCCTAAAAACCTACTAACGTAAAACTAAACTAAATAAAACCTAAAAATTAATTAAGTAAATAAACCTAAACCTAAATAAAATTAAAAAATAAAATAAAATAAAAACCTAAACCTAAAATTATAAATAAAATAAGAAAACTAAAATAAATTAAATAAAAACCTTAACTAAATTCAAAAGTTAAATAAACCTAAAATAAAAAACATAAATAAAATAAAATAAAAAATAAACATAAATAAAAATAAAAAACAAAAATAAACTAAAATAAATAAAAAATGAACTAAATAAACTAAATAAACCTAACCCTACTCGTGTACATAATTTTTTTAAAAAAGCCTTAAATCGTATGCTAACCGAAACCCTAAACCCTAAACCCTAAACCATAAAAACCCTAATCCCTAAAGCGTAAGCACTAAACCCTAAACCTGAAACCTTAAACCCTAACCCTAATCTCTAAAACCTAAAAGCTTAAATCGTAAAACCATAAACCCTAAACCCTAAAAACCTAAAAGTAAAAAAAACACTAAAAAAATAAAATAAACATAAAACTAAACCTAAGAATAAAAAACCTAAATAAATAACCCTGAAAAAAATTAAATAAACATAAGAATAAAAAACATAAATAAAATAAAATAATCTAAAAATAAACCTAAACCTAAATAATAAAATAAAACCTAAAAATAAACCTAAAATAACAACCTAAAACCTAAACATAGAAATAAAAAATAAAACCTAAACCTTAAAAAAAATAAAAAATAAAACTCAACCAAAAAATAAACCCAAACTTAAACCTAAACCTAAAAAATAACTAAAATAAATAAACCTAAAATAAATATACTAAACTAAATAAAAATAAAAAAACCTAAATAAAAAATAAAATAAACTAAAATAAATAATAAATAAACTAAATAAACCTAAACTTATCGGTTTACCCAATTTAAAAAAAACCCTAAACCCTAAACCCTAAATCCTAAACCTACAACCCTAAGCCCTAAACCATAAACCCTAAAAAAATCCTAAACCCTAAACCCTAAACCTTAAACCCTAGACCCTAACCGTAAACTCTAAACCCTAAAACCCTAAACTCTAAAACCCTAGATACTAAACCCTAAATGCTAAACCCTAAACCCTAAAACTTACAACCTTAAGCCCTAAATGCTAAACCTAAGCCCCAAACCCTAAATCCTAAATCCTAAAACCCTAAACCCTAAACCCTAAACCTTAAACACTAATCCTAAACCAATAACCCTAAAACCTAAACCTTAAACTTTAAACCCTAAGCCTTAAACCCTAAACCCTAAAAAACTAGAAACTTAAACCTAAACAAAATAAAACTTAAAAATAAAAATAATAAATAAACCTAAACCTAAATAAAATAAAAAATAAAAAAATAAAATCCTAAAATAAAACCTAAACCTAAACCTACAGATAAAATAAAATTAACTAAAATAAAATAAATAAAAACACAAACTAAATAAATAAATTAAATAAACCTAAGAATAAAAAACCTAAATAACATAGAAACTAAACATAAAATAAAAATAAAATAAACCTAAAATAAACCTAAAATAAAATAAAAGAAAAACTAAATGGAAACCTAAACTTAAAAATAAATAAAACCTAAACCATTAACTAAAAAAAACCTAAACCTAAAATAAAAATAAAATAAACAAAATATAATAAACCTAAACCAAAACTAAAATAAACTAAACTAAAATAAATAAAACCTAAAATAAACTAAACCTAAACGTAAATCTAAACTTAATAAAATAAAATAAACTAAACAAAAAAATAAAAGAAATATAAATAAAAAAATAAACAAAATAAATAAAAAATTAACTAAATAAAGTTGAACATACTGATTTACTTAGTTTTAAAAAAATAAAAAAATAAAAACCTTAAACCCTAAGCTAACCCTAAACCCTAAACTCAAAACCCTAAACCCTAAACCCTAAATCCCTAAACCTCAACCCAAAACCCTAAACCATAAAACCAAAACCCTAAAAAGCTAAACTTAAACTAAATAAAACCTAAAAATAAAATATATAAAATAACCTAAACATAAATAAACTAAAAAAATAAAATAAAAACCTAAACCTAAAAGTAAAATAAAATAAACTAAAATAAACAAAATAAAATCCTAAATCTAAACTAAAAAATAAAAAATCTAAATAAAATAAAAACTAAATGTAAAATAAAAATACAATAAACCTAAAATAAAATAAAATAAAAATTAATTAAAAACTTATACCAAAAAAATAAACCTAAGAATAAATAAAAAATAAAACTTAAACCCTAAATTAAAAAAAAAACTAAACAGAAAATAAAAATAAAATAAACAAAATAAAATAAACCTAAACCTAAACTAAAATATAATAAAATAAAATAAATAAAACCTAAACTTAAACTTAAAATAAACTATACCTAAACTAAATAAAATAAATTAAAAATAAACCTGAACATAAACTAAATAATAAAACCTAAATATAAACATAAAATAAAAACCTTAAACCTAAACCTCAAAAAATAAAATAAAAACCTAAACTTAAAACTAAAAATAAAAAATAAAACCTAAACCTAAAAAATAATATAAAAATAAAACTAAACTAAGAAATAAACATAATGTAAAACATAGACAAAAAGAAAACTAAAATAAAAAACCTAATCTAAAATAAACAAACCTAAAATAAATAAATGAAATGAAATAACAATAAAAAAATAAACATAAATAAAAATAAAAAATAAAGTAAAATAAATAAAAAATAAACAAAATAAACTAATTAAACGTAAACTTTCCAGTTTACTTAATTAAGAAAAATAATACCTTAAACTCTAAATCCTAAACCCTAAACCCTAAACCCTAAATTCTAAACCCTAAAAACCTTAAACCTTAAACCCTAAACCATAACCCTAAACCCTAAATCCTAAACCCTAAATGCATAAACCCAAAAACTCTAAACCCTAAACCCTAAACCCTAAACCATCACCGTAAACCCCAAACCCTAAACCTAAACCTAAAGTAAGAAAATCAATTAAAAATAAACCTAAACATTAAAACCTAATCAACCTAAACCTAAACCTAAACCCTAACAATGGGCAGAACCCTGATGGCAAGAACACCACAAGTGCTCGCCTAGATCCGTGGTGGAGGCGAAGGTGGAGGCGGCAGTTATCACAATGGTGGTGGGGGATCTTGAGGTGCTGGTGGATATGGAGGTGGTGGTGAGAGCAGTAGTGGTTATGTAAGCTGGAAGAGCGAGGGATGTTACAGCTGTGGCAGTGTTAGAGGGAGAGATCAGGGATATGATAGTGGATCCCACTACTAGAGTGGACGGAGTGGTTCTGATGGGAACTGGAGAAACTGAAGAACGACCGATCTGATCTGGTTCTTAGGGAACTATGTCTTTATAGTAGAGATAATTCTAGTTATCTAGGGTTTTTTATTTGCTTTATGGGTGCTCATTTTTTATCCAAGTCGTCGCTTGTGTCTTAGAAAAATTAGTGTATTACTTGGTTAATGAAATCAAATAGAATAAATGATGATTCTTAATTTGTTTCTATTAAAAAAACCAACAACATTAAACCCTAAACCCTAAACTAAAAAAACCCATAAACCCTAAACTCTAAACCTTAAACCCTAAACTAACACTAAACTATAAACACTAAATCTTAAAATGCTAAAAACCTAAACCTAAAATAAATAAAACCTAAAAATAAAATAAATAAATAAATTTAAATCAAAATAAAAAATTATAATAAAATAAAAATATAAACTAAAACCTAAACCTAAACCTAAAATAAAATTAAATTAAATTTAAAATATAAAGATAAACTAGAATAAAATAAATGAAATCCTAAATTAAACTAAAAAATAAAATAAACCTAAGAATAAAAAACCTAAATAAAATAAAAACTAGAACTAAAATAAAAATAAAATAAACTTAAAATATAATAAAATAAAAACTAAATAAAAACCTAAGCCTAAAAAATAAACCAAAAAATAAATAAAAAATAAAACCTAAAACCCAAACTAAAAAAAAAACTTAAACCTAAAATAAAAATAAAATAAACAAAATAAAATAAACCTAAACCTAAACTAAAATAAACTAAACTAAAATAAATAAAACCTAAACTTAAACCTAAACTAAATAAAATAAAATAAACTTAAACCAAAATAAAAATAAAATGTAAAAATAAACCTAAAATAAAAACTTAAAACCTAACCTAAAAAAATTAAATAAAAACCAAGTCATAAACCAAAAAATAAAAATAAAACTTAACTAAAAAAATAAAACTAAACCTATACCTAAACTTAAAAAATAAACTAAAATAAAAAACCTAAACTAGAAGAAATAAACCTAAAATAAATAAACTAAACTAAAAATAAATAAACTTAAAAAATAAAAAATAAAGTAAACTAAAATAAATATAAAATAAACTAAATAAAGCTAAACCTACCGGTTTACTTAATTTTAAAAAAGAAACCATAAACCATAAATCCTAAACCCTAAACCCTACCCTAAACCCTAAACATACAACCCTAAACCCTAAACCATAGAAAACCCTAAATCATAAACCCCAAAACCTAACCCTAAACCCTAAACCCTAAAACCTTAAACCCTAAACCTTAAACTCTTAACCCTAAACCCTAAACCTTATACCCTAACCCTAAAGCCTAAACCCTAAAACCCAAACCCTAAACTTAAACCTGAAGTAACTAAATAAATTAAAAAATGAACATAAACCCCAAAACCTAAAAAACCTAAACCTAAACCCTATGAATGGGAAAAACCTTTATGGTAGGAACATCACCATCAAGCAGGCTTATTCTAGATCTAAGAAGCTAAAGGCGGTGGTTATCGTGAGTGGTGGTGGGGGATCTGGAGGTGATGGTGGATATAAAGGCGGTGGTCAGTGCAGTGGTGGTTATGGAACCATAGAGGTTACAACCATGGTGGTAGAGGAGGGAGAGATTGGGGATATGAAGGTGGATCCCTTTACTCGAGTGGTCGGGGTGGTTTTGATGGGAATTAGAGAAATTGAGGAGCCTCTGATCCAATCTGTTGCTTATGAAACTATGTCTTTACAGTAGAGATGGTTCTAGTTATCTAGGGTTTTTAATTTGCTCTATGCGTGCTCATTTTGGATTTATGTCTTCGCTTGTGTCTTAAAAAACTTGGCGTGTTACTTGGTTGATGAAATCAAAAAGAAGAAATGTTGAATCTAAATTTATTCTCTGTTTAAAAAAAAACCAAAAACCTTAAACCCTCAATAAAACTTGAAACCTAAACCTAAAACCTAAACCCTAAACCCTAAACCCTAAACCCTAAATTCTAAGCCCAAAAACCTTAAACCCTAAACCCTAAACCCTAAACCCTATTCCATAAACCTTAAAATTGACAACCCTAAATCCAAAACCCTAAAACCTAAACCCTAAATCCAACACCCTAAACCCAAAACCTTAAAAACCTAAAAACCTAAACCTAAACTAAATAAAATATAAAAATAAAATAAATAAAAAAACATAAACCTAAATAAAATAAAATAAAAACCTAAACCTAAACTTAAAAAGAAAATAAATTAAAATAAGAAAATTAAAATAAACTAAAATATAATAAATAAAAACCTAACATAAACTAAAAATTAAAATAAACATAAAAAATAAAAAACTTAAATAAAAAAATAAATTAAAACAAACTAAAATAAATAAAAAATGAACTAAATAAACTAAATAAACCTAAACCTACCAGTTTACTCAATTTAAAAAAATTCCTAAACCCTATGCTAACCCTAATCCCTAAACCCACAACCCTAAAAACCCTAAATGCTAAAGCCTAAGCACTAAACCCTAAACCCCAAATCGTAACCCTAAACCCTAAACCCTAAACGGTAAAAATCTAAAAATAAAAAACACTAATAAAATAAAATAAACATAAACCAACCAAATAAAATATAAAATAAACCTAAAATAAAATAAAAAATAAAACACAAAATAAATGCCTAAAATAAAATAAACCTAAAATAAAATAAATATAAACTAAAATAAATATAAAAATAATAAAACCTCTAAATAAAGGCAACTAAATAAACTCACACTAAAAAACTGTAAAAATAAGACTCAACTAAATAAAACTTAAACCTAAAAACCCACCACAACCACAGGCCTGACTAAAATAGACATGGACCCTACCACTAAATAAAAACTAACTAAAAACTTAATAAAATATAACCCAAAATATAATCAAACTGAAAATAAAAGATTAACTAACCACTGACCTACCTAAACCTACTAAATAACCACACTAAAAAAATCCCAACTAAGCTAAAGTAAATAACTGATGAATAAAAACCCAAAATAAATAAACCTAAATAAAATAGATAAATATTAAAACAAACTAAATAAAACCTAAAAAAATATAAATAATAAAAATAAATAAAATAAAATAAAAAAATAAATAAAATAAAATAAATTAATAACTAAAATAAATAAAATCAGCTAAATAAACTAAATAAAACCTAAACTTAAGTCTAATTTAATAGAAAAAACCCTAAACCCACATCTTAAATAATAAACCTAAATAAAACCTAAAGCCTAAACCCCAAACCTGAACCAACCCAAACCCAACTAAACCTAAAAAACCTAAACCCTACTGACCCTAAAACCCTAAAACCTAAAAATAAATTTAATAAAATTAAACCTAAATCTAAAAATAAAAATTAAACTTAAACACAAAAAAAAATTAAAATAAAGTCCATTAAAAATTAAACCTAAAATAAAAATAAATAAAATAAAAGACATAGATTTAAATAAATAAACCTAAAATAAATAAACTAACAAAATAAAAAGAAAAAATAAACATAAATAAAAATAAAAATTAAAATAAACTAAAGTAACTAAAAAATAAACTAAATAAACCTATACATACCGATTTACTTAATTTAAAAAAATAAAAAATAAAATCCCTAAACCCTAAGCTAACCCTAAACCCTAAAAATGTTAAACCCTAAAGCCTAAACATTAAACCCTAAACCCTTAACCCTAAACCTAAACCCTAAACCCTAAAAGCCTAAACCCTAAAACCCTGATACCTAAACCCAAAAACCTAAACCCTAAACCCAAAACCCTAAAAACCTAAACTAAATGAAACCTAAAAATAAAATATATAAAATAACCCAAACCAAAATAAAATATTAAAATAAAATAATAACCTAAACCTAAAAAAAATAAACTAATCAAAATAAACTAAAATAAACTAAATAAAAACATAAATCTAAACTAAAAAAGAAATAAACCTAATAATAAAAAAACTAAAATAAAATTAAAACTAAATGTAAAATAAAAATAAAATAAATGTAAAATAAAATAAAATGGTAACTAAATAAAAACAAAACAAAAATATACCTAAAAATAAATAAAAAATAAAACCTAAACCCTAAACTAAGAAAAAACTAAACCAAAAATAAAAATAAAATAAATAAAATAAAATAAACCTAAACCTATACTAAAATAAAATAAACTAAAATAAATAAAACCTAAACCTAACCATAAAATAAACTAAACCTAAACCTAAACCTAAACTAAACAAAATAAAATAAACTAAAAATAAACCTAAACCTAAACTAAAAAATAAAACCTAAAAATAAATAAATAATAGAAATCTATAACCCAAACCTAAAAAAATAAAATAAAAACCTAAACCTAAACCTAAAAAATAAAAAATAAAACCTAGAGCTGAAAAATAAAATAAAAATAAAACTAAACTAAAAAATAAACATAATCCTAAACCTAAACCAAATAAATAAACAAAAATAAAAAACCTAAACTAAAATAAATAAACCTAAAATAAATAAATGAAACAAAATAATAATAAAAAATAACCCTAAATAAAAATAAAAAATAAAATAAACAAAAATAAATAAATAAATAAACTAAATAAACTAATTAAACCTAAACCTACCGAATTACTTAATTAAACAAAAATAAAACCTTAAACCCTAATCCTATACCTTAAACTATAAACCCTAAAACCTACACCATAAAAACCATAAACCCTAAACCCTAAACCCTAAAACCTAAACCGTAACCATAAACCCTAACCCTAAACACTAAATCCTAAACCCTAAAAGCATACACCCAAAACCCTTACACCCAAAACCCGTAAACCCTAAACCCTAAACCCTAAACCTTAAACCCTAAACTTAAACCTTAAACCCTAACCCTAAATCGTAAAACCTAAACCTAAACCAAAAGTAAGTATACAAATTAAAAAATAAACTTAAACCCTAAAACCTAATAAAACTAAACCAAATCCTAAACCCTAAGAATGGGCATAACCTTGATGACAAGAACATCACCGCCAACCAGGCTCAATCTAGATGTGGCACTAGAAGCGAAGGTGGAGGTGGCAGTTATCATAGTGGTGGTGGGGGATCTGAAAGTGCTGGTTGATATGGAGGTGGTGGTCGGAGCTGTGGTGGTTATGTATGAGGGGAAAGAGATGAAGGTTACAGCTATGGTGGTGACGGAGGGAGAGATCAGCGATATGATGGTGGATCTCGCTACTCGAGAGACCGAGGTGGTTCTGATGGGAACTAGAGAAACTGAAGAACAGCCGATCCATTCTGATGCTTATGGAACTATGTCTTTATAGTAGAGACGGTTCTAGTTATGTAGAGTTTTTTATTTGCTCTATGCGTGCTCATTTTTTATTTATGTCGTTGCTTGTGTCATAGAAAACTTGGTTTGTTACTTGGTTGATGAAATCGAAAAGAAGAAATGATGATTCTTAATTTGTTTCTATTAAAAATAAAAAACTAAAAACATTAAACCCTAAATTAAAATTTGAACCCTAAACCTATAACGTAAACCCCAAACCATAAACCGTAAACCCTAAACAAAATAAAAAACACTAAACCCTAAACCCTAAACCCTAAAAAGCTAAAAACTTAAACCTAAACTAAATAAATACTAAAAAATAAATAAATAATAAAACCTAAACAAAAATAAAATAAAATAAAACAAACTAAAATAAAATAAAAACATAAACTAAAACCTAAAAATAAAATAAAATTAAAAATTAAAAAAACTAAACTAAAATAAATAAAAATCTAAACTAAACTAAAAAATAAAATAAACCTATGAATAGAAAACATAAATATAATAAAAACTAAACTTAAAATCAAAATAAATAAACCTAAAATAAAATAAAATAAAAACTAAATAAAAACTTAAAATGAAAAAATAAACACAAAAATAAAACCTCAAAAGAAATAAAAAATAAAACCTAAACCCTAAGTGAAAAAAAACCTAAAACTAAAATAGAACTAAAGTAAATAAAATAAAATAAATAAAACCTAAACCTAAAACTAAAATAAACAAAACATAAACCCTAAACTAAATAAAATAAAATAAACTAAAAATAAATCTAAACCTAAACTAAAAAATAAAACCTAAAAATATACATAAAATAAAAACCTAAAACCTAAACCTGAAAAATTAAAATTGCCTTATCCCTTTCAATTCTTCCTTGCTGGTGGTGGCTTTATCACTGCCCTTGCTGTATCATCTGGGTGGCTGGCTATTTGTGATTGGTGTGCTATGGTTTTTGTTGGTTGTTTGATGTTGGTCATTGGAAGTCGTTTCTTTATTTTGCTAATAGTTCTGGAAGCCTTTGGGCTGCTTTCTTTTGATGTTGGCTTGTATCAGGAATGCTGACTATGATGGCCATGATGTTACCCATATCTTCACTTTTGGTTGGTAGCATTGCATATGAATGTAAACGTTCTTAGGAAGTTTGGATGCTCATATGCATTGTTGCCTCTTGAGATGATCTTAATTGAGCCTGAGCTTTTCTTTCTCAGCTCTCTCTAATTGCATTCTTTATCTTTGTTCTTGTTAACTATGACTATTGCCTTTGTAGTGTTTTGTAGATTTCTTTTATAAGTTGAAACTTTTCAGATAGAATGATCGTTACTCAGTATACTCAAGAGCTGTTGATGTGGATCTTGCTATCTTGCCTCCGAAAAGGGATCATGAGCCAATAATGACTGGTCTTTTGATTATTTTTTTACTTATATTGTACTAGTCTTAATCTGTGTCTTTTCCTCTTTTGCTTTTTCTCTCTATTTTTCCATTGTACATAGATGGCGGTTTAGCTTTTTAGGTTCCTTATAGCTCTGAGAGCTGTAGATCTTTGAGCTTTAGCCCTATTAAGGACATTATATCCTTTTCTTTTATTGTAATAAAATTCTAACCTTTCCTTTAAAAAACTCTAAACCCTAAACCTTAAACCCTAACCCTAACCCTAAACCTGATACCCTAAACCCTAAACCCTAAAAACCTAAACCTAAAAATAAACTAAAATAAAAATTAAAAACTAAACTAAAACAAAAAAAAATAAAAAACTTAAATTAAACTAAAAAATAAAATAAACCTAAAAATAAAACCTGAACATAAAATAAAAATAAAAATAAAATCAACCTAAAATATAATTAAATAAAAACCTAAACCTAAACAATAAACCTAAAAATAAAACATAAAAATAAATAAAAATAAAACCTAAACCTAAAATAGAAATAAAAAAAACTAATCCTAAACTAAAATAAATAAAACCTAAACTTAAACCTAAAAAAAACTAAACCTAAACCAAAACCTAAACTAAATAAAATAAAATAAACTAAAAATAAACTTAAACCTAAACTAAAAAAATAAAACCTAAAAATAAAGCTAAAATAAAATCCTAAAACCTAAACCTTAAAAAAAGTAAAATAAAAACCTTAACCTAAACCTAAAAATAAAAAATAAAACCTAGACCTAAAAATAAAACTAAACTAAGAAAAGAAACATAAACGTAAACCTTAACCAAAAAATAAACTAAAATAAAAAACTTAAACTAAAATAAATAAACTAAACTAAATAAAATTAAAAATAAACCTAAATAAAAAAATAAAATAAACTAAATAAACTAAATAAACTGAAACCTACCGATTTCTTTAATTTAAAAAAATCCTAAACCCTAAATAATAAATCCTAAACCATAAAACCTAAATCCTAAACCCTAAAACTAACCATAAATCATAAATTCTAAGCCTACAACCCTGAACCCAAAACCCTAAAAAACCTTTAACCCTAAACCTTAAACCCTAAATCTTAAACCCTAAACTAACCATAAACTCTAAACCCTAAACCCTAAACTGTAAGCCCTAATCTTAAACCCTAAACCCTAAACCCTAGCCATAACCCTAAACTCTAAACCCTAAAACCCTAAACTGTAAACCCTAAACTAACCCTAAACCCTCAAAACCCTAAACCCTAAAGCCTAAACCATAAACACTAAACATTAATCTAACCCTAAATCTGAATCTAACCCTAAACCCCAAAAACCCTAAAGCCTAAACACTAAACCCAAAACCCTAAAACCTAAATCGTAAACATAAACCCTAAATGCTGAAGCCTAAACACTAAACCCAAAACTTTAAAACCTAAACCCTAAGTATAAACCCTAAACCCTAAAACCCTAAACCCTAAACCCTAAACCCTAAAACTAATCCTAAACTCTAAAACATAAAACCCTAAACCCTATACCCTAAACCCAAACATAAAATCCTAAACCTTAAACCCTAAAACCCTAAACCCTAAACCCAAAAGCCAAAACCCTAAATGATAAATCCTAAACCCAAAACCTTAAACCCTAAAAACCTAAAAACCTAAACCTAAATGAAATAAAACCTAACAATAAAATAAAAATAAAAGCCTAAACCTATATAAAATAAAAACCTATACCTAAATAAAATAAAAACCTAAACTAAAACCTAAACCAAAACCTAAACCTAAGTCTAAACTAAATAAAATAAAATAAACTAAAAATAAACCTAAACCTAAAACACCTAAAGAAAAACTTGAAATAAAAACATAAAAGCTAAACCTAAAAAAATAAAATAAAAACCTAAACTTAAACCTAAAAATAAAAAAAATATAACCTACACCTAAAAAATAAATAAAACTAAAACTCAACTAAAAAATTACCCTAAACCAAAACCTAAACCTAAACCTAAACCTAAAAAATAAATCAAAATAAAAAACCTAAAATAAATAAACCTAAAATAAATAAACTAAGCTAAATAAAAATAAAAAATAAACCTAAATAAAAATAAAAAATAAATTTAACTAAAATATATAAAAATAAAATAAATATACCTAAACTTACCAATTTACTTAATTTTTAGAAAATAACCTAAAACCCTAAATCCTAAACTTTAAACCCTAAGAACCTATAACCCTAAACCCTAAACTATAAACTCTAATCCTAAACCCCAACCCCTAAAAGCATAAACCTTAAAACACTAAACCCTAAACCCTAAACCCTACATCCTAAACCCTAAACCCTTAACCCTAAACCATAACCCTAAACCCTAAATCCCAAATTTGAAACCTAAACCTAAAGTAACCAAACAAATTAAAAAATAAACCTAAACCCTAAAACCTAATAAACCTAAACCTAAACCTAGACAGTAAGAACGGGAAAAATGTTGACCCTAAACTAAAAATCTAAAAAAAGAAATGTTGAATCTGAATTTGTTCTCTGTTAAAAATTAAAACCTAAACCAAAACCTTAAAACTAACTCAAACCTATAAACTTAAAACCTAAACCTAAACCTCAATAATAAACCTAAAAACACTAAACTTAAACTATAAACTAACCTAAACCTAAACCTAAACCTAAAACCCTAACCTAAACCCTAAAACTATATACCCTAAACCTCTAAACCTAAATCCCAATCCTAATCCTAAACTAAACCTACTCCTAAACCTAAATCTCAACCTAAACCTAACCCACCTAAACCTAAACCTAAACCTTAAATCAAAACTATAAACCTAAATACTAAACCCATAAACCATAACCTAAACCTTAAACCTCAAAACCCTAAACCCTAAACTCTAAAAGAATAAACCTTAAAACCCTAACTTCTAACTCCTAATCTTAAACCCTAAAGTCTAAACTTAAACCTAATGTAACTAAATAAAATTAAAAAATAAACATAAACCCTAAAACCTAATAAACCTAAACCCTAAGAAAATGCATAACCTTGATGGCAGGAACATCACCATCAACCAGGCTCAGTCTAGATCTAACGGTGGAGGTGAAGGCGGAGGCCATGATTATCGTAGTCATGGGGGGATCTAGAGGACTTGGTGGATATGGAGGTGGTGGACGAGGTAGTGGTGGTTACGATGATAAGAGGAGTGATGGAGGTTATAGCCGTGGTGGCGGGGGAGGGATATGATGGTGGATCTAGCTACTCGAGAGGCCAAAGTTTTTCAAATGGGAATTGGAGAAACTAAAGAATGGTTGATCTGTTCTACTGCTTATGGAACTATGTATTTATAGTAGAGACAATTCTAGTTATCTAGGGTTTTTAATTTGCTCTAGGCGTGCTAATTTTTGATCTATGTCATCGCTTGTGTCTTAGAAAACATGGTGTGTTACTTGGTTGATGAATTTTAAGAGAAGAAATGTTGAATATGAATTTATTGTACGTTAAAAAAAAAACCAAAAATCTTAAACATTCAACTAAAACCTCAACATAGACCTAGTATATAAACCTTAAACCCTATACCTTAAACCCTTAAAACCCTAAACCATAAACCCTAAACCCTAAACCTGAAACCCTAAACACTAAACCCTAAACCCCAAACCCTAACCCCTCAACCCTTAACTATCCCTAAATCCAAAACCCACTAAAATGATAAAAACCTAAACCTGGACTAAATAAGACCTAAAAATAAAATAAATAATAAAACCTAAACCAAAATAAAATAAAAAATAAAATAAAATAAAAACCTAAACTTAAACTAAACTTAAACCTAAACTTAAACCTAAACTTAAACCTAAAAGAAAAATATAATAAAAAATAAAAACCAAACTAAAATAAAATAAATAAATTCCTAAACTAAACTAAAAAAATTAAATAAAATAAAAACTAAACCTAAAATAAAAATACAATAAACCTAAAATAAAACAAAATGAAACTAAATAAAACCTAAACTTAAAATTAAACTTAAATAAATAAAATTTACACATAAACATAAAACCTAAACCTAAAATGCAAATGAAATAAACCTAAACCTAAACTTAAAGAAACTAAACTAAAATAAATAAAACCTAAACCAAAACCAAAACCCAAACCTTTAAAACAAACCTAAAAATAAACTAAAAGTAACTAAAATAACTAATATAAGTATACATAAAATGAAACTAAAATAAACTAAATAAAATAAATAACCACTAAACCCTAAACTTTAAAACCCTAAACCCTCACTACCCTAAACCATAAACCCTAAACTGACCCTAAAACCTAAAACCTAAACCTTAACTAAATAAAATCTAAAAAATAAAATAAATAAAAAAACCTACACCTAAAGAAAATAAAAAGAGAAAATAAATTCTAAAATCCTAAAAACCTAAACCCAAACTAAATAAAACCTAAAAGTAAAATAAATAAAAAATCCTACACCTAAATAAAATAAAAAAACAAAAAAATATAAACCTAAACTAAAACCAAAACCTAAACCTAAACCTAATCTAAACCTAAAATTAAAAATATAATAAAATAAAAATTAAAAACTAAATTAAATAAAATAAATAAAAACTTAAACTAAACTAAAAAAATAAAATACACCTAAAAATAAAAAACCAAGATAAAATAAAAAATAAACATAAAATAAACCTAAAATAAAAACTAAATAAAAACCTAAACATAAAAAATAAACCAAAAAAATAAACTTAAAAATAAAACTTAAAAATAAATAAAAAATAAAACCAAAATCCTACTAAATATAAAACCTAGACTTAAAATGAGTAATATAAAATAAACATGAACCTGAACTAAAAAAAACTAAAATAAATAGACCTAAACTAGCCCAGGCCCCACCCTAAATCCTAAACCTTAAACCCCAGGCCCTGAGCCATGACCTGATCTACCCTAAATGACCAGGCCACTACAGCCTGACCTATACTAAGACTGAGCCAAAACTAACAGGCCTAAACCTAAAACTCTGAGCCTGGCCCTAAACCCTGACCACTAAACCTAAAGTGACCTCAGGCTACTGCTTATGCCACTGGGCCATGACTCTAAGATCTTACTCAAAACCTGATCCCTATCTAATCACAAGGCAGAACACCACTGAGCTAAACCCAAAAGAGCCTAAATGGACTAAATAAACCTAAATAAAATAAAAGGCTTAAGCCTTAAAAAATAAAATAAAATAAAACCTAAACTAAAACTAAACCTAAACCTATGCACAAAATAAAATCTAAAATTAAATGTTAAATTAAATAAAATAGAATAAATTAAAATTAAATAAAAAAATAAAATAAAATCTAAACACAAAATAAAATAAAATAAACCTAAAATAAATAAATTAAAACTAAATAAAACCTAAATCTAAACAATAAACCTAAATATAAAACTTAAAATAAATTAAATAAAACCCTCCTAAAATAAAATAAAGAACTTAAACCTAAATAAAAAATAAAATAAAGCCTAAAACTAAAATAAACTAAATTAAAATAAATAAAACCTAAACCTAAACTTAAAATAAAATAAACCTACATACATAAACTAAATAAATAATAAATATACTAAAAATAATTGAAAACCAAAACTAAAATAAAATCTAAAACTTATACCTAAAAAAACCTAAACCTAAAAAATAAAAAAAATAAAACTAAAGCAAAAAATAAATATAAACCTAAAACTAAACCTAAAAAATAAACTAAAATAAAAAACCTAGACTAAAATAAATAAACTAAACTAATAAAAATAAGAAATAAACCTAAATAAAACCATATAATAAACTAAATAAACCTAAACCAATCATTTTACTTAATTTAAATGAAAAACCTTAAGCATTAAACCCTAAACCCTAAACACTAAATCCTAAACCCTAAACCACAAGCCCACCCTAAACTAACCCAAACCTACCATAAACCTACTGACCCTAACCCTGATCACTGATCCCTGTGCCCTAAATGACCTAAACCATAAACCCTAGGCCTAGCTAAAGGCTTAAAATAAAAACTTAAACTTAATAAAAAGAAATAAATAAATAACCAAAACCAAATAAACTAAAATCAAAACCTAAACCTAAAAAATAAACTTAAATAAATAAACTAAAATAAACCTAAATAAATCTGGGATGCTAACTAAACTAAATAAATAAACTAAACCTAAACCTAAACTAAAATAAACTAAAAATAAAAATTAAAACATAAACCAAAAACCTAAACCTAAAAACTTAAAATAACCTAAACTTAAACCTAAACCTAAACTAAATTAAATAAATAAAAATAAAAATAAAAATAAAAAGTTAAACCTAAACCAAAACCTCAATAAATAAACTAAATAAAATAAATAAGTAAATAAAATGAAGCATAAACCTAAACCTAAACTAAACTAAATAAACCTAAATAAACCTAAACTTAAAATCTAAATCTAAACCTAAACCTAAACTTAAACTAAAACCAGGAAACCTAAAATAAACCTAAACCAAACTTAAAACCTAAAAACTAAAACTAAATATAACCCTAAAACCTAAACCTAAATAATACCTAAACCTAAGCCTAAACTAAACTAAATAAACCTAACCTTAAACTGGACCTTAAAAAAAAACCTAAACCTAAACTAAATAAATAAAATAAAAAAAATAAATAAATCAAAATAAACCTAAACTCGACAAAAAAACCTAATCCTAAAACCTACCAAAACCTAAACTAAAATAATTAAATTAAATAAACCTAAACCTAATAAAATAAAAACCTAAACTAAAATAAACTAATCTAAAAACCTAAATCTAAAAAATTAAAATAAAACATATACCCAAAGATAAACTTAAACCTATACTAAAATAAATAAAATAAACCTAAATAATAAAAAAATAAAATAAAATCTAAAAAAAAATACATAAACCTAAACCTAAACCTAAACCTTAAAACCTAGACCTAAACTAAACTAAATAAAATAAATGAAACCTGAACCTAAACCTAAATAAATAAAACTAAAAACTAAACCTAAACCTAAACCTAAAAGTAAACGTAAATAATAAAATCTAAATCTAAACTAAATAAACTAAAAATTAAATTAAATAAAACTAAACTAAATAAAACCTAAACTTAAACCCTAAACATAAAGTAAATATAAATGAATAAACCTAAACAAAATCTAAAAACCTAAACCTAAAAACCTAAACCTAAACCTAAATAAAAACCTAAACAAAAACCTAAACCTAAGCTAAACCTAAAACCTAAACCTAAATAAACCTAAACCTAAAACAAATAAATAAAAATAAAACCTAACTAAATAAAATGAAAATAAACCTGAAACCTAAAACCTAAACATAAACTAAAACATAAACCTTAAAACCTAAACCTAAACCTAAACTAAAATAAATAAACCTAAATAAAAAAAATCTAAACTAAATAAACCTAAACCTAAACCTAAACTTAAACATAAATCCTTAACCTAAAAATAAACTAAATAAATAAAAATAAACCTATACCAAAAAATAAAAACTAAACATAAAATAAAAAATAAAGTAAAACATAAACATAAACCTAAACCTAAACCTAAATAAATAAAAAAGAAAAACCTAAACATAAACTAAATAAATTATACCTAAACCTAAAATAAAAAAGCTAAAACCTAAACCAAAACCTAAATAAAAATAAAGCTAATAAACTAAAAAATAAAACCTAAACCTAAACCTAAAATAAAAATAAACCTAAACTAAACTAAAATAAATAAATAAACTTAAACATAAATAAACTAAAACTAAATAAACTAAAAATAAATAAAACTAAACTTAAACCTAAAAATAAAAACCTAAACCTATACCTAAGCTAAAAATAAAACCTAAAACTAAATAAACTAAAAGCATAAATAAAGTAAATAATTAAACTAAATAAAACATTTTTCCTCAGATTGATGGATTGGTGGTAGCTCCTTCATTTTTGTTAATTTTCTATTTTTTTTTCTTCATGGTGACTACTTGATCTATGGGGGTTGGAGGGGACTTTACTTGCCTCTAGCCTGTTTTCTCTCCTTTCTCATTTATTGCTAGTGGTTTGGTGGCCTTTCTTGGTTTTTTTTCCCTTGGTTGTTTGTTTGGCTGGGTGACTACCATTTCTATTTTTTGGTTTTTTTATGATCTCTAGGAGGGTTGTGGCTATGCTTGTTGCTTTTTCCACCTATTTTTGGGCTCTATTTTGGGTTAACCTTTTATTTTGGCTTACCTTTTTGGATCCTCTCTATTATGGTTTGGTTGTTGGCGTATTGGTCTTTTCAAAATTTGATTAGCTTTTGTCTTTTCAATACTTTTTGGTTATTTCTCCTAGTTTGTGTTCAGGATTACTGTCAGTTGGCTATTTTCTCTTTTGATGACATGAGGACAACTGCTTTGTGGTTTTTTCTTCCTTCTTGACCTAGTTATGGCTGATTTTTTGGTGGCTTTTTATCACTGCCTGTTGGATTAATGGCATCCTTTTCTCTACCTGGATTGATCTAGTGTCTACTGATGACTAGTTGTGGCTCTCCCTTGCTTAGAGCTTTGATGTCTATTTGAATGATGCTTGTTGTTATTTTTTATTTTGTTTTAGTCTCTTTATGGGCTATTGTATTAGATGTTGCTATGCTTCTAAATTAGCTTGTTCTTTTGAATTCCTCCTTGCTAGTGGTGACTCTATCACTGACCTTGTTGTATCTTCTGGGTGGCTGGCCATTTGTGATTGGTCTGCTATGGTTTTGTTGGTTGTTTGGTTATTGGCTGGCTGCTTGCTAGCTATTTCTTTATTTGCTAATGCAGGTTCTTGAAGCCATTGGGCTGCTTTCTTTCGATGTTGGCTTGTATCAGGAATGCAGGCTATGATGGCCTTGATGTTACCCATATCTTTAGTTTTGGTTGGTAGCATTGCATATGAATGTAACCCTTCTTAGGAAGTTTGGATGCTCATATGCATTGTTGCCTCTTAAGAAGATCTTAATTAAGCTTGAGCCTTCTCTTTTCGACTCTCTAATAGATTTCTTTACCCTTATTCTTATTAGCTATGACTATTGCTTTTGTAGTGTTTTGCAGATTTTATTTATAGGTTGGAACTTTTCAAATGGAATGTTCATTACTTAGTCTACTCAAGAGCTATTGATGTGGATCTTGCTATCTTGCCTCCCAAAAGGGATCATGAGCTGCTGCTGACTAGTCTTTTAATTATTATTTTACTTATATTATACTAGTTTTAATCTATCTTTTCCTCTTTTGCTTTTCTGGTTGTTGCTTTTTCTCTTTGTTTTTCCATTTTACATAGATGGGTGTTTAGCTCTTTAGGTTCCTTGTAGCTCTGAGAGCAATAGATCTATGAGCTTTACCCCTCTTAAGGACATTGTATCCTTTTCTTTTGTTGTAATAAAATTCTAACTTTTTCGGAAAAAAAACTCTAAACCCTAAACCTAAAACCCTAACCCTAACCCTAAACCTGACACCCTAAACCCTAAACCCTAAAACCTTAAACATTAAACCCTAAACTAACCTTAAACCCAAAAACCCTAAAAAACCTAAACCTCATAAACCCTAAACCCTAAACCCCAAGCCCTAAAACACAAAATCTTCTAACCCTAAAGCCAAAACACTAAATGCTAAACTGTAAACCCTAAACCCAAACCCTAAACCCTAAAACCACAAAACCAACCCTACCACACCTAAATCCTGGGCCTGACCCAAACACTGGGCCACACCCCAGACCCTGGGCCCTGGGCCCACCTAAAACCCCAACCCAGGCCATAAACCTAAAACCTGAGGCTTGGGCTGACTAAATGACCTAAAATAAAGATAAATAACCTGACCTAAATAAAGATAAAAGATAAAACCTGATCTAAACCTGGGCGCAGAATAAAGATAGATAAGATAGTAATTAAAGGTAAAAAGATAAATAAATACCTAAATTAGGCTAAAGATTAAAGATAAATGGAAGATAAAACATAACAGATAAATCTAACTGACGGCCCGGACACATGGGCTCTCAGACCCTAGGCCTAAACCCTGGGGCCCTGAGGCTGAGCCATGAGCCACTGAGTCTGATCTGACCTGAGCCAAAACTAAACCCTGAGGCTGAGCCTAAACCACTGAGCCAGACCTCATGGCCAGCTTGGGCTGAGCACTAGGCCCAGATCTCTACCTGGGCCCTAGGCATGACCCTGGGCTCTAAAGGCCCTGGGCCCTAGGCCCAAGGCCCTGACTGACTTGCAACCCTAGGCCCTAAAGAGCCACTGAGCCCTACCACTGGGCCACAGGCCCTGAGCTCTAAAGGTGGGCAGGATCTGGACCAACCCCCCAGTCCCTGAGCCCAGGCCCTCCCATTACCCTAGGCCTAAACAAAACTTGACCTAAACTAAATAAACCTAAAATAAATTAAATAAAATGTAAACCTAAATAAAATAAATGAAAATAAAATAAATAAAACATAAACTAAACTAAAATAAAAAAACTAAACCAAAAATAAAATAAAATAAAATAAAAAACTAAAATAAAATAAATAAAAGCCTAAAACAAACTAAAAATAAAATGAACCTAAAATAAAACCTAAATAAAATAAAACTAAATGTAAAATAAAAATAAAATAAACTTAAAATAAGATAAAATAAAAACTAAATAAAAACCTAAACCAAAAAAATAAACCTAAAAATAAATAAGAAATAAAACCTAAACCCTAAACTAAAAAAAACCTAAACCTAAAATAAAAATGAAATAAACAAAATAAAAAAAACCTAAACCTAAAATAAAATAGACTAAACTAAAAGAAATAAAACCTGACCTTAAACCTAAAATATACTAAACCTAAACCTAAAGCTAAACAAAATAAAATAAAATAAACAAAAAATAAACCTAAACATAAATTAAAAAATAAAACATAAAAATAAAATTAAATGCAAACCTAAAACTTAAACATAAAGAAATAAAATGAAAACCTAAACCAAAACCTAAAAATAAAAAAATAAAACCTAAAACTAAAAATAAAAATAAAAATAAATCTCAACTAAAAAATAAACTGAAACTTAAACCTAAACCTAAAAAATAAACTAAAATTAAAAACCTAAAAAAATAAATAGAATTAAAATAAATAAACTAAACTAAATTAAAATAAAAAGTGAACTAAAATAAAAATAAGAAATAAAGTAAACTAAAATAAATAAATAATTTGCTAAATATACTAAATTAATGTAAACATACCACTTGACTTAATTTTAAGACAAAAAAAAACTCTTAAAGATAAATCCTAAACCTAAACCCTACCCTGACCCTAGAGCCCTAAACAAATATAAATCCTAAACTAACCCAAAACCCTAAACCCTAAACCCTTGAGATAAAATTAACTCTAAACCCACACCACTGACCTAAGCCCTCCTCTAGGCCTTAAACAAACACATGCCACAAAACCTGCACTAAATGGGTGAGCTTAAGCCCCAACCCTAAACCTAAAACAAATCCTAAACTTAAACATAAACCTAAAGATAAAATAAAATATAAATAAATAAACTAAACTAAATAAATAAAACTAAATAAAATAAAATAAACATGGATAAAATAAAATAAAGATAAAGATAAAATAAATAAAATAAATCTAAACTGTCGGGTTTGCTAAATTTAAAATAAAACTATAAACCAAATCCTACCCTAAACCCTACACTCTAAACCTAAACCTAAAGCTACAATCTTAAACCCTAAACCCTAAATCCTAAACCTTAAAAAACCATACACCCAAAACCCTAACCCTAAACTTAAACCCTAAAAGCATTCACCCTAAAACCATAAACCCTAAACCGTAAACCCTAACACTAAATCTTAAACCCTAAACCCCTAACCTTAAACCTAAACCTAAAGTAACTAAATAAATTAAAAACCCTAAAACTTAATAAACCTAAACCTAAACCTAAGCCCTAAAATTGGGCAAAACCTTGGCGGTAGGAACATCACCGTTAACCAGGCTCAGTCTAGATCTAGCGGTGGAGGCGAAGGTTGAGGCAGCGATTATCATAGTGGAGGTGGGGGAACTGGAGGTGCTGGTGGACGTGGAAGTGGTGGTCAGAGTAGTGGTGATTATGGCAGAGGGAGGAGTGATGGAGGTTGCAGTCGTGGTGGTGGCATAGGGAGAGATCAGGGATATGATGGTGGATCCACTCGAGAGGGGTGGTTATGGAGAAATTGAATAATATGATGACGATCATTTGCTTATGGGCTGTGTCTTTACAATAGAGACGGTTCTAGTTATCTAGGGTTTTTGATTTTCTCTATGAGTGGTCATTTTTGGTCTATGTCATCGCTTCTATCTTAGATAACTTGGTGTGTTATTTGGTCGATGAAATCGAAAGAAGAAATGTTGAATCTGAATTTATTCTTTGTTAAAAAAAACACATAAACCCTAAACCCTAAACTAAAACTTGAACCATAAACTTAAACATAAACGCTAAACCCTAAAACAATTAAACCCTAAACCCTAAATCATAAACCCTAAAATCGTAAACCTTAAACCCTAAACCCTAAACCCTAAAACCAAAACCCTAAACCAAAAAAAACCTAAACCTAAACCTTAAACCCAAAACTAACCTGAAACCCTAAACCCTAAACCCCAAAAAGCTAAAATCCTTAACCTAAATTAAATAAAACCTAAACAAAATAAATATAAAATAATAAAATAAAATAAAAACATAAACTAAAACCTAAACCTAAAGCTACACCTAAACCAAATCCTAAAATGAAAAAAAAAAATACAAAATAAAAACAAAACTAAAATAAAATAAATAAAAACCTAAACTAAACTAAAATTTAAAACAAAATAAAATAAAAACCAAAATAAAATAAAATAAACCTAAAAAAATAGAAAAATAAAACTAAATAAAAACCTAAACCTAAAAAAATAAGCGTAAAACCTAAAGTAAATAAAATAAATCCTAAACCCTAAACCAAAAAAATTCTAAACTTAAAATAAAAATAAAATAAAACTAAACCTAAACTAAAATATAATAAAATAAATTATATAAAACCTAAAGTTAAACCTAAAATAAGCTAAACCTAAACCTAAACCTAAACTAATTAAAATAAAATAAACTAAAAATAAACCTAAACCTAAACTTAAAAATAAATCCTAAAATAAATACCAAAAATAAACATAATAAAATAAAAACCTAAATCTAAACTTAGAAATAAAAAATAAAACCTAAGCCTTAAAAATAAAAAAAATAAAACTAAATTAAAGAAAAAAAACTAATCCTAAACCTAAACCTAAAAAAATGAACTAAAATAAAAAGCCTAAAATAAAAAAAATAAAACTAAAAGAAATAAACTAAACTAAATAAAAGTAAAAATAAACCTAAATAAATAATAAATTAAACTATACTAAAATAAATAAATAAAAACTAAATAAACATAAATGTACTAGTTTACTTACTTTAAAAAAAATAAAAAATAAAATAAAACCCCAAACCTTAAATTAACTAGGCCCTAAACCCAGGCCCTGGCCACAACCTAACCATGAGCCACCCTAAACCCTAAACCCTAAACCACTAAACCTCTTGCCCTACCAGCACCCTAAACCCACCCTAAACCCTAAACCCAAAACCTAAAACCTAAACCTAAATTGGATAAAATAATAATAAAATAAATAAAGTAACTTAAACATAAATAAATAAAATAAAATAAAATAAAATAAACTAAAATAAACCTAAATAAAACCTAAATAAAATAAAACCTAAACATAAAATAAATATACCTAATAAAATGGAATAAAAACTAAATAAAACCTAAACCTAAAAAAATAAACCTAAAAGTAAAACCTAAAAAAAACCTATTCCATAAACTAAAAAAAACCAAAACATAAAATAAACAAAATAAATTAAACCTAAACCTAAACAAAAAATAAATTAAAATAGACCTAAAATAAACCTAAGATTAAAAAACCTAAATAAAATAAAACTTGGCTAGCCCTTTATTGTTGGCTATTTGGTTTAATTGAAGTAAGTTGGCTATGATGGCTGGGATGTTTTCCCTATTATCCTTTTGGATGGTAGCACCATATTTTATTATAACCCTTCTTCTGAAGTTTGGATGCTCACATATCCTGTTGCTCCTTGAGATCAATGTGCCTGACCTGAGCCTTATCTAAGATTTTTATCATTTTGTTTCTTTTGTGTACTTAGCTTGTCCTTATTTCTAAATGCTTATCTCTATCTTAAGTTCTTTGCAGGTTTGTGGCAGGTTTGGGGCTGCAGGTGGTTTGTGCATCTCTGAGAAGATTTCGGGATATATATAGCTTTAGCTGCCCTTCTTAGAATTTTGTTCTATTTCTATCTTAATTTTTGTCCTTTTCTTTATTTTGCTTTAGTTTTCTTGTAATAGGTAGGGGAATTTACCGATTTAGGCTAATTATAGCTCTTTCATCAGTAGTTTAGAGATTTATCCCTTTTGAGGACCTTTTATCCCTTTCTTTTTTGCAATAAAATTCTCCCACTTTTGATTTTTTTTAAAAAAAGCCTTAAGAATGCACAGAACCTTAACGGTAGGAACATTACCATCAACCAGGCTCAGTCAAGATCTGGCAGTGGAGGTGAAGGCGGAGTCGGCAGTTATCACAGTGTTGGTTGGGGATCTAGAGGAGCTAGTGGATATGGAGGTGGTGGTCAAAGCAGTGGTGGTTATGGTGGCGGGAGGAGCAATGGAGGTTACAGCCGTGGTGGTGGTGGAGGGAGAGATCGGGGATATGATGGTGGATCCCGCTACTTGAAAGGCTGCAAGTGGTTTTGATGGGAACTGAAGAAACTAAAAAGTGGCCAATCCGATCTGTTGCTTATGGAACTATGTCTTTATAGTAGAGACGGTTCTAATTATCAAAGGTTTTTAATTTGCTCTATGCATGCCCATTTTTTATCTATGTCGTCGCTTGTGTTTTAGAAAACTTGGTGTGTTACTTGGTTGATGAATTCGAAAAGAAAAAATGAATCATTTGTACTCAAAAAACCATATACCCTAAACTAAAACTAAACATGAACCCTAAAAAACCCCACCCTAAACCCTAAACCCCAAAACCTAAACCCTAAACCTACAAACCCTACCTAAACCTTAAGCCCTAAACACAAACTCAAAAAAAACATAAACCATAAACCCTATGCAAACCCTAAACCCTCAACTCTAAACCTTAAACTAACCTAATCCTAAACCCAAACCACTAAAAGCTAAAGTCAAAATCTAAACTAAATAAAATCTAAAAAATTAAATAAAGAAACCTAAATAATAAAATAATAAAATAAAATAAAATAAAACATAAACTAAACTGAGTAATTAAACTTACACTAAAAAATAAAACCTAAATGATAAAAGTAAACTTAAAGATAAAATATAATAAAGCTAAAATAAAGATAAAATAAAAAAACTAAATAAAAGCTAAACCTAAAAAAAAAAATAAATAAAAAAAAAATAAAATCCTAAACTAAAGAAACCTAAACCTAAAATAAAAAAAAATAAACTTACCTAATTAAACTAAACTAAACTAAAATAAATAAAACCTAAACCTAAACTCAATGATAAAATAAAATAAACTATGCACATACTAAAATAAACAAAACTAAGAAATAAACTGACATGAAACCTAAAACCTAAAACCTAAAATAAAATAAAACCAAACTTAAACTCAAAATAAAAATAAAACCTAAACTTAAAAATAAAATAAAAAAATAAACTAAACTAAAATAAAAACATAAACCTAAAAAAAAATAAAATAAAATGAAAAATTTAAACTAAAATAAACTAAATTGAGTAAAATAAAATAAACCTAAATAAAAAATGGAAAAATAAAATAAAACTAAAATAAATAAAATAAACTAAATAAACCTAAACCTATCATTTTGCATAATTCTTTTGAAAACCCAACCTAGGCCAACCAAAACCACAAGGCCTAGGCACGAGAGAAACCTAGACCACATCCCAAGACCTAGGCCCTGAGCCCTAAGGCCTCAAGGCCTTGACACCAGGCCAGAATCCTGAGCCGTTGGAAAAGGCAGGCCAGGCCTTGGGCCTGACCCTGAGCTGGCTAGAGCCTAGGACTTAAGGCCTAGACCACAGGCCACTAGGCCACAAATACTTTGGGCATTGTTCTGAGCCATGAGCCTGATCCTAAAAGAAACCCAAGACCCTAGCCTGACTAATAGGAGATAAGATAAATATAACCTAAGCTAAGCTGAGCTGACTAAATAAAATAGATAAAATAAGCCCTAAAGATAAGATGATAAACCTACTAGATATAACTAAAGAAATAAAAAAGATAATTACATAAATATAAAATAAACCTAAAATTAAAACTAAATAAAACCACAAAATAAAACTAAAATAAAACCTAAATAAAATAAAATAAAATAATAAGCAAACTAAAATAAAATTAATTAACTAAAATAAACTAAACTAAAAAAAAAATAAAACCTAGGAAAACCTAAATTAACCTAAAACCTAAACTTAAAATAAAATAAATATAAAACTAAACCTAAAACAAAAAAATAAAATAAAAAATAAATAAAAATATAAAATAAACTAAAAGATAAACTGAACATAAACTAAACTAAAATAAACTAAAATAAACAAAACCTAAACAAAAATAAATAAACCTAATATAAATAAACTACACTAAATAAAACCTAAATAAAAATAAAAAATAAAATAAACATAAATAAATAAAAAATAAACTAAATAAACAAAAAATCTACCGGTTTACTTATTTCTTTAAAATAAATCCTAAACCTTAAACAAAAAAATAAAACCCACAAATAAACCTAAAATAAAAACATAAAACCTAAACATAAAAAAAATAATAAAAAAAACCTAAAAATAAAAATAAAATAAAATAAAACTAAACTAAAAATAAACTAAACCTAAACCTTAAAAGAAATTAAAATCAAAACCTAAACTAAATAAAATAAAATAAAATAAATCTAAATAAAATAAAATACAATAAACTAAATAAACCATAAAGGTTTGCTTAATTAAAAAAAATATAAAAATAAAAAAAATAGAAAAAAAATTGAATCTTAAACCCTAAACCTAAACCTACAACCCTAAACTCTAAATCCTAAATAGTAAAACCCTAGACCCTAAACCACTAACCACTACCATAAACCCTGGCTCCCACCACCAAAATCTACCCAGGCCTTAAATCACAAATCCTAGGCTCTAAAAACCTAAAACCCTGACTTAGGCTCTGAGCCAGGCCTACTAAAACCTGAGCCCAAACCCAAAACCCTAAAATCCAAACCATAAACATAAACCTGAGCCACAAATCCTGGCCCTCCATACCACAACCCCAAAACCTAAAGCTAAAATAAATAATAAAATAAATAAAATAAAAAACATAAACAAACCTGATCCTACTAAAACTAAACCAAAACCTAAACTAATAATAATAAAATAAAATGTAAAACTAAATAAAAGATAAAATAAAATACCTTAACTAAAAACTAAAATAAAATTAAAATAAAACCTAAATAAAATAAAAACTAAATAAATAAAATAGCCTGGATAAAATAAAATAAATACTAAATAAAAACCTAAACCAAAATAATCCTAAAAATAAAACCTAAATAAATAAAATATAACCTAAACCCAAAATAAAACCTAAACCTAAAATAAAATAAAATAAACAAAATAAAAAAACCTAAACCCAAACTAAAATAAACTAAACTAAAATAAATAAAACCTAAACTAAACCTAAAATAAACTAAACTAAACTTATAAAAAAAAAATAAACTAAAAAATAAGCTAACTAACTAAAATAAAACCTAAAATAATCCAAATATTAACCAAAACCTAAACTAAAAAAATTAAAATAATAAACTAAACTTAATCCTAATTATAAAAAATAAAACTTAAACCTAAAATAAAATAAAAAAATAAACTAACTAAAACACAAACTAAACGAACCTAAACTTAAATAATAAACCAAAATTAAAAAACAACCTAAATTAAAAAAAAAATTATATAAATAAGCTAAACTAAATATAAATAAAAATAGACCTAAATAAAAATAAAAAATAAAATAAACTAAAATAAAAAAAATTAAATAAACATAAACCTACCAGTTTACTTAATTTTCTTTTAAAAAAACCCTAAACCCTAAATTAAGAAAAAAACCTAAAATAAACCTAAAATAAAACCAAAACCTAAACTAAATAAAATAAAATAAAACCTAAACAAACTAAAAATAAAACATAAAACTATTAGAAAATAAAATTACAATAAACTAAACTAAACATAAACTTAAACCTAAACCTAAAAATAACTATAATAAAAAACTCTAAACTAAGATAAATAAAAATAAACCTAAATAAAAACAAAATAAAATAAACTAAAATAATAAAAAAATAAACTAAATAAACCTAAACTACTGGGTTTGATTAAAAATATAAAATAAAATCCCAAACCTAAACTAACCTAAGCCCACTGACAAAACCACAAGCTAAAACCTAAACCACAAACCACAAACCCTAAATGTAAAACCTTAAACCCTAAAATCTATAAACCTGAGCCACTAGGCCACTAAACTCCATTAAAAAAACCTAAACCCAAACCACAACATAAACTAGCCACACCTGACCACACCACTGAGCCACTAAACCAACCTGCATCCTAAACCCTGGACCACACACTACTAAACTTAAACCTAATAATAAAATAATAAAATAAAACTAAACTAACATTAACTAACTAAACCTAAACTAAATAAAATAAAATAAAATAAAATAAAACTAAACTAAAATAAAATAAATAAAACCTAAACTTACAAAAATAAAATAAAATAAAAGTAAAACATAAAATGATAAAATAAAATATAAATATTAAATAAAACCTAAAAAAGATAAACCTAAAATAAACCAAAATAAATAAAAAAATAAACACAAACCAAATAAATAAATAAAAATAAAATAAATGTAAACTAAACTAAAAATAAACTAAACTAAAATAAATAAAACTTAAACCTAAATCTAAAATAAATAATAAAATAAACTAAAATAAATAACCTACTAAATAAAAAAAAATCTAAAAAATACCAAAAATAACAACTTAAACCTAAACATCAAAATGAAATAAAACCTAAAAAGTTAATAATAAAAATAAAACATAAACCTAAATAAAATAAAATAAAATAAACTAAAATAAATAAACCTAATATAAAATAAACTAAACTAAATAAAAAATAAAACAAACCTAAATAAAAATAAATAAAATAAATAAATAAATAAAATAAAATAAACTAAACTTCAGGTTTGCTTAAATGTTTTTTAAAAAACCCTACTATAAACCACAAAACCCTAAAACCACTAAACAAACTGAGCCTACCTGAGCTAACCACTGAATATAAACTACCCTAACCTGCCCTGAGCCCTAACCATAAACTGCACAACTGAGCTAAAAACATAACCCACAGGCCTGACCCTAGGCCACTAACCATGAATCACAAACCCAACCCAAAACCATAATCCAATCTTGATCAGCAAAATACGCCCTAACCACTAAACCTAAACTAAATAATAAGTACCCAAACCATAACCCCCACAGAACCTAAACTGGGCATGACCACTGACCACAAACCACAAACCTCTAAAAAAACCAAAATACAAACCTAACTAAAACCTACCCACAAACCCACAAACTCTAAACCACAAACCCAGCTAAACTAAACCCTAAACCACAAAACCATAAACCTAAACTCTAATCCCAAAATAATAAAACCACAAACCAAAACCAAACAACAAAAACCCAATCCCTAATAAACTAATGGTGGTGGTGGGAAGGAGATAGAGGATATGATGGTGGATCCCACTACTAGAGGGCAGGTGGTTCTAATGAGGCGAAGAAAGACAGATTCATCTGGCTATGGAAAATTGCCTTCTGATAAGATTCTAATTATCTATGGTTTTTTATTTATTCTATGCATGCTTATTTTTTATCTATATCATCACTTCTGTCTTAAAAAACTTGGAGAGTTGGTTGATGAACCCAAAAAGAAGAAATGTTGAATCATAATTTGTTCACTTTAAAAAATAAATAAAAAACCAAAAACCCTAAACCCTAAAATAGATCCTGAACCCACTTAAACCTAAAACAAATAAACCATAAACCCTAAAACCCTAAACCTAAACCCAAAATCATAAATTATACAAACCACCCAAACTAAAAAAGCTAAAAATACTAAATAAATACAAACCAAAATAAAATAAAAAAAGATAAAATAAAATAAAGCCTAATTTAAAACTAAACCTAAACCTAAAATAAATAAAATAAAAATAAAATAAAACTAAAATAAAATAAATAAAAACTAACTAAAAAAATAAAAAACCTAAATAAAATAAAATCTATACCTAAAATATGAATAAAATAAACCTAAAATAAAACAAAAAAACTAAATAAAAGCCTAAACCTAAAAAATAAACCTAAAAATAAAACCTAAAAATTAATAAAAAAATAAAACTTAAACCCTAAACTAAAAAAAACCATAAACCTAAAATAAAAATAAAATAAACCTAAACTAAAATAAATATATCCTAAACCTAAAATAAACTAAACCTAAACCAAAATTTAAACTAAATTAAATAAAATAAATTAAAATAAACCTATCTGGACTAAAAATAAACCTTAAAATAAATCTAAAATAAAACCTAAAACCTCAACTTGAAAATAAAATAAAAAATCTGAAACCTAAAAGTAAAAATAAAACCTAAACTAAAATAAAATAAAATAAAACTAAACCAAAAAATAAACATAAACCTTGGCTAAACTAAAATAGATAAACTAAAATAAATAAACTAAACTAAATAATAATAAAATTGATCCTAAATATAAATAAAAATAAAATAAACTAAAATAAATAAAAAATGAACTAAATAAAAAATAAATAAACCTAAACTGTCGGTTTTACTTAATTTAAAAAAAAAATAAAAAAATAAATAAATAAAACCCTAAACACTAAAAACCCTAAACCTAAATACTAAACCCTAAACCTAAATCCCAAACTAATGAAACCCATCCTACCACAACCATAAACCCTAAACTTAAAACTCAAAACCCAAAACCCTAAACCCTAAACTAACCTAAACAAGATAACTAAACCTAAACCCTAAAACCTAAACCCAAGCCTACTAAACCCAACCACTGACCTAAACCCAACCCCCAAAAACCCTAAAGCTAAACCTAACCAAAACAAACCCTAAACCTAATCCTAAAGAAACTAAATAAATAAAAAAATAAACCTAAACCCTAAAACATAATAAACTTAAACTTAAACCTAAACCTAAACCCTTATAATGGGCAGAATCTTGATGGTAGGAACATCAGTGTCAACTAAGCTCAGTTTAGATTTGGATGTAGTCGATGGAGGTGATTATAGTGGTGGTTGGGGATCTAGAGATGCTGGTGAATATGGAGGTGGTGGTCAGAGTAATGGTGGTTATGGAGGCAGGAGGAGTGATGGAGGTTATATCGATGGTGGTCATGAAGGAATAGATTAAAAATATGATGGCAGATCTCGCTGCTCGGGAGGTGGTGGTGGTTCTGATGGGAACTAGAGAAACTAAAAAACGGTCAATCCGATCTACTACTTATGGAATTATGTCTTTATAGTAGAGACAGTTCAAGTTATCTAGGGTTTTGATTTACTCTATGTGCTCATTTTTTATTTATCATCATATGTCTTAAATCTTGGTGCGCCATTTGTTTGGTGAAATCGAAAAGAATAAATGTTGAATATGAATTTATTCTCTGTTAAAAAAAACTTTAAACCCTAAACCCTAAACTAAAACCTAAACTATAAACCTAAAACCTAAACTCTAAACCCTAAAACCATAAACCCTAAACACTAAACCCTAAACCCTAAATCCTAAACCCTAAAACCCTAAACCATAAACTTGTTGACCTCACTTTTGGAGTGAGCTCTCAACTTCTTTATCATAGATCTAGGACTCTCATAAACACAAAGACATCCTCAGTCCTAAGAAACTTGTAGTGATTAGGTGAATAACTTAACCACAGAGAGTTAGAAGAGTTAGCCATAGGGTAGGTTGTGCCTTAGGGATTTAGGAGAACTTGCCTACCTTATAGCCCAAACCAAATCCTTACTTCATTCTTCCAAATCAAATCTCAAATTCAAATCTAAATTCCAAAATCAAATCCAACTATCAAATGATTGAAGCCCATGATCAAATTCAAACTCCAAATCCCTTCCTAAGCCCTTTCATTTTATCTTATGGACATAGCCTTAACCAAATTTAAATCAACCCAAATTCAATTGATTTTCTCAATTATGAAATTCAATCTCAAATCAAATTTTAAATCATAAATCAATTCAAAACTCCAAATGGTTAAAACCCAAATCAAATCAAATTCCTGATTTTAGTTATTTTAGCTAAATTCTTGAACTTGGCTAAATAATACCCAAATTAATTCAAAACTCATGGATTTCCTCATGATTCAAATATTCCAACAATAATTGATCCAAATATAAATACAAACTACAATTATCAAACCAAATCCATGCTAACCCAAATTAAACCCAAGTTAGCCCTTTTTCACTTGAAATTGTCATATGAACCAAAATCCATATGGATCCAAATTACTTGAAATTCCATTTGTATTTTCATCTCAAACCCATTGAGCAATATAATTAAACTTGAATCAAGCCATCATCAAGCCAATTAACCCATTTAGGTCCACCTGACCTAAAGTAACCTAAAAGTCCTTTTCAAGCCAAGTTCTAATTCAACCTAAATTGGATTGAACTAAGCCCATCCAAACCTCACAACATGATCAAAAATTGTTCTAGGTTAATCAATAGTCATGAAATCAGTCAAACTAAGTCAACCTAGCTCGTTAACCAAGTTAACATTTAACCCAAATGAAACCCAAATTAGCCAAAATCCTCCATATGCCAAATTGACTGAAACCATTGATTCAAACTCATTCCTAACCAATGATTGAACATGAGCAAACCCTCACTTGAGCCATACAAAGCCCAATTGGCTATTTGAACCAAGTTGACCCAAATTGGCATAAAAAGCAAAAATAGATCAAATCATAATCCAACCCAAATTGATTATAACCAATGGCTCAAGTTCATTCTAAATCACTTATTAAACTTGACCAAAACCATGATTGAGCCCAATTTGACCAATTGGTCAACTTGACCTAACAATTAAATTGACCTAAAGGGTCAAATTAGCCAAAATCCAAATTAATTCCAA
The DNA here is from genome assembly GCA_021442155.1 of Cymbidium sinense. Classification (NCBI taxonomy): domain Eukaryota; kingdom Viridiplantae; phylum Streptophyta; class Magnoliopsida; order Asparagales; family Orchidaceae; genus Cymbidium; species Cymbidium sinense. The sequence continues at coordinate 200,958,851 of CM038214.1, forward strand.
ATTAAACCAAACCAAAGCCTACAATCATTTTCAATTAGCTAATTGAACTTGACCCAAACCTTGGTTTGACCCAATTTGACAAATTTGTCAACTTGACCCAACCTAACCTAATTTGACCTAAATAGGTCAAATCAAAAACCAAATAAACTCGAAATAACTTGAAATTTGGGCTAACCACTTTTGACCCATCCCAAATCCACTGAAACCAAACCCATAGCAAAATAACCATTTTGCCATTAGGTTTAGGGCATCCCATGAGATAAGACACATGCTCATTTGGTCATTTTAACCCCCAAACCACTTGGCACCCAATCATAGGTCCACTTAGGCACCTAGGACCATGGTTGACTTGACCAAAAGGTGGTTGGGAAGGCCATGATCCATGGAGAGGTGAAATCACCTCCCCATCCCCAATGAAGCTTTCCAAACAATAATAGACACCCATTACTCCCTTGGCCACCTCCACACCTCACCCAACCAAAGCGAGCCACATCATGCACCCAAGGACCTCCACCACCCTCAATTTGGCCAATTGATCAAGAAAAATCAAAGAAGTCTGGCATCGATCCAAGGAATGAGGGGGTATACCTCCTCATTCTCACTCAAACTCAAACATTCACACTCGATTCATCTCTAGCAGCCAAGGAGAGAGTTCCCAAAGTAATTTCCAAGCCTTCCCAAGCTCCTCAAAATCCCCATTCTCAATTTTATGCAAAACTAAAATAGGGGAGGCCACCTTCGATTCTCATTTGCTTAAACCTCCACCAAAGTGCAATTAACTTTGCACACCCCTTTTTTGGAGCCAAATGAGTGAGAATAAATCATTTCCCAAGCTTCTCGATAGCCAGAGGGTAGAGTTCGATCAAGCCTGAGCACCTACGCCTACTGGATTGGTCTTTTGAGAAAACTACACAAATCAAAGCTTAAGTAGCTCAATAGAGCTCTATTTCTACAAAACAAAACTTCCTCAATCATTGGAACCATCGGTCATAAGCTCCAGTTAGGTATGCCATTGAAATCGATCCTTGAATGAAAATAGGTTAGTCTTTTGTGAAAGAAATTTTCATGTCATGTGATTTCATCTTATTGTGCTTCCACGAAGGATCATTTTCATCTCCATCGAAGAGTGAGCTCGGATTGAGCAAATATGGATGGATGCCATTGTTGATGCTGGGAGGAGATAGATCATGATGCCATCCCGTGATCGGATGAATGGTCCTGATCTAATCACACTTAGAGCCTCTGATTAATCCTTCAAATCTTAGATCGGACGGTCCATGGAGTTACCGTGTGCACCACCATTTGATTCATCACTTGGATGTGATAACTTAAATATCAAATCCCATCGCACCATAATGGAAAGCACGTTATGTCAGCCGCCATGTGGCCTGATGGGATTAAGGCTCTAATTAGGGCTAATTAACTAGTTTTTAATCCTAAAAATTCCTAAATTCATAACTAATTCTAGAAAATCCAAAAAAATACAAACTTAGGCTCATTTTAAAGATATTTTAGAGTAGAATCTAGAAATATTATTATTAGTTGATTTTGAATAGTGGATTTGGATTAATTAAAGTTTAATTAGAAATATAATCAGCCTAATTATTCCTTAATTAATCATCTAATTAATCTCAAACTTTTGTGCATGTTAAGGGGATCTCTGCCTCCCTATTTTTGGATTTTATTGGTTGTTTAATTAGGAAACCAATGGGTTAAGCCTTAATAACTTTCTCAATGTAATTAGTGATAATTAAGCAAATGAATAATAAATTAATCAATCATAAGCTTATTAACCTTTGTTAATGATGATGAAGTCTAGAGAAATGGATTGGGACTCTTCCAATCTTTTCTTTAAGTCTTCTAATCCTCTCTTAAATAATTAATCAACACCTAATTAATTAATAACAAGATTAATCAAAATCCAAATCATACCTCAACTTTAATCAACTAATTGAAAGGATTTAGGATTGAGACTTAGGCTCCCTTCTTTGTCTTTCTCTAAGCCCATCCGATTTTGATTGGTTAAGGTTAATTAAAGTTTAATTAGTTAATTAACAAATTTAATTAATTTAATTGAATCTATTTCTCTAATTTAATCTGGGTAGCTCTTTGGGTGTTCAATAATCCAAAGGGGAGGTAATGAAATTATGATTAGCTCACATGTGTGAGAATACTATAAAAGTAGTTAAGTGAGATCCCTTAAGCTTAATTAACTAGTAATCGTGAGCTAATTGAATTAGTCCCCTTTCATTTCTTAGGAGCATTGCAAATTTACTTTCCATGTGGTTGCATATAATATTGGCTCATTATTAATTAGTAAATTAACTTAAGGTGATGTAGGTAAGGGTTAATTAATTGGCTTAATTCATACCCTAACCTAATTAAACCATAAAATCAACTTAAATACTTCTTCATTAAATCAAATTAACTCACACGTGAGGAATGGGATTAGGATCAGCAAATCTCTTTCATTTCCTAAATCAAGTCAAACTAAAAATTAAGAAATCTCATTAAAAGACTTTGGTTTATTTTAAGTGGCTTTAATTAGTATGAATCTCCTTAGGAATTAATTACGATGAATGAGATAATGTGCTTAATTCCTTTATTTTTTTCCAATCATGTTAAATGTTGCTTCCCATGTGTAATCATGCATTCATTCCTTTTAAAATTAACTAAATGAAATGGTTTCTTTTATGTAAAATTGCATGTGTTGATTTAAATTTAAAATAAGTGTGGCTATTATCACTATTAAATCAAAAGTTATTTTCAAAAGCTCATAAATCAATTATAATAAATGGAGTGATGGTAATTACAAATATCTATAGGTTTGCATGTGTTGATAATATAAGATATGTAATATGAAGCTCTCTTTCCTTATCTTACATGTATTCACATAGGAATTACAAATGTATAGTTCATTTGAAAAGCACACAACATTTGTCTAAACCTATTCCTATGCATTTCCACATTAAAACTTAGGAAGAATTTCATACCACATATGTAAATCATATAATAAAATAAAATATGAGTTCTTGCATGAGTTCTTCTTCTTGTGGCTCTTTTCATACATTCACCTATATCTGAGAAAAGTGGTATATTACCTGACACCTGGGCAAGGCTTTAAGTAGCCCTAAGTAGGTCTTATACCTTATGCCCCTGGCACAGAACAATGGTGTCGTACTCGCTTAAAACTCTTATACATGTGTATGTGTGATGTGGCCAATGAATAAGAATCATAAGTCATATAAATCAAATACAATTTTTGCATGAGTTTTTCCTATCCTTATAGTTACTTATACATCTATATGTATCTAAGAAAAGTGGTATATTAGGACACCAGACGAGGCTTTAAGTAGCCCTAAGCTTTGTACCTTATCTTGGTGCAACAATAATGATGTAACTTAAAACTTTTATACATGTGAATGTGTATCTAGCTAATGAATGAAAAATCCTCTTTCTATTAAAAAGGCATGCATTCATAATTCAATCAAATGAAATATTTAAATTTCAAACACACTTCTTTGCATTCATCATTCAAGTATGCTAAAATATAAATTGGATGTATAGGAATGCATAGGATTTAATCATATGCATGATATACATGATAGAAAGAAATGAATAAACATGTGTTATGTTACGACAATTCATTCTAATTAATCTTTAGATGCCTTTCTTATTGAATAAGGTTATTTAGAGTGAACCTAAACTTTGGACTAATTAAAACATATAATATGCTATTCACTAAAGGAAATTGATTAATTAACTTGATTTAGAAGTGACTTGTTAGGGATGAAAGAGAGGTTCTCTCTTCTTCTCTTATAACACTTAGTTGTTAAGTGACCATATGAAATGAAAGAAAACACTAAGTAAAATCTTTAAATCAATCAAATCACTTGAAGAAAAATCAACCACTTTATAAATTAAATCCTCACACTTAGCAAATTATAACTCTAAAGCCTAGTTAGACATACCACACAAGCTTTAATTCACATACTAGATTAAGTCACCATTTATAGATTTATGTAGGGAGGTGTATGGTTTGATGTATGCTTGTTTCATGTATTATTGTAGACGATGTTAGGGTGAATGTGTGTAGCTGATGTTAGTCTAATATTAGTAATCATGCTGTGCTTAAGGGGCTAAATAAAAAATATAAATGCTTTTTATATGCAGTTGCTTAGCCCCAAGCATAACTCCAAGTTAAGACCCATGGGTGCTAAGTCCAAAATTATTCATATAACTGTTGGGTTGTATGGTGTGTTTAGCTAACATTTGTTTTCCAGGTGTAGCTAGATTTACTTTCCTTCTTTTAATGTAATTTTGCATTAGGATTAGGATGAGTATTATGATATATTAGGATGAGCACTGGTTATAAGACTAAGTCTTATGTACCATGTGATGCCTTTGGAGCAAGCATATCCAAATCAATCCAAAAAGAAGGAAAAATAGAGAAAATTAAATGAATAAATGGAAGATGAAGAAATGAAGAAGGAAGAATGAAGAATGAAGACCCCATAACATTCATCATTTGTAATTATAATTATTCTCTTGTAATCAGGGTTGTATAAGGGTAGAACTCAACTACCCACTTTTTTTTTTGGGATGTATGGTGGTACCCGATCACATTGGCCTTTTATTCTTTTGCGATAGCTTTATAAAACTTGTTTGATGTTTTGTTTAGCTTGTGCATTAGAAAAAGCATGCCTTTTTCATAGTTTGTTTATGTGTGGTGATTGTTGTATGGCCTGGATGCAATTAAGTTTTCAGGATAAAAATAAATTTTTTATCTCATTAACAACTCATAACTAAACTTTTAAAACAACGCATAATCTCATATAAAAACATAGGCATTAAATCAAGATAGTAAAATATTTAGTAACCCCTTAGCTAGATGTTATATGTTTAATATCATGCATAATGATCTTGTTTCACTCTTGTTAAGAGAGGGCTTCCATCTTTGCTTGATAGAATGGGCTTAACATTTGAGAGCCTATGATGGAAGAACACCTATTTCCCTTTTGATTTGGCCCATAATCAACTTCTCATGCATTTAGGAAAACAAAATCCTATAGCCTATGTCAAAACAAAGAGTCCTAAATTAAATAAAATTTGATAAGAATTTGCATTAGATTTAAGTCAAGATTCATTCATACCCCTCATGCTCTAGTCTCTTAGGGAGGTTTAAGGACTTAGTCTTTTTTCTAAATAATAACAACCTAGCCATCTCGCAAAAGCATATGACTTGCCTACATGGATTTAAAGCATTAGAGGAGTTAGTTGGTGCCACCTGTGTGATAATAAGTCCGGGGTTTACTCTCTTATGGAGGTAAACCATATAACCACTTTCCCCTTAGATTTAGGTCATGCTTTGGGCCTCGCCAAAGTTCCCTAGATTTAGGATCTAAGGTTGATGTTTCCCTTCACGGGCTACAAGAAAAAATCCTCACCTCAGCATTTTTACACTCTTGTATTGTGGAATTATAAGTCCTAGATTTCTAATAAAATTTCAAATCAAATAAATAAATCTCTTCAATTTTAAATATTTAAAGCCCAACCATAGGATAGATTGGACTGCTCACTATGTTTCCTAGTATCATGAGTACTCCCTACTCATCTCCTTTGGTTTATATCATAACTCTTCCTTTTTGATCCATCCCACTTGATGTTCTTAAATACAACCAATTTATTGATAGTCCTATCTTTGAATTCTTTGGAGATAATAATCACTACTATAATAGAGAGTATTCTTAATAGATTCATGTTTTTTAAGATGTAATTAACTATGGGGGCTTGCCTACATAGGGAACTTAATGAACCCGGTTTAAATAAACCCTGCTTTACTTTTCCATGTAAAGTATGGGAAAAATCTCAGGTATATTCGAAGACCCATCATACCTTAGGATTCCTTATTAAGTGATTAGGTCCATCGTAGGGTAGTGATATCTATCTTTTGAGATAGTGCACTATTCTTTGATGTCGTACAATCACCTCGATAAGTATATCCTCAGATCTATGTGTTGCCCCCTCACAAATACACATACAAATGAAACTAAAAATAAACACCACAAAACCCTAAACCATAAACCCTAAACCCTAAATCCCAAACCTTAAACACTAAACCCTAAACCTTGAAAACCCTAAACTCTAAATTCTAAATAGTAAACCCTAAACCCTAAACCTTAAACATAAACCCTAATCCTACAACCCTAAACCCTAAACCTACAACCTTAAACCCTAAACCCTAAAACCATAAACCCTAAACCTTAAACTGAAACCTAAAACAAAACCCTAAACCTAAACCCTAACACTAAACCCTAAACCCTAAATCCTAAAACCTAAACCCTAAACCTAAACCCTAAACCCTAAACCCTAAAAACCCTAAACCACAAACATTAAACCCTAATTTCTGAACCCTAAACCCAAAACCCTAAAACCCTAAACCAAAAGCCCTGAACCCTTAACCCTAAACCCTAAACCCCAAACCCTAAACACTAAACCTTAAACCATAAATCCTAAAACCTAAAAACATGAACCTAAACTAAATAAAACTTAAAATAAAATAAATAAAAAAACCTAAACCTAAATAAAATAATAAAATAAAATAAAATAAAAACCTAAACAAAAACCTAAACCTAAACCTAAAACTAAACTTAAACTTAAAAATAAAATAAAATAAAATATGTGAACTAAACTAAAATAAAGTAAATAAAACCTAAACTAAACTAAAATATAAAATAAAGCTCAAAATAAAAAAACACTAAATAAAATAAAAACTGAACCTAAAATAAACATTAATTAAACCTAAAATAAAATAAATAAAATTGAATAAAAACCTAAACCTAAAAAATGAACCTAAAAATAAATAAAAAATAAAACCTAAACCATAAACTAAAAAAAACCTAAACCTAAAAGAAAAATAAAATAAACACAATAAAATAAACCTAAACTAAAATAAACTACACTATACTAAATAAAAGCTAAACCTTAATCTAAAATAAATTACACCTAGACCTAAACATAAACTAAGTAAAATAATATAAACTAAAAATAAACATAACCTAAACTAAAAAAATTACCCAAAAATAAACTTAAAATAAAAACCTAAAACTTAAACCTAAAAAAAATAAATAAATAACCTAAACCTAAACCTATAAATAAAAAATAAAATCTAAACATAAAAAATAAAATAAAAATAAAACTAAACTAATAATAAACCTAAATTTAATCTAAAAAAATAATACCTAAAAATAAAACTAAACAAAAAAATTAACCTAAACATAAACATAAAACCTTAAAAATAAAGTAAAATAAAAAACCTAAACAAAACTAAATAAACCTAAAATAAATAAACTAAACTAAATAAAAATAAAAATGAACTCAAATAAAAATAAATAATAAAATAAACTACAATAAATAAAAAATAAACAAATAAACCTAAACCTACTAATTTACTTAATTAAAAAATAAATTAATTAATTAAATAACGTTAAAACCTAAACCCTAAACCCTAAACTCTAAATCCTACACCCTATACTCTAAACCCTAAATCCTAAACCTTAAACTATAAACCCTAAACCCTAAATAACCCCAAACCCTAAAACCCTAAATTCTAAACCCTAAACCCTAAATCCAAACCCTAAACCATAAACCCTAAAGCCAAAACCCCAAACTCTAAAGCCTAAACTCTAAACCTTAAACCCTAAAACCTAAACCCTAAACTAGCCCTAAATATTAAGCTATCCCTAAACCCTAAACCCTTAGGCCTAAAAACTAAACCCTAATCCCTAAACCCTAAACCTTAACCATAAATCCTAAACCCAAACCTTACTAGAGGTGTTGGTGGATATGATGGTGGATATAGAGGTGGTGGTTTTGGAGGTGATCTGAGGTGGGGGACTAGAGGTGTCGATGGATCTAGAGGTCCCGTGGATATGGAGGTGGTGGTAGAGAGAGAGAAATAAAGGTTACAACCATGGTGGTGCCGGAGGGATAGATCAGGGATATGGTGGTGGATCCCGCTACTCCAGAGGAGAGGGTGGTTCTTATGGGAACTGGAGAAACTGAAGCACGATCGATCCAACTTGCTACTTATGGAACTGTGTCTTTATAGTAGAAATGGTTCTAGTTACCTCCAATTTTTGATTTACTCTATGCGTGCTCTTTTTTTATCTATGTTGTCTCCTACATTGTTGATAAAATCCAAAAGAAGAAATGTTGAATCTGAATTTGTTCTCTATTAAAAAAAAACTTTAAACCCTAAACCCTAAACCCTAAACTAAAACCTTAACCCTAAACCTTTAACCCTAAAAACCCTAAAAACCCTAAAACCATAAACACTAAACCCTAATTAACCTAAACCCTAAACCCTAAACTAACATAAACCCTAAACCCTAAACTAACTTAAATCCCTAACCCTAAATCCTAAACCGTAAACCCTAAACCCTAAAATAAAACCCAAACATAAAATAAGAATAAAAAAACCAAAAATAAAATAAAATAAAAATTAAATAAAAACCTAAGCCTAAAAAATAAATCTAAAAATAAAACCTAAAAATAAATAATAAAAAAACATAAACCCAAAACTTAAAAATAACCTAAACCTAAAATAAATTTAATAAAATAAACCTAAACCTAAACTAAAATAAACTATACTAAAATAAATAAAACCTAAACCTAAATTTAAAATAAACTAAAGCTAAACCCCAAATTAAATAAAATAAAAGAAAATAAAAATAAACCTAAATCTAAAATAAAAAATAAAACTTAAAAATAAACCAAAATAAAAACCTAAAATTAAAAATTAAAAATAAAACTTAAACCTAAAAAAATAAAAATAAAAAAAACTACGAAATAAACCTAAACCTAAACCTAAACCAAAAAAATAAACTAAAACAAAAAATCTAAAGTAAAATAAATAAACTAAACAAAATAAGAATAAAAATAAACCTACACAACAACAACAACAACAACAAGCCTTTATCCCACTAAGTGGGGTCGGCTACATGAATCCTATGTCTCCATTGTTCCTATTATATGTGAAATTCTCAAAAGAATAAAAATATACCTAAATAAAATAAAGAATACAATAAACTAAAATAAATAAAAAAATAAACAAAATAAACCTAAACCTATCGGTTTACTTAATATAAAATAAATAAATAAATAAAACCCTAACCCTAAACCCTAAACACTAAAACTAACCTTTAACCCTAAAATATAAACCCTAAACCTACAACCCTAACCCCTAAACCCAAACCCTTAACCTTAAACCAAAACCCTAAACCCTAAAACCCAAAACCCTAAATCCTACATCCTAAACCCTAAAACCTACAACCCTAAACACTAAACACTAAACCCTAAACCCTAAACCCTAAACCCTAAACCCTAAACCCTAAACCTTAAACCCTAAACACTAAAAACCTAAACCTAAAAACCTAAACCTAAACTAAATAAAACCTAAAAATAAATTAAATGAAAAAACCTAAACCTAAATTAAATAAGAAAATAAAATGAAATAAAAACCTAAACTAAAACCTGAACCTAAACCTAAAAAAATATAAGAAACTAAATTAAAATAAAATAAATAAAACCTTAAACTAAACAAAAAAAAATAAACCTAAAAATAAAAAATAAAAAAAAATAAAAATGAAATATAAAATAAAAATAAAACTAAATAAAAACCTAAACCAAAAAAATAAACCTAAAAAAACCTATAAATAAGTAAAAAATAAAACCTAAACCCTAAACTAAAAAAAAACCTAAACCTAAAATAAATAAAGAAGATAAATCTAAACCTAAACTAAAATAAACTAAACTAAAATAAATGAAACCTAAACCTAAACTTAAAATATACTAAACCTAAACCCTAAACCAAATAAACCAAAAATAAACCTAAACTTAAGCTAAAAAAATAAACCGAAAATAAAAACCTAAAACCTAAACCTAAAAAAAATAAAATAAAAATCCAAAATTAAACCTAAAAATAATTAATAAAGCTTAAACCTAAAATATAAAATATGAAAAATACTAAACTAAAAAATAAACATAAGCGTAAACCTAAACCTGGAAGATAAACTAAAATAAAAAACCTAAACTAAAATAAATTAACCTAAAATAAATAAACTAAACTATATGAAAAAATAAACCTAAAATAAAATAAAATAATAAAATAAATAAAATAAAGATAAACTAAATAAATGTAAACTATTTGGTTTTAATTTAAAATAAAAAACCTAAACTACACAAACCATGAATCTAAACCCAAAAAAAACCTAAATAAATCCACAAATCCTAAACTATAACCCAAACCTGACACTAAAATAATAAAAATCTTAACTCTAAACCCTAAACTTAAACCCTAAACCCTACTTAAACCCTAAATCTTAAACCACAACCCTAATCCTAAATCTTAAACCCTAAACCCTAAATCACTAAACCTAAATATCCTAAAAACTAAAAAAAATAAAAAACCCTAAATAAAATAAAAAAACATAACCCTAAATGCAAAAGTTAACCCTAAACCCTAAACATAAACTTTGAAAATCTAAACCTCACTAAACTAAATAAACTAAACCTAAACCAAAATGAAAATAAATAAATAAAACAAATAATAATATAAATAAAATAAAATATAAACTAAAATAAATAAACTAAATAAAATAAAAAGTAAACTAAACTAAACCTAAACCTAAGCTAAAATAAAATAAATTAAACTAAACTAATCCTAAACCTAAATCTAAATCCTAAACCTAAACTAAATAATAAAATAAACTAAAAAATAAATTAAAATAAACTAAATAAAACCTTAAACTAAAATAAACTAAACTAAACTAAATAAACTAAACTTAAAATAAATTAAATAAACTAAATAAATGAAAATTAAACTAAATAAAAGAAACCTAATCTAAATAAATAAAACCTAAACTAAATAAATAAACCAAATCTAAAAATAAACTAAACTAAACAAAACAAAAATAAACCTAAACCTAAACTTAAAAACTAAACTACATAAACTTAAAATAAATAAATGAAATAAACTAAAATAAAATAGACTAAACCTAAACTAAATAAACTTAAACCTAAACCTAAACCTAAACTAAAAATAAATAAACTAAACTAAAGAAATAATCCTAAACTAAATGAACTAAATAAAAACTAAAATAAAAATAAACCTAAACCTAAACTAAACTAAATAGATAAACCTAAACTAAAATAAAAAATAAACCTAAACCTAAACCTAAACCTAAAGCCTAAATAAAAATAAACGTGAACCTAAACCTAAATAAACCTAAAAAACTTAAACTAAAATAAACATAAACTAAAATAAAATAAAATATAATAAAATAAACTAAAAAATCAACCTAAACCTAAATAAAATAAACCTAAACTAAATAAACCTAAAAGAAACCAAAACTAAACAAAATATGTAAACTTAAATAAACAAACCTAAAATAAAATAAAACCTAAATCAAAACCTATACATAAACTAAACTAAATAAATAAACTAAACTAAAATAAACCTAAACTAAATAAACTTAAAAAATAAACCTAAACTAAATTAACCAAAAAAATAAAAAACTAAATAATAAATAAAATAAATCAAACCTAAATTAAACTAAAATAAATAAATAAATAAATAAAACTAAACTAAAAAAAACTAAATAAAACTTAAAACTAAACTAAAATAAATAAAATTAATAAATGAACTAAACTAAACTAAATAAATAAATTAAACTAAATTAAAATTAATAAACCTAAACCTAAACTAAATAAATTAAACTAAATAAATAAACCTAAACTAAATAAATAAACTATAAAAAACTAAACCTAAACTAAACTAAATTAAACCTAAACTAAATCCTAAACTAAACTAATAATCCAAACTAAACTAAACTAATAAAATAATAAACCTAGACTAAACCTAAAAATAAATTAAACAATTAAAGAAAACTAAAATAAACTAAATAAACTAAAATAAATAAACCTAAACTAAACTAAAATAATAAATTAAAATAAACTAAATAAATAAATAAAATAAACCAAACTAAAACTAAATAAACCTAAACTAAAATAAATAAACTAAATCAAATACTAAACTTAAACTTAAACTAAACTAAATAAATAAAAATAAAAACTAAACTAAACCTAAACTAAAATAAATAAACTAAATAAACTAAAACAAAAAACCAAAATCATAAAAATAAACTAAATGATTAAATAAAATAAAAAAAAAACTAAATAAATAAAACTAAACTAAACTAAAATAAACTAAATAAAACCTAAAATAATCCAAAAATAAACCTAAAAAAAACTAAAATAAACCTAAACCTAAACTACTAAAATAAATAAACTAAAATATAAACCTAAAATAAATAAACTAAACTAAAATAAAATGAACCTAAACTAATAAAAATAAATAAATAAACCTAAACCTAAAAAAATAAACCTAATGTAAACTAAACCTAAACTTAAACAAACTAAATAAACTAAACTAAATAAACTAAACTAAAATAAACCTAAAATAAACTAAAACTAAATAAAAAATAAATCTAAACCTAAACTAAACCTAAACCTAAATAAATAAATAAAAATAAACTAAACAAATAAATAAACTAAACCTAAACCTAAAATTTTAAACTAAATAATTAAACTAAAATCTAAACTAAAAACTAAAACTAAACAAAATAAACAACTAAACTAAAAATAAAACTTAAATTTAAACCTAAACCTAAAACAAAAAATAAAACTAAACTAAAATAAATGTAAACTAAATCAAACCTATTAATAAATTAAACCTAAAAATAAACTAAACCTAAATAAATAAACTCACCAAAAAACTTAAACCTAAACCTCACCTAAATCTCCTAAATCTAAACTAAATAAACTAAAATAAATCTAAACCTAAACCTAAATAAACATAAACAAATAAAATAAACCTAAACTAAAACAAAAAAAAATAAATAAATATAAAACTAAACTAAACCTAAACAAAACTAAAAATAAATAAAGAAACTAATAAAATAAACCTAAACCTAAACCTAAAATAAACTAAATTAAACTAAAAAAAAATAAAATAAAAACTAAAACTTAAAATAAACCTAAACCTAAACCTAAAATAAACTAAACTAAATAAAGAAACCTAAATTAAACTAAATTAAACTAAATAAACTAAATAAACCTAAACTGATAAATAAATAAATTATATAAAATAAACTAAACAAAGCAAACCTAAACTAAAACCTAAACCTAAACTAAAATAAAATAAAGCAAACCTAAACCTAAACCTAAGCTAAACCTAAACTTAAACATAAAAATAAAATAAACCTAAACCTAAACTTAAACTAAACCTAAATAAACTAAATAAAACCTAATCCTAACTAACTAAAATAGACTAAACTAATAAACTAAATGAGCTAAACTAAAACTAAAATAAACTAAAATAAATAAACTAAAAATAAAAAACCTAAACCTAAAATAAATAAACTAAAATATATAAAACTAATTTAAAAATAAATAAAATAAATAAACTAAATAAACTAAACCTAAACTAAACCCTAAACTAAACCTGCATAAACCTAAACCTAAACTAAAAAAAAGATAAAATAAACTTATAAAACCTAATAAACCTAAACTAAATCAAAATAAACTAAACTAAATAAATTTAAACCTAAACCTAAACCTAAACTAAATAAATAAACCTAAACATAAACTAAACTAAAATAAATAAATAAACCTATGCCTATTAAAATAAACCTAAATGAAACCTAAACCTAAAATAAACTAAAATAAATAAAAAATAAATAAACATAAACTATAAAATAAACTAAACCTAAACCTAAACTAAACCTAAACTAAACTAAAGTAAACTAAATAAAATAAACTAAATAAATAAACCAAAACTAAAATAATTAAACCTAAATGTAAACCTAAAATTAAATAAATAAACCTAAAGACCTAAACCTAAAAAAATAAATAAAAATAAATAAACTTAAACTTAAAAACTAAAAGATAAACTAAATAAAACTAAAATAAACCTAAATAAATAAACCTAAACCTAAAATAAAATAAAATAAAGAAAATAAAGAAAATAAAATATAAACCTAAACCTAAACCTAAAACTAAATAAATAAATAAACCTAAACTAAACTAAATAAACTAAAACCAAAATAAATTAAACCTACTAAAACTAAACTAAATCCTAAACCCTAAACTTCTAAATAAACTAAAAACCTAAACTAAATAAATAAACCTAAACCTAACCTAACAAAACCTAAAATAAAACCTACCAAAAGAAATAAATAATAAATAAACCTAAACTAAACCTAAAATAAAAAACAAAACCTAAACCTAAAATAAAATAAAATAAAACTAAACACAAAAAATAAAACTTAAAATAAACCTAAACTTAAAAAAAAGTAAAAAGATAAATAAACCTAAACCTACACCTAAAAATAAAAAAAAAACTTAAACTTAAAGAATAAATTAAAAATAAAACTTAACTAAAATTTAATCTAAACATAAACCTTAAAAAAAACTAAAATAAAACCTTAAAAGATAAATAAACCTAAAATAAATATACTAAACTAAAATAAGAATAAAATAAAATAAACAAAAATATATAAAAGATAAACTAAATAAATCTAAACCAACCAGTTTACTTATTTAAAAATAACCCTAAATCCAAAATCTTAAACCCAAAACCTTAAATAAAAATACTAACCCTAAACCCTAAAAACCCTAAACCCAAAACTCTAAACCCTAAAATCTAAACCCTAAACCCTAAACCCTAAACCCTAAACCCTAAACCTTAAACTCTAAATGCTAAACCCTAAACCCTAACCGTAAATCCTAAACCATAAACCCCAAACACTAAACCCTAAACCCCAAACCCTAAACCTAAATTGAAAGTATCTAAATAAATTAAAAAAATAACCTTAAAACCTAATAAACTTAAACCTAATCCTAAACCATAAAAATGGGCAGAACCTTAATGGCAGGAACATCACCATCAACCAGGCTCAGTCTAAATTTGGCAGTGGAGGCGAAGGCAAAGGCGGCGGTTATCACAGTGGTGATGGGGGATCTGGAGGTGTTGGTGGATATGTGGTGGTGGTCAGAGCAGTGGTGGTTATGGAGGTAGGAGGAGTGACAGAGGTTTTAACCATGGTGGTGGCGGAGGGAGAGATTGTAGATATGATGGCGGATCCTGCCACTCGAGAGGCCGGGGTGGTTCTGATGGGAACTAGAGAAATTGAAGAATGGCCGATCCGATTTACTGCTTATGGAACTGTACCTTTATAGTAGAGATGGTTATAGTTTTCTAGGGCTATTGATTTGCTCTATGCATGCTTATTTTTTATCTATGTCATCACGTATGTCTTTGAGAACTTGGTGTGTTAGTTGATTGAAGAGATAAAAACTAAGAAATGTTGTATATGAATTTGTTCCCTATTAAAAAAACCAAAAAAACCAAAAGCCCAAAACTAAAATGAACTCACTTAAAACTAATATATAAATAAAATAAAAATAATAAAAAACCTAAACCTAAATGCTAAACTCTAAAATGAATAAATCCTAAACCCTAAACCTAAACTCTAAACAAGAAAATAATAAACCTAAACTAACTAACTAAAACTAAACTAATAAATAATAAACAAAACTAATAATATAATAAACAAAACTAATTATAAACTAAAATAAACTAATAAAAAACTAAACTAATAACTAAATAAATACTAAAAACTAATTAATAATAATAAAACTAACTAATTAATAAACAATTAATAACAAATAAACTAATAATAACTAAGTAAAAATAAACTAAAGTAATAAAACTAATAAAAACTAAACTAAATCTAAACTATTAACTAAAACTAAACTAATAAAACTAACTAAATTAAACTAAAATAAAATAACTAATAATAATAACTAATAAATAAACCTAAACCCTAAACATAACTAACAAATTAAATAACTAAATAATAATAAAACTAAACCCAATAACTAAACTAATATTAACTAAACTAATTAAATAAAATAAATAACTAATAAACTAAAACAAATAAACAAACTAAATAATTAATAAAAAACTAATAATAAAACTAAAGAAACTAAAACTAAATAACTAATAATAAATAACACTAAAATAATAAACTAATAATAAATTAAACTAAATAAACTAATAATTAAACTAATAATAATAATAATAAACTAAACTAATAATAAACTAAATAATAAATAAAACCTAAATAAATATACTAAATCTAATAATAATAAACAAACTAAGAAACTAATAATAAACTAATAAAACTAACTTAACTAATGCGGATAAATAATAATAATAAAAAATAAACTAAACTAAAAACTAATAATACTTAAAAAAACACTAAATAATAATAAAACCTAATAACATAAAAACTAAAAGCTAAGCTAAATAAATAAACCTAAATTTAAACCTAAAACTTAAAATAAAACCTAAAAAATAAACTAAATAAAATAAATAAATAACCCTAAACCTAAACTAAACTAAATAATAAACTAAAACTAAATAATTAAGTAAAAATAAAATAAACCTAAACCTAAAGCCTAAACCTAAAGAAACTAAAACTAAACCCACACAAACCTAGGCTAAAATAAACTAAGAAACTAAAGCTAAACTAAATAAAATAAACTTAAACTAAACTGAAGCTAAATCTAAGCTAAAACATAAACCTAAACTGATTCTAAATATAAAATAAACAAAATAAAAAAACCTAAACTAAACTAAACCAAAATAAATAAACCTAAAATAAAATAAATTAAATAAATTAAGCTAAAATAAAACCTAAAACTAAGCTATAAATCCTGAGACCTAAAAACTAAAAGTAAACTGGCTAACTTAAATAAATAAAAAATAAACCTAAATTAAAATAAATAAATTAAATAAATTAAATAAACATAAACTAAACTAAATAACCTAAACTATAAACCTAAAATAAAAAAAAATAAAACCTAAATCTAAATAAACCTAAAATTAAACAAATAAAATAAACTAAACTAAATAAATAAACCTAAATTAAACTAAAACTAATTACTAAACTAAAACTAAAATAAAACACAAAAAATAAACTAAACTGACCTAAAATAAAACTAAATAAAACTGAGCCTAATAAAATATCTGGCTAAAAATAAATAAATAAAAAAATGAAACTAAAACTGAAGCTATAAACTAAAACTGGACCACAAACTAATAAAAGATAAAACTAAATAAACTAAACTAAATAAACCTAAAATACTATGTAAATAAAATAAAACCTAAACTAAAATAAAAAAATAATATAAACTAAACCAAAGTAAATAAATAAACTATAAAGAAATAAAATATAAACTAAACCAATACTAAATAAAATAAACAAACCCTACCCAAAAATAAAATAAAACTAAGACTAAACTAAATAAAACCTAGCTTAAACTATATAAAATAAATAAATAAATAAATACATAAACTGGCTAAATAAATCTAGACTAAAATAAATGAACTAAACTAAACTAAAAATAAAACTAAATAAACCTAAACCAAAACCAAACCAAAACTAAATAAAACTAAAACTAAACCTAAAAAAAAAACTAAACTAAACAAAAATAAATAAAACAACTAAAGCTAAAATAAACCAAATAAATAAACATAAATAAACCTAAAATAGATAAACCAAATAAAATAAAATAAAACTAGAAGAAAATAAATGTACTTAAAAATTAAAAACTAAACTAAATAAACCTATAAATAAATCTAAACCTAAATAGAGAAACTAAATAAATAAACTAAAACTAAAAATAAAATAAACTAAACCTAAATAAAATTAGATAAACTAAACTAAACAAACTTAAACCTAAAATAAAAAAATAAATAAAATAAACTAAATAAAACCTAAACTAAATCTAAACCTAAATAAAAATAAAACCTAAAATATAAACTAAACTAAATAAAAGAAAATATAAATAGAAAAAAAATCACCATACAAACTATTAAAAAAACTAGGCTAAATTAAAAACTGGCTAATAAATAAAACTAAGACTAAAGATAAAATAAAACTAACCATGCTAAATATCTAAAGATATAAAGAAAATAAAACCCTAGGCCTAAAGGTAGCCTCGGGCTTAAAAGATGAGCTAATAAGGCATGAGCTAACAAGAAGAAAGAGCTAAGATAAAGATAAGGCTTAAGACCCTAGGCTATAGAAAGATGGCTATAAAGAATAAATGTAAATGATATAGTTGCAAGCTGGGCTAAAGAAGATAAGGCAGCAAAGAATGGGCAGCAATAAAGATAGGTGCAGGGACAGTGAGCTAAAGATAGATAAAGAGAGCTAGGCCTGAGCTGAGCTAGGCATGAAAGGCTTAGGCTGAGCCAGGCTGATTGAGAGACCCTGGGCCCTAGACCAGGACTGGAGCCACTGGGCCCTAGGCCACTGAGCTTTAGAGCGTTGGGCTCTGAGCCTTAGGCCCTAGGCCATGCCCAGGTGACCATGGGCCATGGGCCACCAGTCAGTGCTGGAATACTGAGCGGCCAGGCCACATGGCCTACAGGCCCTAGCCCTGGAGCCCTAAGACCACTGACCCTGGGCTCCAGGCCATAAGACCTGTGCACTGAGGCCATGGGCCAGACCTGACCATGGGCCCTGAGTGGGCCTGAGTTTGACCCTGGGCCCTAGGCCCTGAGTCCTGACCTGAGCACTGGGGCCCTGGGGACTAGGCCACCAGGCCCTGGGCCCTAGATGAGGCCACGGGACTAGGCTCACAAAGATCTTGGGCTGATCTCACGACCTGACCCTACCAAACTTAAAGCCTAAACCAAAAAATAAAAAAATAAGATAAAATAATGATAAAATAAAAAATGTAAACTAAATCTAGGCTAAAACCTAAACCTAAAAAATAAAATAAAATAAAAATAATAATTAATAAAATAAAATAAATAGAATTTAAACTAAACTAAAAAATAAAATAAAATTATAACTAAAACTTAAATAAAACTAAATGTGTAAAATAAAATAAACCTAAAATAAAATAAAATAAAAACAAAATAAAAACCTAAACCTAAAAAATAAACCTAAAAATAAATAAAAAATAAAACCTATACCCTAAACTAAAAAAAAGCCTAAACCTCAAATAAATAAAATAAAATAAACTTAAACCTAAACTAAAATAAATAAAACCTAAACCTAAACCTAAAATATTCTAAGCATAAACCCTAAACTTAATAACATAAAATAAACTAAAAATAAACCTAAACCTAAACTAAAAAATAAAACATAAAAATAAATTTAAAATAAAATCCTAAAACCTAAAACTAAACTAAAATTAGAAAATAATACCTAAACCTAAAATAAGATAAAAAAAATAATTAAACTAAAAATAAACATAAAATTAAACCTAAACCTCAAAATAAACTAAAACAAAAACCTAAAAGCTCAATAAATCTAAAAGAAATAAACTAAACTAAATAAATAAAAATAAAATAAACCTAAATAAAATAAAAAATATAAACTAAATAAACTAAACCTTATGGTTTGCTTAATTTAAAAAAAAATAACCATAAACCCTAAAATAAACTCAAATCCCCAGACTACACTAAGTCTAAATCAAACACAAACCCAAAGCCCTAAACCTAACCACTAAACCTCAACCCAAAAGTAACCCCAAAACTAAAAGAAATAAAACCCTAAACCCAAAATTTTAAACACTAAACCATAAACCCAAACTAACCCTAAACCCTAAACCTAAAATTCAAAACCCTAAACCCTAAAATCCACAAAACCTAAACTAAACTAAATAAACCTAAAAAAAATAAAATAAATAAATAAATAAATAAAAATAAAAAAATAAAAAAAATTATAATTAAAATAAACTAAAAAATAAAAATAATAAAAAAATTATAAACTAAATAATAAAATAAAATAAAATAAAATAAAATAAATAAATAAATAAAAGTAAATAATAAATAAATAAAATAAAATAAAATAAAATAAAAATAAAAAATGAAATAAAAATAAAATAAAATAACAAAAATTAAAAATAAATAAAATAAAATAAAATAAAATAAAAATAAAATAAATAAACTAAGAATAAAATAAATAAAATAAAAAATAAAATAAATAAATAAATAATAATAATAATAATAATAATAATAATAAATAAATAAATAATAAAAAAATAAAAAATAAAATAATAAAATAATAAAAAATAATAAAATAATAAATAAACTTAAGCCTAAATATCATTATAAAATAAAATAAAATAAAAACCTAAACTAAAACCTAAACCTAAACCTAAAAATAAAATAAAATCAAAATAAAATAAACATAGTAAAATAAATAAAAACATAAACTAAACTATGAAATATAAATAAACTTAAGATTTAAAAACCTAAATAAAATAAAAACTAAACATAAAATAAAAACAAAATAAACCTAAAATAATAGAAAATAAAAACTAAATAAAAACCTAAACCTAAAAAATAAACTTAAAAATAAAACCTAAAGATAAATTAATTAATTAAACATAAACCTTAAACAAAAAATAATTAAACCTAAAATAAAAATAAAATAAATAAAATAAAATAAACATAAACCTAAACTCAATAAAATAAACTAGAATAATTAAAACCTAAACCTAAACCTAAGCTAAATAGAATAAAATAAATTAAAAATAAACCTAAACCTAAAAAAAATAAAACCTAAAAATAAAAAATAAAAGCGTAGACCTAAAAATAAAATAAAATAAAACTCAACTAAAATAAACTTAAACCTAAAAAATAAATCCTAAAAATAACGTAAAATAAAACATAAAATGTAAACCTAAAATTAAAATAAAACCTGAACCTAAACCTAAAATAAAAATAAAACATAAAATTAAAAAATAAATCTAAACATAAATAAACTAAACTAAATAAAAATAAAAAATAAACCAAAATAAAAGAAAAAATAAATTAAACTAAAATAAATAAGTAATAAACTAAATAAACCTAAACTTACCAGTTTACTTAATTAAAAAAAAAAAACAACAAACCCTAAAAATCCTGAAGCCCTAAACCCTAAACTCACAAACCCAAACTCTAAAACTAAAACCTAAAACTCCTAAACCTAAACCCTAAACCTTAAACCTAAACCCACAAACCCCAACCACAACCCTAAACCCTAAACCCTACCATAAAAGCATAAACCCAAATCAAAAAACCCTAAACTCTAAACAAACCTAAACCCTAACCCAGCCCTAAACCTAAACCTTAAACCAAACCCCAAACCCTCTAAACCCAAATTATCTAAATAAATTTAAAAGTAAACCTAAACCCTAAAATTTAATAAACTTAATATTAAACCTAAACCCAAGAATGGGTAGAACCTTGAAGGTAGAACATCTCTGCCCCGGACTGGGTGTATATCTAGCGATTGAGGGGTGAAGGCGGGTTATCACGGTGGTGGTGTGGGATCTGGAGTCTTAGTGGATATGGAGGTGGTGGTCGGTCGTGGTAATGGAGGTGGAGGAGGCGGCTATAGTGGTGGTGGTGGAGGGAGATATTATAGATATGATGGCGGATCTCACTACTCGAGAGGCTAGGGTGGTTTTGATGGGAACTAGAGAAACTAAATAACGATCGATCCGATCTGCAGCTTATGGAATTGTTATCTCGTAGAGCAGGTTCTAGTTTTCTAGGGCTTTTGATTTGCTCTATGCGTGCTCATTTTTTATCTATGTCGTGGCTTTTGTCTTTGAGAACTTGGTGTGTTACTTGATTGATGAAATCAAAAAGAAGAAATATGGAATCTAAATTTGTGCTTTGTTAAAAAAAACTAAAAACCATAAAGCCCAAAAACCTGAACCTTAAACTTAAAACCTAAACCCTAAACCCTACACCCTAAAAATAATAAAAAAATAAAACTAATAAAAAAAAACCCTAATCTTAAATGCTAAACCCTAAAACTAACCCAAATCCGTAAACCCTAAACCATAATAAAAAACTAATAAAACACTAAACTAAACTAACTAAAACTAAAACTAATAAACTAATAATAAATGAATAATAATAATAAAATAAAACTAATAATAAACTAAAAAAACTAATAAAAACTAACTAAATAATAACTAAAGAACTAATAAACTAATAATAACAAAAACTAACTAAACTATTAAACAAACTATTAACTAAATTAAACATAAATAAAAAAACACCACTAATAAACTAACTAAAAATAAACTAAATTAATAAACTAATAAAAGCTAAACTAAACCTAAACTCATAACTAAAACTAAGCTAATAAACTAGCTAAATTAAACCCTAAAAAATAACTAACTAATATTAAGAACTAACTAATAAACCTAAACCCTAAACATAACTAACCAATAAATAACTAGTAATAATAAAAAAACCCAATAACTAAATAATAAATAAAACTACCTAAACTAAATAACTAATAAACTAACTAAATTATTAATAAATAACTACTAATAATAACTAAATAATAACTAAACTAAACTAAGAAACTAAGAAACTAACTAAACCTAATAATAAATTAACTAAATAATAATAACTAAAACTAATAATAAAACTAAAAAAACAAATCAACTAAAATAAAATAACTAATAATAACTAACACTAAACTATTAAACTAATAATAAATTAAACTAAATAAAACAAATAACTAAACTATTAATAATAATAATAATAATAATAATAATAATAATAAGCAATAATAATAATAATAATAAACCAAACAAATAATAAACTAAACAATAAATAAAACCTAAATAAATATAGTAAATATAATAATAATAAATATACCTAAGCAACTAACAAATAATAATAAACTAATAAAACTAACTAAACTAATAAACTAATAATAATAATAATAATAATAATAATAATAATAATAATAAATAAACTAAACTAAAAACTAATAAAATCTAAAAAAACACTAAATAATAATAAAACCTTATAACATAAATAAAACCTAAATAAACCAAAAAAAAAAAAATAAAAATATAGTAAACTAAACAAAATAAATAAACCTGAACCTAAAACTAAAAATAAACCAAAAATAAAAATAAATAAACCTAAATAAATAAACTAAGTAATAAAAATACAAATAAAAACTAAAATAAAATAAAATAAATGAACCTAAACCCAAAAATAAAATCCTAAACTAAATAAACAAAAATAAACCTAAACCTAAATGAAATAAAATAAACCTAAACTAAACTAAACTTAAAGTAAAAAAAACTAAATAAAATAAACATAAACTAAACTAAATAAAAAATAAATAAAACCTAAACCTAAAATAAAGTGAAACCTAAAAACCTTAACCAAAATAAACATGAACTAAACTAAATTAAAACCTAAACTAAACTAAAATTAGAAATAAAACATAAACCTAAACCAAAACCTAAACTAAAAAACAAAATTAAAAAAATAAACAACAAAATAAACCTAAATAAACCAATACATAAACTAAACTAAAAATAAAAACCTAAAAAATAAATAAAACCTAAATTAGATAAAACTAAAATGTGAGCTAAGCTAGTAAATAAACCTACCAACAAAACCAACCTTAACTACAAAGGTTTTAACAACCTAAACCTGATTAAACTCTGTGCCACCCTAAACAATAAGACCCTAAATCCACTCAGGCCCTGGGCCCTGGGCCTAAACCCTGGGCTGGCCATAAAGACCCTATGCCTGGGCCCTGCCTGAGCCTGAGCCATGGGCTTAACACTAAGACCCTAGGCCCTACCAAGGCTGAGCCCCAGGCCTTGACTTGGGCCAGGATTGAACCAGGCCCAGGCCCTAGGCCCTGACCCTGGGCCCTTTAACCTGGGCCCTGGGCCACCAAGATGTACCTGGGCTCAGGCCCAACCTGGGTTAAAAGATGCTACCATGAGCCCTGGTGACTTTACTTGACCTGATGATGGGCTTGGGGCCAGGCCCTAACCTGAGCCCTGGGCCTGACTATGTTAGGCCATGGGCCCTGGGCTCCCTGGGCCCTGGGCTTTAAAGGCCTGAGGCCTGATCACTGATCCAGGCCCCCACCCTGAGCCACAGGCTGAGGCTGACTGGGCCATAAACTGATCCTGGGTTGGAGCCTGCTGCCCTGGGCCATGAGCCCAAAACCCTGAGCCATGACCCTGATCCCCAGGACCCTAGGCCCTGGGCCCTCCAGAGGCATTAACCTGCACCCTTCACCCACAACCTAAAATGAAACAGGCTAAATAAAGATCTAAAATAAAATTATTAGACCTGAAACCTAAATAAAATAAAATAAAATAAAATTAAAACTAAACTAAAATAAAATAAATAAAAAAATAAACTAAACTAAAAACTAAAATAAAGCTAAAATTAAAAAAACCTAAATAAAATAAAAACTAAATGTAAAATAAAATAAACTTAAAATAAAAAAATAAAAACTAAATAAAAACCTAAACTTAAAAATAAAACCTAAAAATAAATAAAAAATAAAACCTTAACCCTAAACTAAAAAAAAAAACCTAAACCTCAAATAAACAAAATAAAATAAACTTGAACCAAAACTAAAATAAATAAAACCTAAACCTAAACCTAAAATAAACTAAACCTAAACCATAAACTAAATAAAATAAAATCAAATTAAATTAAACCTAAAACTAAACAAAAAAATATTAACTAAAATAAACCTAAAATAAAACCACAAAACCTAAAACAAAATTTAAAATAATACTCTTAAAAAATAAAATAAAATAAAACTAAACTAAAAAACATAAATTGAAACCTAAACCTAAAAATAAACTAAAATAAAACCTAAATTAAAATAAATAAACCTAAAATAAATAAATAAACTAAATAAAAAAATAAACCTAAATAAATAAAATAAAATAAACCATTAAATTAGACTTAATGGTTTTTATTAAAAATAACCATAAACCACCCTGGACCTTAAATCCTAAATCCTGGGCCCTAAACCTAAACCCATAACACCCTGACCCTCTCACAGGCTTACCCCTGAGGCAGGCCACAACCTGGGCCCTGACCCCAAACCTGACCCCCACCATGACCTGGGCCCTGGGCCACCCTAGGCCTTGGCCACCTGGGCCCTGGGCCACAGCCACACTCCTACCCTGACTCTCCACTGGGCCTAGGCTCACCATGGGCCTCCACCACAGGCCACACACTGACCACCAGGCTGAGGCCCTGGGCTTGATCCTGAGGCGCTGGGCCCTGGGCCTGAGCCCTGACCTGGGCCTGAGCCAAAAACCTGGGCCCTAAGATGAACCTTCCACTGAGCCTAGATCACAACATACTAAATCCTACAAATAAAATAAATAAGCTTAAACCTAAATAAAATAAAACCTAAACTCAGGCCTAAACTTACATAAAAAATAAAATAAAAATAAACTAAACTAAAATAAAATAAATAAACATAAATTAACCTGTGAAATAAAATAAACTTGAATTAAAATCTAAATAAAAATAAAACTAAATGTAAAATAAAATAAAATAAACCTAAAATAAAGTAAAATATAAAATAAAATAAACCCTAAACTAAAATTAAACCTAAAAAATAAAATAAATAAAATAAAATAAACCTAAACTCAAATAAAATAAACTAAAATAATTAAAACCTAAACTTAAACCTAAATAAATAAAATAAAATAAAATTAACTAAAATAAACTTAAACCTAAACTAAAAAATACAACCTAAAAGTAAACCTAAAATAAAAACCTAAACCTAAAGATTAAAAGTGTAAAATAAAAACTTAAATGTAACCCTAAAAATAAAAAATAAAACATAAACCTAAAAATAAAATAAAAATAAAACTCAACTAAAATAAACCTAAACTTAAACAAAAATAAAGCCTAAAAATAAACCTAAAATAAAACCTAAAATGTATACCTAAAAATAAAATAAAATCTGAACATAAACCTAAAATAAAAAATAAAACCTAAACTTAAAATAAAATAAAATAAAATTCAACTAAAATAAATTTAAACATTAACCTAAACTTAAAAATAAACTAATATAAAAGACCTAAAGTAAAATAAATAAATCTAAAATAAATCAACTAAACTAAATAAAATTTAAATTTAAACCAAAAAAATAAAAAATAAAAAACTTAAAGACCTAAACTCTTGGGTTTGCTTAATTAAAATCCATAAACCCTACATCCTAAACCTAAACCCACAAACCTAAACCCTAAACCCTAAAGCCCTTAAACCTAAACTGGACCCTATGCCTTAACCATAAATCCTAAATGCTAAATAGTAAACCCTAACCTCCTAAACCTACCTAGCATAAATCCTAAAACCCTAAACCCTAAACCTAAACCACTGGGCAAACCCTAAACCCTAAACCCTAAACATAAACCCTAAACTCTAAACCCCAAAACCTAAACCTAAACTTAAAGTGTCTAAATAAATTAAAAAATAAACCTTAATCATAAAATCCAATAAACTTAAACCTAAACCTAAACCCTAAGAATGGGCAGAACCTTGACGGTAGGAACATCATCGTCAACCAGGCTCAGTCTAGATCTGGCGGTGGAGGCGAAGGTGGAGGCGGCGATTATCATAGTGGTGGTGGGGGATCTAGAGGTGTTGGTGGATATGGAGGTGGTGGTCAGAGTAGTGGTTATTATGGAGGTAGGAGGAGCGATGGAGGTTATAGCTATGGTGGTGGCGGAGGGAAAGATTGTAGATATGATGGAAGATCCAATGACTCAAGAGGTCATGGTGGTTCTGATGGAAATTAGAGAAATTAAAGAACGATCGATCCGATCTGTTGCTTATGGAATTGTTTCTTTATAGTAGAGACAGTTCTAGTTTTCTAGGGCTTTTGATTTGCTCTATGCATGCTCATTTTTTGTCTATATTATCGCTTGTGTCTTTGAGAACTTGATGTGTTACTAGACAAATGAAATCAAAAAGAAGAAATGTTAATTCTGAATTCGTTAACTTTTAAAAAAACCAAAATCCCTAAAACCCAAACTAAAGCCTGAACCCTAAACCTAAAACCTAAACCCTAAACCTTAAAACCTAAAAGATAAAAAAAATAATAAAAAAACCCTAACCCTAAATGCTAAACCCTAAAACTAACCTTAATCCTTATACCCTAAACTTACAACCCTTAACTTACAACCCTAAACTCTAAAACCCTAAACCCTAAACTCGAAACCCTAAACCCCAAACCATAAACCTGAATAAGAAACTAATAAAACACTAAACTAAACTAACTAAAACTAAAACTAATAAACTAATAATAAATAAAAACTAATAATGAACTGAAACAAAAACTAATAAAACTAACTAAACTAAACTAACAAAATAATTGAGCCTTATGTAATTGTAACCCTTCTCACGAGTTTGGATGCTTACATATATTGTTACTCCTTGAGATGATTGTAATTGAGCCTGAGCCTTTTCTTTACTTTACTCCTTTTATCTGCTCTTACTCTGTATGCTTGATTAATTTTATTCAGCCTTTCAAAAGTATGTTGATGATTTCTTTTACAGGTTAGGACACTCTTGGAAGAGGATCTTACTAGCATAAGAAGGACCATATGAAGTTGGCTGCTGCTTACATATACTTTCAGTTATTGGTTACTTGGTCATTTTTGTTCTTTTGCTTTATTTCCCTAATTATTGTAATAGTTAGGGGGTTTATCTCTTTAGGACTTATTGGAGCTCTTTAAGCATTAGCTTAGAGATTTACCCCCTCTACGTAATTTGTACCTTTTCTTTATGGCAATAAAATTTTCTTAATTTCCCAAAAAAAAACACCCTAAACCCTAAACCCTAAATCCAAACCCTAACCTTAAACCCTAAACCTAAAACCCTAAACCCTCAACTCTAAACTAACCCTAAACCCTAAACCCTAAACCCTAAACTCTAAACCCTAAACCCTAAACTCTAAACCTTAAACCCTAAACCCTAAACTAGTCACGACCTAACCCTAACCCTAAAACCACAAGCCAAAACCCTAAACACTAACCCTAAACCCTAAATCTTAAGCACTAACCTAAACCCTAGGCCAAAACCATGAGCCACGGACCCAAAACCAAGGCCAAACCCTGGGCCCTAAACCCTAAACCTAAACCTAAACTAAATAAAACCTAAAAGTAAAATAAATAAAACCTAAACCTAAATAAAGTAAAATAAAACCTAAATTACCTAAAATAAAATAAAATAAAAGATAAAACTAAAATAAAATAAATAAAACTTAAACTAAACTAAAATATAATAACCAGAATAAAACCTAAATAAAATAAAACTAAATGTAAAATATAATAAACCTAAGAATAAAACTAAATAAAA
Organism: Cymbidium sinense; assembly: GCA_021442155.1. Taxonomy (NCBI): domain Eukaryota; kingdom Viridiplantae; phylum Streptophyta; class Magnoliopsida; order Asparagales; family Orchidaceae; genus Cymbidium; species Cymbidium sinense. The sequence goes on from CM038214.1 coordinate 200,987,163, forward strand.
TAAAATTAAACATAAAATAAAATGAAATAAACATAAAATAAAATAAAATAAAACTAAATAAAACCTAAACCTAAAAATAAATAAAATAAACTAAAAACTAAACTAAAAAAAATCTAAACCTCAAATAAAATAAACTAAATAAAAAACAAACCTAAACCTAAACTAAAATAAATAAAACCTAAACCTAAACCTATAATAAACTAAACCTAAACCTAAACCTAAACTTAATAAAATAAATAAACTAAACATAAACCTAAACCTAAACTAAACAATAAAACCTAAAAAGAAACATTAAATAAAAACCTAAAACTTAAACCTAAAATAAATAAAATGAAACCTAAACCTAAATCTAAAAAAAACCTAAACCTAAACCTAAAAAACATACAAAATAAAACCTAAAATAAACTAAACTAAATAAAATCAAAAATAAAACTAAATAAATATTAAATTAAACTAAAATAAATAAAAATGTAAACTAAATATATTGAATAAACCTAAATGTATTGGTTTACTTAATTTTTTTTTTTAAAAAAAAAAACCTTAAACCCTAAATCCTAAACCCTAAACCCTAAACACTAAACCTACAACCTAAACTATAAACACTTTATTTTTAAAGCTAAACTAAAAAAAATAAACCTATATAAAAATAAAAATAAACTAAACTAAAGTAAATAATTAATAAACTAAATATACTAAATAAACTAAAATACCGGGTTTGCTTAATTTAAAAAATAAAATAGAAGGCACCCTAAATCCTAAACCCTAAACCCTAGACCTTAAACCATAAACTTTAAACTAACTCTCTACTAACCCCAAAACCCTAAACCCTAAAGCCACTGAGCACTAAATCCAGGCCAGTGACCCTAAACTGACCTCCCTAGGCCTGCACCACTCCCTGCCTAAATCTGAGCCTAAAACCCTAAACTAAACCCTATATAAAATAAATAAAATAAAATAACCCTGACAGCCAGGCCCTGGGCCCTAAACCTGCAACTGGCCCTGGCCAGCCAGACACTAAACCCTGGGCCCAGACCCTGAGCCTAAACTCTGGGCCCTGGGCCCAGGCCCTAAGACCTGACCCTAAACCCTGGGCCACCCTGGGCTCACAACCTGACCACTGAATACTAAAACCTACTGAGCTGACAAAATAAAACCAAAATAAAATAAATAAAATTAAACCTAAATAAAGATAAATGAAACTTAAACTAAACCTAAACATAAACCAAAGCATAAACATAAACTTAAACCTAAAGGGAATAAAATAATAAAATAAAACTAAATAAAATAAAAATAAATAAAAACCTAAACTAAACTAATAAAATTAAATAACCCTAAAAATAATAAACCTAAATAAAATAAAATCCAAATGAAAAATAAAAATAAAATAAAAACCTAAACCTAAAATATAAATCTAAATTAAATAAAACCTAAACACTAAACTAAAAAAAAAAAAAACCTAAAATAAACAAAATAAAATAAGCGTAACCTTAACTAAAATAAACTAAACTAAAATAAATAAAACCTAAACCTAAACTCGAAATAAACTAAACCTAAACACTAAACTAAATAAAATAGAATAAACTAAAAATAAACCTAAACCTAGACAAAAAAAATAAAACCTAAAACGTAAACCTAAAAAGATAAAACAAAAACCTAAACTTAAACCTAAAAATAAAAAGTAAAACCTAATAAAAAAAATAATAATAATAAAACTAAAGTAAAAAATAAATAAAAACCCTAAACATAAACCTAAAAAATAAACTAAAATGAAAACCTAAACTAAAATAAATAAACCTAAAAGATAAAATAAACTACAGATAAACATAAACCTAAATAAAAAATAAAAATAAACTAAATTAAAGATAAATAAAATAAACTAAATAAACTAAATAAACTAAACATGATTGTTTTGCTTAATTTTAAAAGGCATGCCCTACCCTAGGCCATGAGCCCTGACACTAGGTTTTAAACCACTGGGCCCTAAACCCTGGGCCCTGAGCACTAAAATCACTGAGTGACCCTAAATTGACCCTAGGCCACTGACTAGGCTTACAGTTGGATCTGTGCCCTGGGCCCTAAATCCTAGGCCAGCAGGCCATGACCTGACCCTGACCTGGGCCCTAAACCCTGGGCCCTGACCCAAACCCAAGATCCTAAACCCTGGGCTCTAAACACCCTAAACCACTGAGCCCTAAAGCTGAGCCTAAACACTAAACCTAACTCTAAACACTAAACTTTAAACCCTAAACACTAAACCCCAAACCCTAACACTAAACCCTAAACCCTAAAATCCAAACCCTAAACCTAAACCAAAAGTAACTAGATAAATTCAAAAGTAAAACTAAACCCTAAAACTTAATAAACCTAAACCTAAACCTAAACTCTAGGAATGGGTAGAACCTTGACGGGAGGAACATCACCGTCAACCAAAATTAGTCTAGATCTGGCAGTCGAAGCAAGGGGTGGCGGCGATTATCCCTATGGTGGTTGGCGATCTAGAGGTTTTGTCGGATACGAAGGTAGTGATCAGAGCATTAGTGGTTATGGAGCGACTGAGGTTACAGTAGTGGTGGTGGAGGGAGCGATCGAGGGTATGATGGTGGATCCTGCTACTCAAGAGGATGGGGTGGTTTTGATGGGAACTGGAGAAATTGAAGAATAGTTGATCCGATCTAGTGCTTATGAAACTGTGTCTTCATAGTACAGACAGTTCTAGTTATCTATAGGGTGCATGCTTATTTTTTATCTATGTCATCGCTTGTGTCTTAGAAAACTTGGTGTGTTACTTGGTTGATGAAATCGAAAATAAGAAATGTTGAATCTGAATTTGTGCTCTATTAAGAAAAAAAACCTAAAATCTTAGACCCTAAACTAAAACCTAAACCTTAAACCTAAAAGCTAAACTCAAACCCTAAACCACAAACTAAAAAAAAATAAAAATAAAAAATAAAAAAACCTAACCCTAAACCATAAACTTAAAACCTAAACCCTAAAACCTACCCAAACCCAAAACTCTAAACCATAAACCCAAACCCAAAACCCTAAAACCTAAAACCTAATCCTAAACTAAATAAAACCTAAAAATAATTTAAATAAAAACCTAAACCTAAATAAAATAAATTGATAAACCCAAACGTAAACTAAGCCTAAAAATAAAATAAAATAAAAATAAAACTAAACTAAAATGAAATAAATAAAACATAAACTAAACTAAAAAAAAATAGACTAAAAATAAAAAACTTAAATAAAATAAAATTAAACAAAAAACAAAATAAAAAAAACCTAAAATGGAAAAAATTATAAACTAAATAAAGACCTAAACCTAAAAATAAAACCTAAAAAATAACTAAAAAAAAAACCTAAACCTTAAACTTAAAAAAAACCTAAACCTAAAATAAACAAAATAAAATAAACCTAAACTGAAACTAAAATAAATAAAACCTAAACCTAACCCCTAAACTAAATAAAATAAAATAAACTAAAAATAAACTTAAACCTAAACTAAAAAATAAAACCTAAAAATAAACCTAAAATAAAAACCAACAACCTAAACCAAAAAAAAGAATAAAATAAAATTTAAATATAAACCAAAAAAAATAAAATAAAATAAAATATACTAAGAATAAACATAAAGATTGAATAAACCTTAAAGGACAAACTAAAATAAAAAACCTAAACTAATATAAATAAATAAAAAATAAATAATAAACTAAAATAATTAAAAAATAAATCAAATAAACTAAAAAAAACCTAGGCCAACCAATTTAATTTATTTAAAATAAACCTAAAAACTAAATCTCTGACCCCAGACCTAAAACCTAAACCTACCCTGACCACACCCTAAACCCTAACCTAAACCTAAAGCCACACTACGTTCCCAGGCCAGACCTTAAACCCTAAACCCTAAAGATCATAAACCTGGTCATTGGGCCACACCACTAAACTCTAAAACCTAAACCCTGATTCAAAACCTTAACTCTAAACCCAAACCCAAAACCCTAAATCCTGGGCTACCCTAAAACCTAAAACTAAACCTAAAGATAAAATAAAATAAACTCAACTAAAGATAAACTAAACCTAAAGATAAACTAAATAAAGAAAACTAAAGTAAAAGCCTAAGATAAAACTCAGGCGGATAAAGATAAAAATAAACTATATAAAATAAAGATAAACTAAGTGACTAAATAAACCTACATGTTTGCTTTATTTTAAAAAAACCCTGATTAAAACATAACCTAAACCATAAACCCAAGAACTGACCCCTGACCCTAAGCCCCACCTAAACCCACCCTAAACCTTATAAATAAAATAAAATAAAATAACCCTAACCTACTAGTAAACCTACAACCCTAAACTCTAAACCTAAACCTAAAACAAACCCTAAGACCTAACCCTAAACCCTAAAGCTAAAAGCATAAACCTTAAAACCCTAAACTAACCCCAACCTAAACCACAAACCCTAAACTTAAACCTAAGTAACTAAATAAATTAAAAAAATATACCTACACCTTAAAACCTAATAAACCTAAACCTAAACATAATCCTTGACGGTAGGAACATCACTGTCAACCAGGCTTAGTCTAGATGTGGCGGTGGAGGTAAAGGCGAAAGCCGCAGTTATCATAGTGGTGGTGCAGGATCTGGAGGTGTTGGTGGATATGGAGGTGGTGGTAAAAGTAATGGTGGTCATGGAGGTGGGAGGAGCGATGGAGGTTACAGTCATGGTGGTGGCAGAGAGAGAGAATAGGGATATGGTGGTGGATCTCATTACTCGAGAGCCAAGGGTGGTTCTGATGGGAATTGGAGAAAATTGAAGAACGACTAGCACGATCTGCTGCTTATGGAACTATGCCTTTACAGTTGAGATAGTTCTAGTTATCAAGGATTTTTGATTTGCTCTATGCGTGCTCGTTCTTTATCTATGTCGTTACTTGGGCCTTAGAAAACTTGGTGTGTTACTTGGTTGATGAAATCAAAAATAAGAAATGTTGAATCTGAATTAATTCTCTCTTACAAAAAAACCAAAACCCTAAACAACCCTGAACCCTAAACCTCAAACATAAACCCTAAAAATAAAAAAAACCCTAACCCTAAACCCTAAACCTATAACACTAAACCTACAAACCTAAACCCCAAACCCTAAACCCTAAACCCTAAAAGAATAAACCCTAAAATCTTAAACCCGAAATCCTAAACCCTAAACCCTAAACCCTAAAACTAAACCCTAAACACTAAACCCTAAACCCCAAACCCTAAACCTAAACCTAAAGTAACTAAATAATTAAAAAAAATGTAAACCCTAAAATTTAATAAACCTAAACCTAAACATAAACCCTAAGAATGGGAAGAACCTTGATGACAGGAATATCACCATCAACCAGGTTCAGTCTAGATCTAGTAATGAAGGCGAAGGTGGAGGCGGCTGTTATCGCACAGGTGCTGGGGGATCTGGTGATGCTAGTGGATATCGAGGTGGTGGTTAGGTAGGCGAGAGTAGTGACGGACGTTATAGCTATGGTGGTGGTGGAGGGAGAGATCGAGGATATGATGGTGGATCCTGCTACTCGAGAGGTTAGGGTGGTCCTGATGGGAACTAAAAAAATTGAAGAACGGCCATTTTAGTTATCAAGGGTGGTCCTGGTGGATCCTGCTACTTAAGCAAATGTGTCTCTACAGCAGAGGCGATTCTAGTTATCAAGGGTTTTTAATTTTCTCTATGCATGCTCATTTTTTATCTACATGCCAGCAGCCTTAGAAAACTTGGTGTGTTACTTGGTTGATGAAAAGAAAAATAAGAAATATTGAATTTGAATTTTGTTCTCTATTATAAAAAAAAAACCAAAAACCCTGAACTCTAAACTAAAACCTAAACCCTAAACCCAAAACCTAAACCCCAATCCATAAACCCAAAATCCTAAACCCTAAAAATTTTAAAAAAAATAAAAAATATAAAAAACCTAACCCTAAACCTTAAAACCTACAACCCTAAACCCCAAACCCTAAACCCTAAACCCTAAACCATAAACATTAAACCCTAAAAACACAAAAACCTTAACTTAAACTAAAAAAAACCTAAATATATAATAAATAAAAACACCTAAGCCTATATATAAAATAAATAAAAAAAAAATAAAACCTAAACCTAAAATAAAATAAAATAAAAATAAAACTAAACTAAAAAATAAAATAAACCTAAAAATAAAAAACCTAAATAAAATAAAAACTAAACGAAAAATAAAAATAAAATAAACCTAAAATAAAACAAAATAAAAACTAAATTTAAAATAAACCTAAAAAATAAAACCTAAAAATAAATAAAATAAAACCTAAACCTTAAACTACAAAACAAACCTAACATAAATAAAATAAAATAAAGCTAAACTAAAATAAACTAAATTAAAATAAATAAAACCTAAACCTAAACCTAAATTAAACTAAACCTAAATGATAAACTAAATAAAATAAAATAAACTAAAAGTAAACATAAACCTAAATTAAAAAAAACCAAAAAATAAACTAAAATAAAAACCAAAAAACTAAACCTAAAAAAATTAAATAAAAACCTAAACCTAAACTTATAAATAAAAAAAAACTTAATCCAAAATAATAAAATAAAAATAAAACTAAATTAAAAAATAAACATAAACCTAAACTTAAACCTAAAAAATAAACTAAAATAAAAAACCTAAACTAAAATAAATAAATCAAAAAAAAAACTCAATAAAAAAATCTTTAAAAAGAAAATAAACTTAAATAAATAAAATAAACAAAATAAACTAAAGAAACCTAAACCTACTGTTAGCAAACCTCTAAACCTAAACTAAAGTGGACCCTAAACCTAAAACATAAACCTAAACACTAAACCTCCTAAAATAAAATATAAAATAAAATTAATGAAGAAAACCCTGACCTAAACTGGACCTATAACCCTATACTAAATCTCTAAAACCCTGGCGTGAAAGACAAAACCCTATGCCCTAAACTAAACATGGACCCTGGACCTCTGGCGATGGGCCTAACTACGGACCACTGGACCAGGCCTCAACCCTGGGCCCACCCTACACCCTGTAATCCTGGGCCCTAGGCCACAGGCCCTAAACCCTAAGATCATAAACCCTGGGCCACACCCTAAACCCCAACCCTAAACTGAGCCCTAGGCCACTACCCTAGGCACGAGCACTAAAGGCCCAATCCTGGGCCCTGAGGCATAGTACAAACCAAAAATATCAACCTAAAATATAACCTAATAATAAAATAAATAAATAGACCAAACCTAAAAATAAAATAAATAATATAAAATTAAAAAATTTTAACTAAAGCGTAAACCTAAACCTAAAAATAAAATAAAATAAAAAAAATAAACTAAAATAAAAACCTAAACTAAACTAAAAAATAAAATAAACCTAAGAATGAAAAACCTAAAAAAATAAAGACTAAGCATAAAATAAAAATAAAACAAACTTAAAATAAAATAAAATATAAACTAAATAAAAACCTAAGCCTAAAAAATAAACCTAAAAATAAAACTTAAAAATAAATATAAAATAAAACCTAAACCCAAAACTAAAAAATAAAACCTAAACATAAAATAAAAATAAAATAAATAAAATAAAATAATCCTAAATCTAAACTAAATTAAACTAAACTAAAATAAATACAACTTAAACCTAAACCTAAAATAAACTAAACCAAAACCTAAACTTAAACTAAATAAAATAAAATAAACTAAAGAAAAACCTAAACTTAAACTAAAAAATAAAACCTAAAAATAAACCTAAAATAAAACCTAAAACTTAAGCCTAAAACAATAAAAACCTAAAGATAAAGATAAAAATATAAATATAAAATGTAAACCTAAAAATATATATAAAACTAAACCTAAAAAATAAAATAAATAAACCTAAATAAAAATAAATAACATAAACTAAACCTAAAACTAAACAAAATTAAAGCCTAAACTAAAATAAATAAACTAAAAAAAACTAAACTAAATAAAATAAAAAATAAACCTAAATAAAATAAATAAAATATTAAATGTATGCTAAATAAACTAAATAAACTAAACCTGGGTTTGATTAAAAGATCTAAGCCATCCCAACTCTCACCTAAACCACTGACCCTAACCCTGACCTGACTAAATGCTGACCCTGGGCTCTAGGCTCCATGACCTAAACTGACCTAATTGACCCTGACCATGACCCTAGGCCAACCAGGCCACAGGCTAAAGCTGAGCCACTAACCTGGGACCAGGCCAGGCCCTCAGATCCTAAACCTAAACTAGGCACTAAACCCTAAACCCTCTTAACCCTAAACCATACCCTAAACCACAGACCCCTAAACCACAAAACCACTAAACCTAAACCACTAACCCTAAACCTAAACCCAAAAAGCCCCCAAACTTAAACCCTAAACCTTAAACCTTAAACCCTAAACCCTATATCCTAACCCTAAAAGCCAAACCCTAAGCCTAAACCTACATTAACTTAATAAATTAAAAAATAAACCTAAACCATAAAACCTAATAAACCTAAACCCTAAGAATGGGTAGAACCTTGGCGGCAAGAACATCATCATCAACCAAGCTCAGTCTAGATCTGGCAGTGGAGGCGAAGGCAGATACTGTGGTTATCACAATGGTGGTGGGGGATCTGGAGGTGCTAGTGGAAATGGAGGTGGTGGTCGAAGTAGTGGTGGTTATGAAGGTCAGAGGAGCGATGGAGGTTACAACTGTGGTAGTGGCGAAGGGAGAGATCGGGGAGATGATGGTGAATCACACTACTAGAGAGCCGTGGTGGTTCTGATAGGAACTGGAGAAACTGAAGAATGACCAATCTGATTTGTTGCTTATACAACTATGTCTTTATAGTAGAGACGATTCTAGCTATCTAGGGTTTTTGATTTTCTCTATGCGTGCTCATTTTTTTATCTATGTCATCGCTTGTGTCTTAGAAAACTTGTTGTGTTAATTGGTTGATGAAATTGAAAAGAGGAAATGTTAAATCTAAATTTGTTATGTGTTAAAAAAACAAAAAACCCTAAACCCTAAACTAAAACCTGAACCCTAGACCTAAAACCTAAACCATAAACCCTAAATTAAACCAGACCCACAGACACTAAACAAACCCTAAACCACAACACTTAACCTAAAATCCTAAACCCTAAACCCTAAACCCTAAACCCTAAAATCATAAACCCTAAACCCTAAACCCTAAACCCCAAAACCCTAAACCCTAAACCCTAAACCCTAAACCCTAAACCTTAAACACTAAACCCAAAACCCTAAACCCTAAACTGTAAGCCCTAAAAACCAAAAAATATCAACCTAAAAAAATAAAACCTAATAATAAAATAAATAAATGGTAAAAAGAAATAAAAATAAAAATTTAAATTTAAAATTTTACTAAAACCTAAACCTAAAAAAGATAAAATAAAATAAAAACCTAAACTAAACCAAAAAATAAAATAAACCTAAGAATTAAAAACCTAAAAAAATAGAGACTAAACATAAAATAAAAATAAAATAAACTTGAAATAAAAAAAAATAAACTAAATAAAACCTAAGCCTAAAAAATAAAATAAAATAAAACTTAAAATAAATAAAAATAAAACCTAAACCCCAAACTAAAAATAAAACCTAAACCTAATAAAAATAAAATAAATAAAATAAAATAATCCTAAATCTAAACTAAATTAAACTAAACTAAAATAAATACAACTTAAACCTAAACCTAAAATAAACTAAACCAAAACCTAAACTTAAACTAAATAAAATAAAATAAACTAAAGAAAAACCAAAACCAAAACTAAAAAATAACACCTAAAAATAAACCTAAAATTAAACCTAAAACCTAAGACTAAAATAATAAAAACCTAAACCTAAACATAAAAATATAAATATAAACGTAAACCTAAAAATATATATAAAACTTAAACCTAAAAAATAAAATAAAAATGAAACTTAAATAAAAAATAAGCATAAACCTAAACCTAAACCTAAAAACTATACAAAAATTAAAAAGCCTAAACTAAAATAAATAAAACTATACTAAATAAAAATAAAAAATAAACCTAAATAAAAATAAAAAGAAATAAAAATAAAAATAAATTAAATATAAACTAAATAAACTAAATAAACCTAAACATATCGGCTTAATTAAAAAAAATCTAAACCATAAACCCACAAACCCTCTAAATCCTAAACCCTAAACCTTAAACCCTAAACCCTAAACCCCAAAACCCTAAACCCTAAACACCTTAAACCCTAAACCCTAAACCACGGACCCTGGGACCTAAGACTGAACCTAAAATTAAAATACAAATAAAACTCAACTAAAAAATAAACCTAGACCTAAACCTAAACTTAAAAGATAAACTATAATAAAAACCTAAACTTAAATAAATAAACCTAAAATAAATAAACTAAACTAAGTAAAAAAAATAAGACCTAAATAAAAATAAATAATAAAATAATCTAAAATAAATAAAAAATAAACTAAGTAAACTAAAAAAACCTAAACTTACAGGTTTACTTAATTTTTTTTTTTTAAAAAAATCCCTAAACCCAAAAACTAACCCTAAACCATAAACCTACAACCCTAAATCTTAATCCCTAAACCCTAAACCCATAAACCTTAAAACCCTAAACCCTACACGATATACCCTAACTTTAAAACCTAAACCCTAAACCCTAAACCCTAGACCCTAAACCCCAAACCCTAAACTTAAGCATAAAGTAACTAAATTAAAAACAAACTAAACCTTAAACCTAATAAACAAAACATAAAACTAATTCCTAAGAATGGGCGAACCTTGTCGGTGAACATGACCATCAACCGTCGACTAGATGCGGTGGCTATCAGAATGGTGGTCAAGGATCTGGAGGTGCTGGTGGAAATGGAGGTGGTGGTTGGAGCAGTGGTGGTTATTGATGTGGGAGGAGTGACAAAGCTTACAGCTTTGGTGGTGACGGAGGGAGAGATCGGGGATGTGATGGTGGATCCCGCTACTCAAGAAGTAGGGGTGGTTCTGATGGGAACTGGAGAAACTGAGGAATGATCGATCTGATCTATTGCTTATGGAACTGTGTCTTTACAGTAGAGGCAGTTCTAGTTATTTGGGGTTTTTGATTTGCTCTATGCGTGCCCACTTTTTATCAATGTCATCGCTTGTGTCTTAGAATAGTTTGTGTGTTACTTGGTTGATGAAATCGAAAAGAATAAATGTTGAATTTGAATTTTCTCTCTATTAAAAAAAACCAAAACCCCAAACACAAAACTATAACCTCAACCCTAAACTTAAAATCGAAACCCTAAACCCTAAACCCTAAAAACCCTAATCCCTAAACCCTAAACCCTAATACCGTAAACCCTAAACCCTAAACCCTAATCCCTAAACCCAAAACCCTAAATAATAAACCCCAAACCCTAATCCCCAAACCCTAAACCCTCAGTAACCACAACCCTAAATCTAAACTAAACCCTTTAAGCTAAAACTTAAACCTAAATTAAATAAAACCTAAAAGTAAAATAAATAATAAAACCTAAACCAAAAAACATAAAAAAAAATTAAATGAAACCTAAATTAAAACCTAAATCAAACATAAAAGAAAATAAAATAAAAATAAAACAAAATTAAAATAAGATAAATAAAAAACATAAACTAAACTAAAAAAATATAAAACCTAAATAAAATAAAAAAACTTAAAAAATAAAATAAAATAAACCTGAATAAAATAAAATAAAACTAAATAAAATGTAAACCTAAAAATAAACATAAAAATAAAACTAAAATAAATAAAACAGAAAACATAAACCCTAAAATTAAAAAAAACTTAAACTTAAAATAAAAATAAAATAAACCTAAACCTAAACTAAAAGAAACTAAACTAAAATAAATAAAACCTAAAACGAAACCTAAACCTAAAGCCTAAATAAAATAAAATAAACTAAAAAAAATGTAAGCCTGAACTAAAAAAAACTAAAAATAAACCTAAATTAAAACATAAACCTAAACATAAAAAAATAAAATAAAAAACCTAAAACCTAAATATAAAATAAAACCTAAACCTAAAAATAAAATAAAATAAAACTAAACTTAAAGTAAACCTAAACCTAAACCTAAAAAATAAAACTAAAATAACCTAAAATAAATAAACCTAAAATAAATAAAGTAAACTAAATAATAAAAATAAAATAAAATAAACTTAAATAAATAAAAAATAAACTAAATAAACCTAAAAATTAAAAAAAAAATAAAAAAACCCTAACCCTAAACCTACAACACTAAACCCTAAACCATAAACCTTAAGCCCTAAACCACTACAAACCTGAGCCACTGGCCAGAAACTACTGCATGCCCTAAACCTTAAACCCTAAATCTGAGCTACAATGCACTAAACCCTGAGCCACCAAACCCTTAACCTAAATCCTAAACCTTAAAAAAAAAACCTAAACCTAAACTAAATAAAATCTAAAATTTAAATAAATAAATAAACCTAAAACTAAATGAAATAAAAAAATAAAATAAAATAAAATACTAAACTAAAACCTAAATCTAAACCTAAACCTAAACCTAAACCAAAATGTATAAATAAAATAAAATAAAAAATAAAAGCTAAACTAAAATAAAATGTATAAAAACTTAAACTAAACAAAAAAATAAAATAAACCTAAAAATAATAAATCTAAATAAAATAAAAACTAAACATAAGATAAAAATAAAATAAACCTAAAATAAAATAAATTAAATACTAAATAAAACCTAAACCTAAAAATAAACCTAAAATAAATAAAAATAAAACCTAAAGTAAACTAAGAAAAAACCTAAACTTAAAATAAGTAAAATTAAATAAACCTAAACCTAAACTAAAATAAAATAAACTAAAATAAATAAAACCTAAACTTAAAATAAACTAAACCTAACTCTAAACTAAATAAAATAAATAAACTAAAAATAAACCTAAACCTAAACTGAAAAATAAAACCTAAAAATAAACCTAAAAGAAACACATCAAACCTAAACCTAAAAAAATAAAAGAACCCTAAACATAAAAAATAAAAAACATAAAACTAAACTAAAAATAAACATAAACATAAACCTAAACCTAAAAAATAAACTTAAATAAAAAACCTAAACTAAACTAAATAAAAATAAATAATGAACCTAAATAAAATAAGAAAATAAACTAAAATAAATGAAAAAGAAACTGAATAAATTAAATAAACCTAAACCTCTTGGTTTGCTTGATTTGAAAAAACCCTAAACCCTAAATTCTAAACCCTAAATCTCAATCCTAATCCAAAGCTAACCCTAAACCCTAATTCCAACCACACACCCTAAACCTACAACCCTAAATCTAAAATAAAAAAAACCTAAACCTAAAACTAAAAAATAAAATAAAAAACTAAAACTAAACTAAACCAAAACCTAAACCTATAAAATAAACTAAAATAAAAAATCTAAACTAAAATAAATAAACCTAAAATAAATAAACTAAACTAAATAACAATAAAATTAAGAAAGAAAATAAACTAAAATAAATAAAAAATAAACTAAATAAACCTAAACCTACCAGTTTACTTAATTTTAAAAAAGAAATAAAATAATCAAAATTAAAAAAATTAAAAAAAACACTGACCTGACCTACAACCTAAACTCTAAGCCACAACCACCAAATAAACCCTAAACCCTAAACCCCAAACCCCAAACCTTATATCCTAAACTCTAAAAGTCCAAAAAACTAAAATTAAACTAAATAAAACCTAAAAATAAAATAAGTAACTAAACCAAAAACAAAATAAAATAATAAATGGAAATAAAATAAAAACCTAGACTAAAACCAAGACCTAAACCTAAACCTAAACCCAAACCTAAATTGAAATGTAAAAATAAAATAAAATAAAAAATTAAAACTAGACTATAATAAAATAAATAAAAACCTAAACTAAACTAAAATAATAATATAAACAACAAAAAACAATAATATAATAAAACTAAATGTAAAATAAAAATAAAATAAACCTATAAATAAAATAAAATAAAATAAAAACCTAAACCTAAATAATAAACCTAAAAAGAAATAAAAAATAAAACCTAAACCTAAAACTAAAAAAAACTTAAACAAAAAATAAACAAAATAAAATAAACCTAAACCTAAACTAAAATAAACTAACCTAAAATAAATAAAACATAAACCTAAAATAAACTAAACCTAAACCCTAAACTAAATAAAAAAAAACTAAAAGTAAACCAAAACCTAAACGAAAAAATAAAACCTAAAAATAAACCAAAAAGAAAAACCTAAAACATAAACCTAGAAAAATAAAATAAAAACCTAAACTTAAACATAAAAATAAAAATTAAAACCTAAACATAAAAAAACAAATCTAAACTAATAAATAAATATAAACCTAAATGATAAACTAAAATAAGAAACCTAAACTAAAATAAATAAACCTAAAACAAATAAACTAAACTAATTAAAATAAAATAAAATAAAAAATAAAGAAACTAAAATAAATAAAATAAACTAAATAAACTTAAACCTGGGTTGCTTGGTTAAAACCCTCAACCCTAAACCCTAAACCTAAATCCACTTAAACCATAAACCCCAGGCTAACTCTAAATCTTACCTTAACCACTACCACCTACGGACCACTGAGCCCTGAGCCCTAGTGACCCTGGGCCCCAGATCTACCCTTCCTAAAGCCCAAAATCTAGGCCCTAGGCCTGATCCTAACCCTGACCACTAACCTGACCCCTAAACCACTAAACCCACCACTAAATCCTAAACTTTAAACTTAAAGCTAAACCCTGAGCCAAAAAAACACAGGACCAACTGACCACAACCTCCACTTCCTCCCAAACCACTGTGCCCTAAATTTAACCCTAAACCCCAAACCCTAAATCAGCACCACAAACCCTAAACCCTAAACCTTAACCCTAAACCAAAACACTATAAAGTAACTTAATAAATTAAAAAATAAATCAAAACCATAAAACCTAATAAACTTAAACCCTAAGAATGGGCAGAACCTTGACGGTAGGAACATCACCATCAACCAGGCTCAGCCTAGATCTAGTGGTGGAGGGGAAGGCAGAGGCATTGGTTATCGCAGTGGTGGTGGGGGATCTAGAGGTGTTGGTGGATATGGAGTAGTGGTGGTCATAGAGGCCGAAGGAGCGACGGAGGTTACAGCCATGGTGGTGGATCACGCTACTAAAGAGCTGGGGTGGTTCTGATGGGAACTGGAGAAACTGAAGAATGACCGATCCGATCTGCTACTTATAGAACTATGTCTTTATAGTAAAGATGATTCTAGTTATCTAGGGTTTTTAATTTGCTCTATGCATGCTCATTTTTTATATATGCCATTGCTTGTGTCATAGAAAACTTGGCATGTTACTTGGTTGATGAAATTGAAAAGAAGAAATGTTGAATATGAATTTGTTCTCTGTTTAAAAAAAACCCTAAACCCTAAACTTAAACCTGAACCTTAGACCTAAAACATAAACTCTAAACCCTAAACCCTAAACCTTAAACCCTAAAACACAAAACCATAAACAATAAACCCTAAACCCTAAACCTACACCTAAACAAACCCCAAACCTAAACTCTAAAACAAAAACCTAAACCTTAAACCCTAAAAAATCTAAACCTAAAATAAAATAAAACCTAATAAAATAAATAAAGAAACATAAACCTAATAAATAAATAAATAAAATAAAAGCATAAATTAAAACTTAAACCTAAACCTAAAGAAAAAATAAAAAAAAATTAAATAAAATAAAATAAATAAAACTTAAAAAAAAATAAATAAAACTAAGAATAAAACCTAAAAAATCAAAACTAAATGTAAAATAAAATAAAATAAACCTAAAGTAAAATAAAAACTAAATAAAATAAAACATAAAAATAAAATAAAATAAATAAAATAAAACTAAACCCTAAACTAAAACAATCTTAAACGTAAAATAAAAATAAAATGAAAAATAAAATAAACCTAAAATAAAATAAACTAAATTAAATATAACCTAAACCTAAATAAACTAAACTAAAACCTAAACCTAAACATAAACTAAATAAAATAAAATAAATTAAAATAAACCTAAATCTAAACTAAAAAAATAAAACCTAAAAATAAACCTAAAACCTAAACCTAAAAAATAAAATACCTAAACCCAAACTTAAAAATAAAATAAAACCTAAACCTAAAATAAAATTTAAATTTAAACTAAATAAACATAAAAGACCTAAACCTAAAAATAAACTAAAATAAAAACTTAAACTTAAATAAATAAAATAAACTAAATAAAATAAAATTAAACTTAAAATAAAAAATAAAACTAAAATAAATAAAATAAACTAAATAAACCTAAACTGTCGGTTTGTAATTTAAAAAACCCATAAACCATAAACCTAAACCCTCCACGGATCCTACGTGACCTAAACCCTAAACCCTAAACACTGAGCACTCTCTCAGGCACCACAGGACCCTGAGCCTTGGCCTGATCAGGGATTAACTTAAACCCTGGCCCTGAGCCCTAAATCCACCCTGACCCTTGGCTTTAAACCATGACCACCTAAAACTCTAAACCTGAGCCAGACCTAGGCCACTGAGCCCTGATTCTGGACCCAAACCACCCTACACAAGCCTAAAGGCCTTGGGCCCTAAGACCCTAAACCCTAAACCATAATTCATGGACCCTCAAACCCTAGCCACAGGCTGAGCCACCTTAAATCCCAAACTGACACTGATCCCTGAGAAGACCTAACCACTGAGCCACATGATAATTCACGTATGTGGGTTTCCCAAAACTCTAAACCCTAAACCCTAAACTAAAACCTGACCTAAACTAAATAAAGACCTAATAAGATAAATAAATAAATAAATAAAAAAATAAAAAAAAATAAAAACCTAAACTTAACGTGAGCAAATGATTTCAAAATAAGCTCAGAATAAATTAAATAAAACCAAAACTAAACTAAAAATAAAATAAACCTGTATAAAAAACCTAATTAAAATAAAACAAACATAAAATAATAATAAAATAAACATAAAATAAAATAAGATAAAAAATAAATAAAAACCTAAACCTCAAAATAAAAACTAATAATAAATTAAAAATAAAACCTAAACCCTAAACCCTTAACCCTAAACCCTAAAACTTAAACCCTAAACCCTAAACCTTAAACCATAAACCCTAAACACTAAACCCTAAACACTAAACCCTAAACCGTAAACCCTAAACCCTAAACCCTAAACCATAAACCCTAAACCCTAAACCCTAAACCCTAAACCCTAAACCCTAAACACTAAACCCTAAAAACCTAAACCTAAACTAATTAAAATCTAATAATAAAATAAATAAATAAACCTAAACCTAAAAAATAAATAAATAAAATAAAAGCATAAATTAAAACTTAAACCTAAACCTAAAGAAAATAAGAGAAAAATAAAATTAAATAAAATAAAATAAATAAAAACTTAAACTAAATTGAAAAATTAAATAAAACTAAGAATAAAAAACCTAAATAAAATAAAAACTAAATGTAAAATAAAAATAAAATAAACCTAAAGAAAATAAAAACTAAATAAAAACCTAAACATAAAAATAAAATCAAAAAATAAATAAAATATAAAGCCTAAACCCTAAACTAAAAAAATCCTAAACGTAAAATAAAAATAAAATAGATAAAATAAAATAAACCTAAACCTAAACTAAAATAAACTAAACTAAATTAAATACAACCTAAACCTAAACCTAAAATAAGCTAAACCAAAACCTAAACCTAAACATAAACTAAATAAAATAAAATAAACTAAAAATAAACCTAAATTTAAACTAAAAAAATAAAACCTAAAATAAATACCTGAAACCTAAACCTAAAAAAAATAAAATAGAAACCTAAACCCAAACCTAAAATAAAAATAAGACCTAAACCGAAAATAAAAAAAAATTAAACTAAACTAAAATAAGCATAAACATAAACCTAAACCTAAAAAATAAACTAAAATAAAACTTAAACTAAAATAAATAAACTAAACTAAATAAAATAAAATTAAACTAACTAAAAATAAAAATAAAACTAAAATAAACTAAACCTGGGTTTGCTTAATTTAAAACCCATAAAAAAACCTAAACCACTGAAACGGATCTGGCTAGGCCCTAAACCACAAACTAACAACTAACTGACTCTGAACAAACAGGCGGACCTGGCCTTGACCCTGATCTTGGGGTGCCCTTAAACCCTAAACCTAAACAATCCTAACCACTGGCTGAACTCTAGAAACTACCTAAAACCTAGGCCACTGAGCCACAAACCACAGGCCACAGGCCACAGTTCTGGACCCTCAAACTAAAGCCACAAGTCTGACTAAAGCTCAGACCCTAAGACCCTAAATCCTGACCATAAATCATGGACCCTCAGACCACAGGCCTAAACACTAAAGCCTTAACCCAGGCCCCAAACCCTGATCCACCCAAACCACAGGCCACAGAGCCACATCCCAATATTCATGTGGGTTTCCCAAAACTCTAAACCCTAAACCCAAACTAAAAAACTAAACTAAACTAAATAAACCTAATAATAAAATAAATAAATAAACTTAAACCTAAATAAAATAAAATAAAATAAAACCTAAACTTGGTGACAAATAATTAAAAAAAATAAGCTAAAATAAATTAAATAAAAACCAAAACTAAACTAAAAATAAAATAAACCTAAGTATAAAAAACCTAATTAAAAATAAAACTAAACATAAAATAATAATAAAATAAACATAAAATAAAATAAGACAAAAAATAAATAAAAACCTAAACCTCAAAATAAAAACTAATAATAAATTAAATAAAACCTAAACCACTAACCCACCTGAGCCCCAAACCCTAAACTTACCCTAAACCCTAGGCTTCCATAAACCCTAAACACCACCCTACACTAAACCCTAAACCCTAAACCCTAAACCCTAAACCCTAAACCCTAAACCCTAAACCCTAAACCCTAAACCCAAACACTAAACCCTAAAAACCTAAACATAAACTAATAAAATCTAATAATAAAATAAATAAATAAACCTAAACCTAAAAAATAAATAAATAAAATAAAAGCATAAATTAAAACTTAAACCTAAACCTAAAAGAAAATAAGAGAAAAAATAAAATTAACTAAAATAAAATAAAAACTTAAACAAGAAAAATTAAATAAATAAAAAAAAAAAAATAAAACTAAATGTAAAATAAAAATAAAATAAACCTAAAGAAAGTAAAAACTAAATAAAAACCTAAACATAAAAATAAAATCAAAAAATAAATAAAATATAAAGCCTAAACCCTAAACTAAAAAAATCTTAAATGTAAAATATAAATAAAATAGACAAAATAAAATAAACCTAAACCTAAACTAAAATAAACTAAACTAAATTAAATACAACCTAAACCTAAACCTAAAATAAACTAAACCAAAACCTAAACCTAAACATAAACTAAATAAAATAAAATAAACTAAAAATAAACCTAAATATAAACTAAAAAATAAAACCTAAAAATAAACCTAAAACCTAAACCTTAAAAAAACAAAATAGAAACCTAAACCCAAACATAAAAATAAAAATTAAAGCCAAACTTGAAAATAAAATAAAATTAAACTAAAGTAAAAAATAAGCATAAACTAAACCTAAAAAAATAAACTAAAATAAAAAACTTAAAGAATAAATAAACTAAACTAAATAAAAATAAAAATTAAACCTAAATAAAAATAAAAAAAAAAAAATTAAAATAAAATAAACTAAATAAACCTGACTATGGGTTTAATTTAAATAAAACCCATAAACCATAAACCCTAAACCACAGATCCTAACCACTACCCTAAACCCTAAACCACAACTAACCCTGAGCTACCACTCTAACCAGCGACTAAACTCCCTAAACCTTAACCTCAGTCCCTAATTAACCTACCACCTAAACCCTAAATCTACACTAACTTGTGAGCTCTAACCATAAACACTAAACCTACCACGGACCTCCCACCACAGGCCTTAAACCACTGATTCTGGACCCTCACCCTAAAGCCCTGAGGTCTAAACACTAAACCCTAAAGACTTAAACCCTAAACCCTGAGCCATGGTTCCTGGACCCTCACCACTGAAACCCTGAGCCTAAATCTTGGGCCTAAACCCCATCACTGACCTAAACCTACCACTAACCACCCTGGTGATAATTCTCCCTGTGGGACTCCCAAAGGCTCTAAACCCTAAACCCTAAAACTCACCTAAACCTAAACTAAATAAAACCTGATGATAAATAAATAAACTTAAACCTAAATAAGATAAGATAATAAAAGCTTAGGCTGAAATAATTAAAGATAAATAAAATAAATTATATAAACTAAAGGCTAAAAAATAAATAACCTGGTGTAAAACCTGATTAAAATAAACTAAACATAAATATAATATAAACCTAAATGATAAAAATTAAACCTAAACCTAAACCTCAAAATAAACTAATAATAATAAATAAACTTAACCACCCTAAACCCTAAACCCTAAACAGGCCACACCACTGAGCCCTAAACCTTACTAAACCTTAAACCCTAAACCCTAAACCTTAAACCACAAACCCTAAACCTAAACCCTAAACCCTAAACCCTAAACCCTAAACCCTAAACCCTAAACCCTCAAACTAACCTAAACCCTAAACCCTAAATCCTAAACCCTAAAACCCTAAAACCCTAAACCCTAAACCTTGTAAGCATAAATTGTAAAACCCTAAACCCTAAACCTTAACCCTAAACACCAAACCCTATACCTAAAGCTAAAGTAACTTTATAAATTAAAAAATAAATCAAAACCATAAAACCTAATAAACTTAAACCCTAAGAATGGAATGGCCTTGACGAACATCACCGTCAAGGGCTGATCAGATCACAGTTATGGAGGCGAAGGTAGAGGCGTTGGTTATCACAGTGGTGGTGGGGGATCTAGAGGTGTTGGTGGATATGGTGCAATGGTGGTCATAGAGACCGAAGGAGCGATGAAGGTTACAACCATGGTGGTGGATCACGCTACTAAGGAGCTGGGGTGGTTCTGATGGGAACTGGAGAAACTGAAGAATGACCGATCTTATCTACTACTTATGGAACTATGTCTTTATAGTAAAGATGATTCTAGTTATCAAGGGTTTTTAATTTGCTCTATGCATGCTCATTTTTTATCTATGTCATCACTTATGTCATAGAAAACTTGGCCTATGTTACTTAGTTGATGAAATTGAAAAGAAGAAATGTTGAATATGAATTTATTCTCTGTTTAAAAAAAACCCTAAACACTAAACTAAAACCAGAACCTTAGACCTAAAACGTAAATCCTAAACCCTAAACCCTAAACCCTAAACCCTAAAACACAAAACCCTAAACCATAAACCCTAAACCCTGAACCCTAAACCCTACACCCTAAAACCTACAACCTAAACCCTAAACCCTGAACCTTAAACCCTAAAAACCTAAACCTAAATTAAATAAAACCTAATAATAAAATAAATAAATAAATCTAAACCTAAAAATAAATAAATAAAATAAAAGCATAAATTAAAACTTAAACCTAGACCTAAAAGAAAAATAAGAAAAAATAAAATTAACTAAAATAAAATAAATAAAAACTTAAACTAAACTGAAAAATTAAATAAAACTAAGAATAGAAAACCTAAATAAAATAAAAACTAAATGTAAAATAAAAATAAAATAAACCTAAAGTAAAACAAAAACTAAATAAAACCTAAACATAAAAATAAAATCAAAAAATAAATAAAATATAAAACCTAAACCCTAAACTAAAAAAATCCTAAACATAAAATAAAATTAAAATAGACAAAATAAAATAAACCTAAACCTAATCTTAAATAAATTAAACTAAATTAAATACAACCTAAACCTAAACCTAAAATAAACTAAACAAAAACCTAAACCTAAACATAAACTAAATAAAATAAAATAAACTAAAAATAAACCTAAATCTAAACTAAAACAATAAAACCTAAAAATAAACCTAAAACCTAAACCTAAAAAAACAAAATAGAAACCTAAACCCAAACATAAAAATAAAAATTAAAGCCAAACCTGAAAAATAAAATAAAAATTAAACTAAACTAAAAAATAAGCATAAACATAAACCTAAACCTAAAAAATAAACTAAAATAAAAAACTTAAACTAAAATAAATAAACTAAACTAAATAAAAATAAAAATTAAACCTAACTAAAAATAAAAAATAAAAAAACTAAAATAAATAAAAAATAAACTAAATAAACCTAAACCTATCGGTTTACTTAATTTAAAACCATAAAACCATAAAACCCAATCCTAAACCCTAAACCTAAACTAAACTAAACTAACCTAAACTACAACTAAACCACTAAACCCTAAACTAAACTAACCACTAATCCCTAACTTAAACCTTAAACCCTAAACCCTAAATCATAACCCTAACCCTAAATCTAACTAAATCAGAAATTAAACCCTAAAACCAAACCCTAAACCTAAACTTAAACCATAAACCCTAAACTATACCCTAGACCCTAAAACTAAACCCTAAACCATAATACTAAAACTCCTAACTTAAAGCTAAACACTAAACTAAACCAAACCTAACCCTAATCTAAACTAAAATAAACTAAACCCCAACCTAAACCCTAAACCCTATCGCAATAAAATTTTGACTATATGGGGTTTCCGAAAAAAAACTCTAAACCCTAAACCCTAAAAAACTAAAAACCTAAACCTAAACTAAATAAAAAATAATAATAAAATAAATAAATAAACTTAAACCTAAATAAAATAAAATAAAATAAAAACCTAAACTTAAACCTAAAAAATAATAATTAAAAAAATAAACTAAAATAAATTAAATAAAAACCAAAACTAAACTAAAAAAATAAAATAAACCTAAGTATAAAAAACCTAATTAAAAATAAAACTAAACATAAAATAATAATAAAATAAACCTAAAATAAAATAAGATAAAAAATAAATAAAATTCTAAACCTAAAAGAAACCTCAAAATAAAAACTAATAATAAATAAAAAATAAAACCTAAACCCTAAACTAAAGAAAATCCCGAAACCTAAAATAAAAATAAAATAAACAAAATAAAATAAACCTAAACCTACATTAAAATAAACTAAACTAAAGGAAATAAAACCCAAACCTAAACCTAAAATAAGGTAAACCTAAACTTAAACCTAAACTAAATAAAATAAACTAAAATAAACCTAAACCTAAAATAAAAAAGAAAACCTAAAATAAATGTAAAATAAAAACCTAAAACCTAAACTTAAAAAAATAAAATGAAAACCTAAACCTGAAAATAAAAAATAAAACATAAACCTAAAAAATAAAATAAATGCAGAACTCAACTAAAAAATAAACCTAAACCTAAAATATAAACTATAATAAAAAAACCTAAACTAAAATAAATATACTAAATTAAAAAAATAAAAATAAACTAAATAAACTAAATAAATCTAAACCTATCAGTTTACTTAATTTTTAAAAAAACTAAACCCTATACCATAAACCCTAAACCTACAACCCCATAGG
Source organism: Cymbidium sinense (assembly GCA_021442155.1). NCBI lineage: Eukaryota > Viridiplantae > Streptophyta > Magnoliopsida > Asparagales > Orchidaceae > Cymbidium > Cymbidium sinense. The sequence goes on from CM038214.1 coordinate 201,010,752, forward strand.
TGCTCATTTTTTATCTATGTCGTCGCTTATGTCATAGAAAATTTTGGGTGCTACTTGGTTGATGAAATTGAAAAGAATAAATGTTGAATCTGAATTTGTTCTCTGCTAAAAAAAATCTTAAACCCTAAACTAAACCATAAACCCTAAACCTAAAACATAAAGCCTAAACCCAAAAACCTAAACCCTAAACCCCAAAATGCTAAAAACCTAAACCTAAACTAAATACAACCTAGAAAAATAAAAAATAAAAAACCTAAACCAAAATAAAATAAAAATATATATTAAAATAAAATCTTAAACTAAAACCTAAACCTAAACCAAAAAATAAAATAAAATAAAAAATAAAAATTAAACTAAAATAAAATAAATAAAAACCTAAACTAAACTAAAAAATAAAAAACCTAAATAAAATAAAACTAAACCTAAAATAAAATAAAATAAAATAAAAACTAAATAAAAACCTAAACCTAAAAAATAAACCTAAAAATAAAACTTAAAAATAAATAAAAAATAAAACCTAAACCTTAAACTAAAAAAAAAACTAAACTTAAAATAAAAAAAAAATAAACAAAATAAAATAAACATAAACTTAAACTAAAATAAACTAAAATAAAATAAATAAAACCTAAACAAAAACCTACAATAAACTAAACATAAACCTAAACCTAAACTAAATAAACTAAAATAAACTAAAAATAAACCTAAACCTAAACCTAAACTAAAAAAATAAAACCTAAAAAAAACCAAAAATAAAAACCTAAAACCTAAACTTAAAGAAATAAAATAAAAGCCTAAACCTAAACTTAAAAATAAGAAATAAAACCTAAACCTAACAATAAAAATAAAAATAGTACTCAACTAAAAAATAAGCCTAAACTTAAAAAATAAATAAAAAAAAAAAACTAAAATAAATAAACTAAACTAAATAAAAATTAAAAATAAAATAAATTCAAATAAATTAAAATAAACTAAATAAACCAAGACCTTTGAGTTTACTTAATTTAAAATAAAAATAAAAAATAAAAATAGAAAAAATAAACCCTAACCCTAAACCCTGAACCCTAAACCCTAAACACTAAACCTAAACCCCAAACACTAAACCAATAAACCTAAACCCTAAACCCTAAAACCCTAAACCCTAAACCCTAAACCCTAAACCCTAAACCCTAAAACCCTAAACCTAAACACTAAACCCTAAACTCTAAACCTTAAACCTACAACCCTAAACCCTAAACCCCAAACCCTAAACCCTAAACCATAACCCCTAAACTAACACTAAACCTTAAACCCTAAACCCTAAACTAACCCTAAACCCTAAGAATGGGTAGAACCTTGACAACAGGAACATCATTGTCAACTAGGTTCAGTCTTGATCTAGTGGTGGAGGCGATGGCAGAGGTGACACTTATCCTTGTGGTGGTGGGGGATCTGGAGGTGGTGGTCAGAGTAGTGGTGGTTATGGGTGGAGCGATGGAGGTTGTGGTGGTGGTAGGGAGAGATGTATGATGGTGGATCCTGCTACTCGAGAAACTTAAGAATGATTGATCCAATCTATTGCTTATGGATCTGTGTCTTTATAGTATAGAAAGTTCTACTTATCTAAGTTTTTTGATTTACTTTATGGGTGCTCATTTTTATCTATATCATCATTTGTATCTTAGAATACTTACGATGCTACTTGGTTGATAAAATTGAAAAGAAAAAATGTTGAATATGAAATTGTTCTCCATTTTAAATAAACCTTAAATCCTAAACCCTAAACCTTAAACTAAACTTAAACCCTAAACCTAAAACCTAAACCCCAAACCCTACACCCTAAAAACCCTAAACCCTAAACACTAAATAGTAAACCTTAAATAGTAAACCCTAAACCCTAAACCCTAAACCCTAAAACCCTAAACCCTAAAACCTAAACCCTAAAATCATTTACCCTAAACCCTAAAACATACAACCCTAAACCCTAAACTAACCCTAAACACTAAACCCTAAACCTTGAATAAAGATTCCATTAAGAGTAGATCTAAAGATTGACCCAATCCTAACATAGTTATGGTAGCTAAAGAAAATGTCTTCAAGACACTTTCCTTTGACTATTAGAGATTTGAATACCCTAGACCCTAACCCTAAATCATATTATACTACCAAATTTTATAGTATAATTTAGCACATATATTTGATCATGTAGTGATGTGTTTTTGGATGTTAAAAGATGTTTTGAAATGTTTTAGTATATTATAGTATTATGCCCTATAGTCTATATTAATATAAATCATAAATATATTTATTTAATAAATCAGATGATGAAATTCATTATATTTGAAGTGGGAATTAGGTTGTAGTACCAAGGGTGTGCTACGCCACTTGTAGTATAAAAAGTAAGATTTTATGTTCAAAATATCTATTATATGATGTAGCATAGTATAACATCATATATCATAATATATTGTTCTTTTTAATTTTTTAGTATTTTACAATCATGCAAGCCTACACTAGCATTGTTTATAAAAATGTTGATTTAGACTTTAAAATGGTGTAATTTGGCCAAATTCATAATAGGTAGAGCTTGGCATCATAATATATTATTTCAATTTAAAATATGTAACTGATTTGACTAAAATATATAGTTTTTTATTGTTTAGACTAATTTTATGATTTTTTATCTTAAGCAATCCCTTGTGATGTGATATGCAATATAATATAATATAATATGTTATAGTGTAATATAATATAGGATGCCATAACATAGTGTAGCATCATGCATTATAACATGCTATTATGTATTATTACTTGTTTGATTGCATATTTTAGTTTCTTATAGTATGATGTAGTAGAGTTTGTAATGGTATAATTCATAAAAATATTGATTTATTGGCTGAGATGATGGGATTTGGCAAAATTTAATGTAAGCTTTAGGGAACATCATTGGGGGTGTGCTATGGTGTGTCATTTAATCAAAAGAATGGAATTTTGCATCCAAAATAAATGTTCATTTTTCAACCAAATTTTATAAATTTTTTGCTTAAAGTGATTCATTTAAGGTGTAATGTAAGATAATATATTATATGAAAGCATATTAAAATATAATTTACATAACAATATAACTTAACATATATATGAATGTCATGTAGTGTTACTAATTGCTATTGTACATTTTAGTATGTTTTACTTTTGTTATAATACATTGGGTCAAAACTCACAAAAATGTTAATTTGAAGGTTGAGATGGAAGACCAAATTCACGGCACACACCAAATAGCAACACAAAAATAATGCTATTTTGTACCATTTCTAATAGAAAAATAATAATTTTACATCCAAAATGAACATTATTCATATTTTGAGAAAATTTTGTTATTTGTTTTTTCAAGTGATTCTAATGAGGTGTAATGTTAGAAAATATATTATATTACAATAATTTATAATATAACATCATATATTATAATATAATATGTTAATTTACATTATAATATGTTTAGCATGCTATTGTATAGTTAGTTTGTGCTTGCAACATCACAAATCATAAAATGTTGATTACATTATTGAGATGATGCAATTTGAACGAATACATTGTCAAGCTTTTGGTTGAAGTATTAAAGGTGTGCATAAGAGAAGAAATAAAATTTGGTGAGAATTACATGTTAAGGACTTGGAGGGAGATCCACTAGGGGATCACACATGCATTGGACATTACATGTGAGGGATCTATGTCGAGGGCATAGAAGAAAAAAATTTGTTGAGGATAATGTTTCAATTTGATTTGATTATATGACTTGTGGAAAGAAGATCCTTGGGAAAAGAATCTATAATCCGGGATTAAGAAGTCAACTTTAATTTGTTTTGTTTTAATTGATGTGGAGGCATATATCTCACTGGGACGGGTATATGAACCTTCCACTAGGGAAGTAGTTCAGCTATCTGCTGGGATTGGGATTTGAGTTTGATTTCATAAATTTATTTGGGGATGTATCCACTGGGAATAAGAGTTTGGTTGGATTTCTTTGATTTAGACTCTATTGGGGGAGTTGGTTTAATTTGGCTCCACTGGAGAGGTTGGTTTTGAATATAATTTGTTTGCTTGACTTGTTTATATATGATTTAGGTTCCACTAGGGAGAAGGGTGTGGTTTAACTCTATTGAGGAAATAAGATTGGGTTTAATTTAATCTGAATTAATGTATGGACCCCATTGGTGTGCAATGGACCACTGAGAAAGAGCTATATCAGCTTTGACCTACCTCAAGTTTACAAATCCAAATGCATAGTCTATCACCGGAGGTAAAGCTAGCCAACCTAAGGGGTTGCCTTTCGGTGTGTAACGACTGTGCTAGGAAGAAGGTGTAGCAAATTACATCTTCCAAAGCAAGGAACAATTGGGTGACCGTGATGCACAAAAAGTGAACGACCTGGGTGACTACTAAGTGAATGCTGCTGGGGACTTATGTCAACTCGAAGTAGTATGGAAGAATTTTATCTTAATTTCATGTGATTTGATATGGTTTGTTTGGTTTAGTTTGATTTTGAATTAAGGGCATATCCACTGGGATGTGAGCTCAGTCAAATTTAAAAGATTTAATTTATGGACCATGTCAGTTGTGATGGACCCACTAAGAAGGGGCTATATCGAACTTGTCCTATCTAAAATTTATAAATCCAAAGGGATAGTCTATCGGTTATGGGGTAGAGCTAGCCAACCTAAGGGGTTTCCTTTCGATGTGCAATGACTGCTAGAAAGAAGGCATAGCAGACTTACATCTTCTAAAGAGGGAAAACCACCGGGTGACCCAGCACAACAAATCAAATTTGACTTAGGGGTGACTATAGAGTGAATGTTGTTGAGGACTTATATCAACTCAAGAGTAGTCAGGCAATTCCTATAAGGAGATTTGCTAACACTGCCCTAAACATAGGATGTCTTCTTGTGAAAAATTACCGCAGTGAATATATATTTTATTTATATGTTTGCGAGGACCCTGTTGGTGTGCGAGGGACCACACTGAGAAGGAGCTATGTCAGCCTTGACCTATCTCAGATTTACTAGACCATGGGAGAATCTACACATCCATAGGATGGATTCTCCAACCACATATGTGGTTAATATGAAAGGGGAACTCTCCAATCCGATAGTAACTTGGATGGGAACGTGAAGGATGTGATCCAAAATAGTGCTCACAGTGGAGGTGCTGCTAGAGGTGTTATCCTGTGCCCTAGAAAAGAAAAATTATAGGTGTACGGTGGTGAACTTAAAGAGAAAGCATAGCAGACTTACATCTTCCATGAGTGGTGTATCCTAAGGTGCAAGAACCAACCAACCAAAGGTGTATTATTCAACATGAGTGGTGTATCTATCAGCATAGTGAGAACCAACCAACCTAATGTTCCCTTCGGTGTCCAATGATCAATCTGGAAAGAAAGTGTGTAGTCTTACAACTTTCCAAGCGGAACACATCATCGAGATAGTCTATCATCGATGAGATAAATACTATCTAACCTAGTATGACTAATAAGCGTGGAGCCCCGAGGAAGGACTGGACACAGACTTGAAGCAGTCATGAGGGAAGGAGCCGCTAGAGGACTTATCCTAAACCTCAAATATCCCCGCCAAACAAAGGCTAATCCAAGAAGAAAGCATAGCAGACTCACATCTTCTTAAACAAAGCCAATATGAGGTAGCTTATCAACCATGCAGTAAGGCCTACCAAACTAACAAGCTGCTTATTGGTGTGCAATGGCCAAATAAAGAAGGAAATTGTAGTAGACTTACATCCTCCAAAGCAAGAAGACCACTAGGGTGACACACTAGTAGGGTAGCACATCAGCCCGACCTAGAGCAGCTACTGAGTGAGTGTCACTAGGGGAGTTATGTCAACTCAGAGTAGCCCGAAATAAAAGATATGTGTTTATTTTATATTTTTTGTGTAGTTTATATTTATTTTGTGTGATGAAGGATAGGATATAACTCTGGTTCCTTACACCTACCCTAAACACATCGTGGTGGATTCAAAAATAAGAATACTTTCAATATGGAAGAGATTGAATTCAAAATGGTATTTTCATTGATGATAATTATTTTTAAACATGATTTATAATATTTCTTTAAGTAGAACCCAATGGTTGGAAGCATTGGGAGCTCTCCCTCATGATTAATAAGTTGAGAAGATCTTCCTTGGTAGGCCTTCCCAAGTAGGTTCAAACTTGCCTCCCATCTTACGAAAGACAATAATTAATCTCCTTAAAACTAAAATAAGCTCTCCTACTTGAAAAGCTCTAGAATGGACCAACTGGTTGTGAGCTTGAATCATTTTATCTTTGTACAACTCAAGGTTTTAGCATGCCCACAGGCTTCTCTTCTCTAAACCTTCAAGATCTTCTAACCATAACTTGACATTCTGCTTTATTGTGATCTTGCTACCCACAGCTATCCTTAGTGATGAGAGTTGGACTTCTAATGGTAGAATGGCTTTGGACCCATACACTAAGGAGAAAGGAGTAGACTGAGTTGGAGTTCTATATGTGGTGCGGTGACAAGGCTTGAACTAAGCTCATCAGCTGCTATTATCGAAAGTGTTTTTAGTATTTGGATGAGAGTTTTATTGAAGGCTTCTACTAAGCTTTTCCCTTGGGTAGTTGATAGAATATCTCCAATCTAAGTTATGTCTCGGCAAAGTTGTTGATCTCGCCTCTTGAATGCGCATTATCGATATAATTCATCGAGGCACTCCAAACCTATGTATGATATGGTTCCTAAAAAATTGGAGCATATGCTGAGTTGTGACCTCTATAAGTGGAATCATTTTCATCCATTTAGAAAAGTAATTTGTAGCAACTAAGATGAACCAATGACCCTTGGAAGTAGGAGGATCAATCAGGCATGCTATGTCGCATTAACACTTGAATGGCCATGAGGGTAGATGTAGAATGTTGGATGGGTGTAGGACCACATCGTTATTTCACATTAGTGGCATTGCCTAGCCATATCCATGCAATCTTTGATCATCGACAAGTAGTATCCTAGTCTCTTAATCTTGGCTTTCATTTTTGAACCGGATTGCTCCACATAATCCTAAGTGTACCTAATGATCTTATGGCTTCATGCTTGTCTAAACAACGTAACCACATATGATCAAAGACTGATACAAGACACCATCAACAAGCATAGGAAAGTGCTCTCTACTTCATCTGATGGGCTTGAGACTTCTCTTGAGGTAGTTTGCCTTTATTTAGGTAATTCATGAATGTTTGCCTCAAATCTAACTCCTCATCCTTCTTGGCAATGGCAACCTCCCCATCAAGAGAGTATTTTTTGATGAGTTCAATATCAATAAAGGATAACAATTATCTATTTTAGACTTTTATTGATATGGACTCATCTTCCGAACATGCCAACTCCTTGGCATATGCTACAACATTCTCTCTTTAAGGAATCTTATAACTGGAAACCTCTGGGATTTGGGCTGACAACTCTATGGTGTACTTATTGTAATGATGGAGCTTAGGCTTTATAACCTTGTAGGACCCAGCAATTTAGTTGATAACTAGCTAAGAATCCCCGAAGATGTTGATGTTCTAGATTCTTGGAGTAATAGGTAACTCCAGATCGGCAATCAGAGCCTTATATTCGGATTCATTATTAGTGCGAAGATTGAACAGATGATATGAGAATCTCATCATATCGCGGTCCAGAGTTAAGAGAACTATTCCTACCGTTGCCATTCCTAGAATAGCAGATTATGGTTCTTCTTATCTTAGAGAGGAAGCTACACCATCAAAGTACATCTCCCAGTGGTGAATGCTAGTATCCCTTAAGTTCATGAATTATTCATCGGGAGATCATCACTAAGCCGAGTTAGTAGAAGGTGTGTTGCTAAAAAATTTGTAGTTATCCTTTCACCACAAAGAGGGGTACGAAGGTAATGTCAAACTACGAGAGGATCATCGACCGTCAAGCCAACCATCCAGAAAACATCGATCAAGTCATGAGATACTGTAATGGATTGATCCCAGAGATTAAGTTCACCTTATGAGGAAGCATGTAGTGTTGTAGCTTTTAGGATGCAAAGATTAAACCTAGAAATGCTTCCAATGTATGGATAATTAGCCTCTAGGGATTAGATGACCGAGGTAGTAGAGTGCCTTTTTCTTTCCCTTCATCATTGACTTGGGCCAACAAAGTACCATGGGAGTCATCTAACACAGTAGTGTAAAGTATGAGCAGCTTTCGGGATAAGGACTGCTAGAATCAATGACATCATCAGGTAATGTTTGATATCTTTGAAGGCATGCTCACACTTGTCATTTCACTTGAACTTGGCATCCTTTTTAATAAGAGAATACGACATCATATCGATAAATAAAAGCATCATAGATATGCTAACCATCCTTGTAATGATCTTAGTTGAGTTTAACTTTTAGGGGGTGGCAATTCTAATATCGCCTTGATCTTCTCCGAACTGATTTTGATTCCTTGGTGTCAACAATAAACCAAAGGAATTTTTTTGAAGCTACTCTGAATGCACACTTCATGAGGATTCATTTTGAGGTTAAATGGTCTTAACTATTCAAAAACTACTCAAGTCAAAGAGATGGTCTTCCTTTTCTCTACTTTTGACTACGAGATCATCAACATAGCACTCGACTTGATGATGCATGAGGTCATCAAATATTCAAGTCATTGCCCACGGTATGTAGCATCGACATTTTAAGGATGAAAAGGCATGACCTTATAGCATAGATTTCGACGGGTTCCAAAAGCAATGTCCATCTTCATAGGCCATCTTTATTTAGTTATATCCATTGAGCCATCCATGAAAGAGAAGACGCATGAGAAATGTCCACCATCACCGGATTGGTAGTGGAAATTCATCTTTGGACATGCCTTTTTAAATCCATAAAATTGACACATATGTGAATGATAGCAACCGTGTAGGGTATTTTTCTTCCGGATGAAGCCATCGATCGCTTTGACTTCATAAATGACCTATTATATCTATTTTGATGGGTTAGCAAGAGCTCTATTGCTAGTTTATGGACCACTACGACCCTGCATCTCTTCATCATAACTCCATGCAAAGCTATCTTTAAACTAAATCAATGGCCTAACTAAATCATTGGTTTCAATTTCATTTAATTAAGAACTGATGTATGTCAGGCGTGGATCTTCTTCAGTTCCTAAATTGATTTCCTTGAGCTCATCGATTGTTGACCTGATCTCTTCTTTGAACTTTGGAGGTGCCTCTTTGATTTCAAAATCATCTAGATCATCTGAATTTCTAAGCACACCTCCTCATATGAGTTAATGTGATTTGAAAAGAACCTATTAGATTCCAAATGATTTGTGATAACTAAGTAGTAATCTTCATCATCAACTAGACCCACTGTACTAAATTCTAGTCTTGATCTTGGTTAAGAGCTTTTGCATTTCTTCCTCCATATTCTTTCTAAGTAGTCTGACCTGTGCTTTGACCAAGTATGTTGGATTAACCCTTTCCTTGCTAAATTATTAACATAAGGCAAGTATCAATCAAAAGGTAATTCTATTAAATCTTTATGTGAATCATCCTCTAGTTCTATATCAACTTCTTGACTTGAGGATGATGCTCCTAGAAAGAACCTCTGAGTCTTCACACCTGTGGATGACTTAGGGACTTCCTTAACTACCAAACCCTCAGCTTTTGAGAGGAAAGTGGGGTTATAGCTAAGGTTCCCAACTGATGCCTAACTATTTCACATATAGACTTGGATACACTTATGCTTTGCTTTGGAGCCCATCTTCATCGCTATCTGCTCAAGTGTCACCTCCAAAGGAATCTACCAGAAGAGAGATAGTGTGCTAACCATATAAGACTTGGCTTATAAACTAGATTCTAAGTCTATATGGATAGCAAGTGTACTCCTAGTAGCTGGGACATATCTTCTATTGGGTGGCCAATAAAGAGGTTTTCAACCCCTAGGACAGCCTCTAAACTGCCTCTTCCTCTTCCTAGTGGAGGTCAAGTCATCCTACCCATATGTTCGAATGGAGTAACGAACTATGGGTTGAATCTAATGTCAGGCTCCACTTCTTCCTCCAAGTCTATTTTCGCTCCCTTTTATTTTCTTTTTTCTTTTCTTTCTCTTTTTCTCTTTCTTTTTCTTTTTCTTTTTCTTTTTTTTTTAAGTTTTGGCCAAGTTCATGAGAATAGACTTGTTGGTTTTGAGGGAGGTAGTAAGCTGCATCCTCGTATATGCTGACCTCCTGAACTACAAATGGCTTGAGATCTCTTTTCCCACAATAGATGATCCCACCTCTCACAAACTTCATACACTGATGTAGAGAGAATGGAACTATGTTGTTCTCATGTATCCATGGACTCCCAAGAAAAGCATTGAAAGATGTATCTGAGTCTATAATGTGAAACTTGGCTTCGATCTTCCAATCATCTATCTCTAAGGGCAATACTATGGAGCCAAAGGCCTATTAACCTCACTTTTAGAGTGCAGATTCAATCTTCCCATCTTAGACTTAGGAGTCTTCTAGATAGTAAGGCTTTCCTAGTCATAAGACACTTCTAAAAATTAGGGAAACACCTAACCATAGGATTAGGTTATGCCTTAGGGATTAAGATAATCAACCTACCCTACAACCCAAATCTAATCCATGTGCACCTTCTCAAACCAAACCTCAAGTTCAATCCAAACATCAAATTCAAATCCAAATTCAAACCCAAATTCCAAAACCAAATGATTGAAGCCCATGATCAAATCCAAACTTGAAACCCTTCCTAAGCCATATGATCTATCCCATGGACTTTCCAAAATTTTAATCCAAAATCAATTGATTTTCTCATAATAAATTATATCTTCAATCATCTTCCTAAATATAAATCAAATGTACATTCAAATGATCAAAACTAAATCAAACTAAATAAAATTAAATCAAAACCCTTTCTTAAGCCATATGACCTATCCCATGTACTTAGCTAAATATTAATCCAAATCAAGTCAAACTCAATTGATTTTCTCACAAATCAATCATATTTTCAATCATCTTCACAAATTTAAATGAAATATACATTTAAATCATCAAAACTAAATCAAGCCAAATCAAAATTTAAACCTAAGCCACATGACCCAACTCTATAGATTTAGCCAAATTCCTTCATTACAAATCCCAAATTCAATTGATTTTTTCATGAATCAGTCATACCTTCAATTATATTCATAAATATAAATGAAATTTACAATCATCAAGCCAAATCAACCCAAGTCAAACCCAACTTAACCCTTTTTTACTTGAAATGTTCAAATGAACTAAAACCCATTTGAACCCAAACCAATTGCAATTGAATTTATATATCAATCGCAAATCCACATATAAACTCAACTAAATCAAACTCAACCAAAAATTAAACCAACTAAACCCAATTGGTCCACTTGACCCAAAGTCACCAATTTGACCTATTTAAGCTAAGTTCTAATCCTACCCAAATTGGATTGAACCAAGCCCATCAAAATCTCACATCATTATTATTTATCACCTTAGGTTGATCAATTTTCACCAATTGAGTCAAACCAAGTCAACTTGGTCGTTTGACCAAGTCAAACCCTTAACCCATATTAATCCAAACTAGCCAAATTGCAACCTAAGCCAAATCCCTTGAAACCAATGATTCATATCAAATCAAAATCATTATTTAAATGTTACTTGACCTTCAATTGAGTCAAACCAAACCTAATTGGCTCTCTTGACTCAAGTTGACCCAAATTGACTTAAAAGACCAAATTGGGTCAAATCAAAATATAAGCAAAATTATTTGTAATCAATGACTCAAGTTCATTCCAAATTGATTGTTGAACTTGAAGTCATGATTGACCCAGTTGAATTGAGCCACTTATTGACTAATGGTTCAAGTTGGTCTAAATTAAAACCAAATCCAAATTAATTGAAACCAAAGCCTACAATCATCTTCAATTGGTTAACTAAACCAAAACTAACACCAAACCCAAGCTAATTAGGCCAATTTGGTCAAATTGGTTAATTTAACCCATTCAACCCAGATGAATTCAAATGAGCCAAAATTAAATCTAAGCCAAACTAAATCAAACTAATTGAACCAAAACATCCCAAATGTTCATATGAACTTGAATCAACCCTTGGTTTGACTAAATTTAACCAATTGTTCAACTTTATCCAACCTAACCCAATTTGACCTAAATGAGTCAAATTGAGCCAAAACAAATCAACTCCAACTGACTTGAAATTTGGGCTAAGCCACTTTTGGCTGATTTCAAATATGTCCAAATCAAATTCAATGCCAAATGATCATTTTACCCTTAGGTTAAAGTCAACACATGAGAGAAATCACCCATGTAAGTGGTCATTTCCATTCTTGCCACTTGTACTCTCCCAATTGTCCACTAGGACACAGAACACCCAATGTGGTTGGGTACCATGACCCATGGGAGGTGAAATCACCTCACCCTATCCATTAGAGAATTTGAAACCCATAGGACACCCATGATTCCTCCTTAGCAACCACCTCCACACCTTCAACCAAGCTGAGCCAACTCACCTCCTCCTTGCCACCCACGACTCACTAAATTAGCCAGACAGCCATTAGAAGCCAAACCCAATCCCACCATATGATCAAGATGAAGGGGGGTATACACCCCCTTATTTCCACTCAAACACACACAAAAAACATTCCTCTGTCCCATAACTACCCAAGATGAGCCATTATAGCCATTCCCTAAGTTCCCAAGCTCATTCCTTGATCAAAAATACCATAGTTGTCCATCCAAAATTAGGACATTCCCATTTCTAACCTAACTTCACCATTTCTCCATCAAACTCAAATTAACTTTGCACGCACCTTCCCTAGGCCTCATTGAGCAAGAACAAGTCATCTCCCAACCAAGCACTAGAGGTGGGACTTCGATCAAAGTAGAGCTCCAAATCATTGCATCATGGCTTCCTGAGTGAACGTCAAGAATTAGACGCTACGTAGGATAAGTTTTAAGTAGCAAATCACACAGTGCCATGTAGAAAGCATGCCGTTTTAGCTTGCGACATTGTGCCAATAGGATTAGGCTTTAATTATGCTTAAATAATCATTTTTAATGGCTAAAACTTCTAAAAATCATAAAAAGTCAGAGAGAAATAAAAAATGGAAATAAATACTCATTTTAAAGGTATTTCGAAGGAGAATTAATTAAAAATAATCTTAACTAATTTTGAATAGTAATTAAGGTTTAATTAAAGTTTAATTACAAATTAATTAGCTTAATTACTTGAGCAATTAATCCCAAAATTAGTTGGTTAATTTAATGGGATGACCTTTGCCTCCCATGATCTTCTTAGGATTTATTGCTCTCTTATTTAGAAAAATTGACTAATTAAACCTTAACTACTCTTTTAAGTTATTTAATGATTAATTAATCTCATGAACAGTAATAAATTAGTTAATTAAGCTTATTAATAATAGTTCAATAGTAAGTCAACTAAAAAATAGGGTTGGGACCCCTTTCCCTAAGATCATTCCTCCCTTTTTTAAAATAGAATTAATAAAGATTTAACTAATTAATTAAATCTCTTAATCAAATTGAAATCATAATCACAATAGACCTTAATTAATTAAAGCATGGGGTAGATCTTTAGGTGTTTAATAACCTGAAAGAGTTTAATGAAATTATGGTTAGTCCACATGTGTGGGAAAATCATAAGAGTAATTAATTAAGTCCCTTAATCTAACTATTAATCATGAGCCAATTGCATTAGGGATTTTTAAGATATTTTCCATGCATATCATGTTTCCATGCATGTGACATAAGTAAGCATAATTAATTCTTCTAATTAAGTGTTCAACTTAATTAACCCATAAAATCAACTTAATTACATTTCTTTAAATTAAATAACATCACTAATGTGGGAATGGGTTTAAAATAGCAAGTGATGATTTCTATTTTCCTCTTTAAATCAAATCAAATCCAAAACTTAATTAATGAAGAAGCTTTGGTTTGCTTTAAAAAATCTCATTTGATTTGATTTTCCTTAAGAACTAGTTTGGTTGAATGAATCACATGCTTATATTGGAATGAATCACATGCTTAAAAACTAGTTTGGCTGAATGAATCACATGATTTTTATGAATGTTGAGTTCTCTTTCCTCTATTCATATAATATTGAATGGTAATGGGTATATAGTGGACATCCGGTAACACGAGGCTTTTAGCACCAAGGAGGTCATTTGATTACCTCACTTCCCTAGTTTAACAACGGCATGTACCCATTTGATTTCATTCTTATGTATTTTAACATTAAAATTTGGATAGAAATTTAATTAATATATATAAATGATTCAATCAAATAAAAATATACAATCTTTGCATGGTTTTCTTTCCCTCATTTATGTATACATCCATGTGTGTCCAAGTAAAAACAAGTATATAGGCAGAATACAAGGCTTAAGTTAGCCCTAAGGAGGTCATTTGATTTCCTCACTTCTTTGGTTAAACAATGACGCATACTTGCCTATATCTTTTTTCATCTATATGTAATTAGTGAATGAAAATACCATTTTACATTAAAATTGCATGCATTCAAAATTGACTAAGTGGTTGAATTAATTAGCCCTATGAATTAAAACTTTCTTCCTCTGTTCATGTATACATATTTACATATGTTTGAATGAAAATAAGTATATAGTCTGGACATCCCGAGAATACGAGACTTTAGCTAGCTCCAAGGAGGTCATTTGATTACCTCACTTCCCTAGTTTAACAATGGCACATGCATATCTAATTTCATTCTTATGTCATTTTTGTATAAGAATTTGGATAAAGTTTTAAATTAATATGTCTAAATAATTCAATAAAATATAAATTCTAAATATACACATACATTCATCTTTTAGATGTGCTAAAATATGTTGCATGTATAGATACACTTAGGATTAAATCATATGCATGTTACATGTGATGGAAAGGAATTATTTAATATATGTCATGTGGTAATAATTCAATTAAATTAATCTTAAGATGCCTTTCATTTTGAATAGGATTTTTAAAGTGAACCTTAACTTTGGATTAATTAAATCATTTAATAGGACATTCACTAAAGAAAACTAAATCAAATTAATATACTTTAGAGAGTGACTTAAGGTAGGGATGAAATAGGGCAATCCTCTTTTCCTCTCTTTATAACACTTAGTTGCTAAGTGTAATAAAATGAAACAAAAGAAAACACAAATTAAAATTCTCAAATCTATTAAACTTCATGTGAAATCAACCTTTCATGTTAAATTGAATCCTTCTTCACATAGAAAATACAACACTATTGCCTTACAAGACTTACCACACAAGCCTTAATACACACATTATAATTAAGTCACCAACTCTAAGTTAGGATGGTGTATGATGTATGTGATTTGTTTTATGATGCATTATTTTAGATTAGATCATAGGAGTTAGCTGGCGGCCACTCTAGGCAGTTATAAGTCCAAAAGTTGGACAATTTATTCTCTCATATGGAGATAAACCCATATGTCCACCTGTCACTTAGATTTAGGTTGTACTTTAGCTTGTACTAATGCTCTCTAGATTTAGGATCTGAGGTAGCTATTTCCTTCGAGCTACAAGCATAAATCCTCACCTTTTAGGCATTCCCACAACCTTATGTTGGTGGATTATAATCCCTACTAATTTAATTAAATTTTAACTCAAAATATATAAATCTCTTCAACTTCAAAATTACAAAGCCAAATCATAGAATAGATTGGAATGCTCACTAGGCTTCCTAGTATCATGAGCATTTCTTACTTATTCATTTAGACTCCAAAATAAGTCTTCTCCTTGAACTTTCCCAATTTATTTTCCAAATACAACCAATCCTTTAATAGTCTAACCTTGAAATCTTTAGAGATGATAATTGTCAACTTTAATCGAGTATTCTTAAGAAATTTCATTTCCTAAGATGCAACTATGGAGGCTTGCCTCCATAGTGAACTTAAAAACTGGTTTAATATAAACCCTACTTTATTCATCCATGATAAATCTTTGGTACATTCAAAGATCCATCATGCCTTAGGAGTCCTTATTTCATGATTAGGTCCATTGTAGGGTGATGCATCTATCTTTTGAGATAGTACATCATACCTCAATGTTGTACATGATCACCTCAAAAAGTATCCCTCTACGATCTACGTGATGTCCTCGTCCTCCCCCCCCCCTACATCCAAAAATAAATGCCACAAGGCCCTCTCTCCTTGTTCATTGAATCCTCTCAACATCATCCTTTCTTTTTAGAGTTTGGAGATGTCGATTCTTAAGTAGGTGAGGGTTTTTAGACTCATGATATTGACTGATACACCTGGGTCAACCAGAACCATGGATAGCCTATATATGCCAACATCCACTTTAATGTAAAGAGGTGGTTGTGTATGGTTATCCCTAGGAGTAAGTCTTCATCGCTGAATGTAACTTCTAAGATGTCCTTCGAGTGGCAAGCCTGCTCTTTAGTAGCGGTCAGCTGATCAGCAGAGCTAAGAATATCCCTAGATCAGGTAAGGCCTTGATTAAAGATTTCCTCATTTCTTTGGATAAGACAAGAGCATCATATATGCTTAACTTAGTTGGAAACTTTCTAGGGAAACTAGGACATTGTAATCAACTTTGGCTTGGTCCTCCATAAGCATATCCATCGAGTGGAGCATCCTATGGAGGGCTATCTGCTCACTTGAACCAATGACACCTTACCCTTATCCTCGTGCTACCCAGGAGGTAGAACTTTGTCACGTGGGTTGACTTGACTCTTCTTGGAATGATGAGCATGTGGAAAGTTCTACCTTCTCATCAGGCATACCTACGACTTCTCCTACGGGATCACGAGTAGTTGACTCCAATCTCAAGGGTGAACGATTGATTCAGATAAGGATAGTCCTACTCGGAATCAGAAAGAAAAGGATAGGAACTACTAGAGGTATTATTTTTGTTTATACTCAGAGACCTTTCAATAGGAATAAAATCAAGAGAATCAGAAGTAGACAATATATAAGTAGAATCAGCTTTCATCAATAATTTCCTTTTGGGTGGAGGTACATGATAGTTCAAGTAAAATAAGAAAAGGAATTTATGCCCTTATTTGCAGATACAATGCTCTTGCTGGTAGAAGAGGAGCTAGTAGAAGAGGTGGTAGCACGGTGGAGGTCTTTGGATTTTGTGCTACTAGACTACCCAGACTGGTATGGTGAGCTTCTATTTGGGCTATCACCCTTCAAGAGTTATCCTTTGCAACTAGCAAACCTTCCTTGGTGTTGCAGGTTTGAGCTATTTCAAGCACGCTAAACCCAAAATCCTAAATCCAAAAGCCTAAATCCTAAACCATAAAACTAACCCAAAACCATAAACCCTAAAAGACCATAAACCCTAAACCATAAACCCCAAACCTTAAACCCTAAACTAATCCTAAACCCTAACCCTAAACCTAAACCCTAAAAGCTAAAACCTAAACCTAAACTAAAACAAAAAAAAAATAAAATAATAATCTGAAATAAAATAAAATAAAATATAAAATAAAATAAATAAACTAATAAATTATAAAATAAAAAGAAACTAAAATAAATAAAAAAATAAAGTAAATAAACATAAACCTACCATTTTACTTAATTTTAAAAAGAAATCTTAATTTTTAAACCCTAATCCTGACCAGGCCCCCTGCAGGCCCTGGGCCACAGGCCAGGCCACAACTCCAGGCCAAAACCACAACTAAACCCTAAACTAATAACCCTAAACCTAAATCCACAGGCCCTCCCTCACAAACTCAACCACTAAACTAGACCTGGGCCATGAGCCAACTAACCTAATGCTTCTAAATAAAAAAAAAATATAAAATCTAAAACCCAAAGATAAAATAAATATAAAATAAACCTAAAACAAAAAATAATAAATATAAATAAAAAATAAAATAAATAATAAATAAACTAAACTAATAAAATAAATAAACCATAGATAAAACTATAAATAAATATAAAATTAAAATAAATAAAAACAAAAACTAAACAAAATAAAACCTAATAAAGTAAATAAAATAACTTAAAACTTAAACTAAAAAAAAACCTAAAATAAAAATAAAATAAACTAAAACTAAAATAAAACTAAAACCTAAAAATAAACCTAAACTAAATAAATAAAATAAAATAAAATAAAAATAAATAACTAAACTAAAAAAATAAAATGGATAAATAAACTTAAAATAATAACCTAAAACTTAAACTTTAAAAATGTAAAATAAAAAAACCTAAATAAAAATAAATAAAATAAAACTAAACTTAAAAATAAAAAAAAATATCAACTAAAAATAAACCTAAAAAATAAACAAAATAAAAAACCTAAACTAAAATAAATATAAACTAAATAAAAAAAATATAAACTAAATGAAATAAAAAATATAATAAACTAAAATAAAAAAAAAAATAAACTAAATAAACTTAAACTACTAGTTTACTTAATTTTTTTTAAAAACATAAACCATAATCCTAAACCTAAACCCAAACCCTAAGCCCTAACCTAAATACTAAACCTTAAAAACCCACAAAACAAACCACTAAACTAATCCTAAAAATCACCTTAAAAGCATAAACCCTAAAGCACAAACCACTAAACCCAAACACTAAACCCCAAACCCACAACTCTAAACCTAAACCCTAAACCCTAACTAAACTCTAAACTAAGTAAACCCCAAACCTAAACTAAAAGTAACTAAATAAATTAAAAAATAAACCTAATAAACTTAAACTAAACGAACCACAGAATGGGAGAACCTTGATGAAACAACATATAGGCTTCAGATCTAAGAGTGGAGGTGAAGGAGGATACAAGAATTATCGTAGTGGTGGTGGGGATATAGATGCTAGTGGATATGGAGGTGGTGGTTAGAAGCGGTGGTGGTTTTGGAGGAGGAGGAGAGTGATAGAGGCTACAAGTGGTGGGAGGGAGGGGTTAGTTAAAGGAATATGAATTGTGTCTTTCTTGTAGAGATGGTTCTAGTTATCCAAGGTTTTGATTTGCTTTCTTGCTCATTTTTTATCTATGTCATTGTTTGTGACTCAGAAAACTTGGTGTGTTACTTGGTTGATGAAATTGAAAATAAGAGATGTTGAATCGACTTTGTTCTCGATAAAAAAAAACCCTAAACCCTAAACTAAAACTTGAACCTAAACTTAAAAAAACCCTAAATCCCTAAACCTTAAACCCTAAAAATACTAAATCTTAAACCCTAAACATTAAAACCTAAAACCCCATACCTAAAACAAATTCTAAACCCTAAACCCAAAGAAAAACCTAAACCTAAAAGCTAAAAATGTAAACCCAAACTTATGGAACCTAAAAGAAAAAATAAATAAAAAAAAAATAAAAAAATAATAATAAAATAAAAACATAAATTAAAACTAAACCTAAAAGAAAATCAAATGAAAATAAAATTAAACGAAAATAATATAAATAAAAATATAAACTAAACTAAAAAATTGAAAAATTTAATAAAAATAAACCTAAAAGAAAAATAAAATAAACCCAAAATAAAAAAAGAAAAACTATAAAACTAAAATTCCAAAAAATAGACTAAAATAAATAAAAAATAAAACCTAAACCCCTAACAAAACTTAAACCTATAAAATAAAATATATACCCAATAAACTAAAATAAATTAAACTAAAATAAATAAACCTAAACCTAAAATAAAACTAAACCTAAATAAAACTAAATAAAATAAAAAAATAACTAAAAAAAAAAAATAAAAATAATAAATAAAACCTAAAATAAATACCAAACCTAAACTAATAAAATAAAATAAAACCTAAACCTAAATCAAAAATTAAAAATTAAAATATACCTAAAATAATAAAATAAAACTAAATAAAATAAATTAAAGTATAAAAAAACCTAAAAATAAATAAACCTAAAATAAATAAACCTAAAATAAATAAATAAACTAAATAAAATTAAAAATAAACCTAAATAAAATAAATAAAAATAAACTAAAATAAATAAAAAAATAAACTAAATAATCCTAAACTGTCGGTTTTGCTTAATTTAAAATAAAAGAAAAATCATAAACCCTAAATCCTAAATACAAACCTAAACCCTCAACCTGACAAAAACCCAACACTAAACCAAAAGCAGACTCTAAAATGCTAAACCCACAAACCTAAATTGTAAACCCTAAACCTTAAACCTTAAATCTCTAACCTAATCCACAAACCCTAAATCCCAAACCTAAACCAAAAAGTAAATAAAAAAAATAAACTAAACCTAAAACTTAATAAACCTAAACCCTAAGAATGGTAGGAACCTTGATGAGGAACATCACGTCAACTAGGCTCGTCTAGATCAGTGGAATGAGGTGAAGGTTGCGGTTATCGCTATGGGACATTTACTATTCCATCTCTTTATCAGTAGCTTAACAGGTGTAGCATTTGACTGGTACGCTAAACATTCCAACAACTCAGTGAAGATATCTGCTGAGTTGGAGCAACTCTTTATCAAGGGGTTTGCTGGAGCTCTGCAAAGATTCATAATTAGCGATCTCGTTGTAGCACAACAATACTCAGGTGAGTCTCTTATTGACTACATTCTTAGATGGCATAAGCTGAGTATGAAATGTGAGCCACAGCTATCTGAATAGCATACCCTTGAGATTCTTCTAAAGAATATACATGGCCTAGTCACCTTCATGCTTAAGTGCTTCATCATCAATCCTTTTAAGAAGTTAATCGACTGAAGCTAGTACAAGGAGAAAGCAGTTGCCTTTCCAAAACTAGTTTCTAAGTCAATCTTTGTAAGTTATATGAGAAGAAGGGAGCGAGTAATTGGTAGACAAGGAAAGCAACTAGAGATCAGAGACCATGACCTCAGTAGCCTTCACTTCCACCTTCTCTACCATCACCGAGGTAGCCCTACTGGACTCCACAGCAGCCTCCACAGCCTACATCACCTCCTCTCAACATCATCGGTGGTACATAACTTGCTAGTAGCTATAGTCCACTACTCTTTGGATAAACTTAACAAGCCTTATTCATTTAAGAGGGAGGTAATCAAGAAGATCTTTAAGAATCTCATAAAAAAGCCTAATTTTAAGCTACCCAAACCTAAGAGACTAGAAGAAGTGGGAAAAAGCCAGGATCTTAACTTTTGCCCCTACCACTGTATACTAGGTCATGTTTTGGAAGATTGCTTCACATTCAAGGACTGACTTGAACATAGCTTCAAGACCAGTGCTATTGTTATCTTGAAGGAATACCTTATAGAACAACCATCTAGTTCCATTAGGGTAATCCTCGGGGATACTTGCAATCCTTCCAAAACCAAAGAAAGTTGGGATATCTCTTTATCCAAAACCTCTAAAGGATATTCCAAAATCAAGAAACTTTCCTTGTAGGTGATTACCAAACAAACCTACAAAATCAAGAAAGGTTTGTAAGTTGCGTCCCAACTCAAGGAAGAGCTTAACGATGCGGCAATAGCATGTGCCGACCGGATAGATGGTGCAACCAGGCCAGTAGCCTCAATTCCACATTGACTTCTCTACTAGCTCTTCTTCTTCTACAAGTAGAACTTTTGTATCGGCGGATAAGGGTATCAAATCCCTTACCCCACTTACTTTACTTAATTTTCACTTTGTAACTCCTATAAAATCAAGAAATTGAAGAATAAAGCTAGCTTCAATTACATCTATGTCACTTCCCGATGGATTATGCCTTCTATTACGAATGATAACTCTTCAAGTCAAAATAACTATAACAATTCTGATCTTTCTCTTTCTGATTTAGAGTCAAAGGTGATGAAAAGCCATCTTTAGTTAGAGGGGTTAAGATTTTTGAGGATCCGACTTACTATCTTCCTCAAAATACCATTTCTTGTGAACTTGAACAAAAAGAAAAAAAGAAAATAAAGAAAAAAAAGTAAAAGAAAAATAAAAGAAAATTGAAAATCCAAGTGAACAAGAAAGGGGAATTTAAGAAGAAATAGAGCATATCACATTCCAACCATAGTCCATTCCATCATATGGACATGTGGGCAGACAACCTCCACCGGGTAGAGGTAGAAATAGATGCAATTCAGGAGGAAGAATACCCATGGTTGGCCATCAACCAATAGGGTTTATGTTCACTCATCATGAGTACCACTATTCACATAGATTTGGAATCAAGCTGGGAGGAAGAGTCTGTGATTTGACCCACAACCCCTCTGTTCCATTGGAGGTGACTTTCCATCATGGCGAAGACCAAGCCTCCGGATAAAGCAAAGTATTGAATCAAGCTTATGTGAGACTATTAGGCGAGGAACCTTAGCTCTAACCTCACTTTCATCTCAAAAGTTGAAGGTTAAGTAGTTAAGGTAGTCTTTCATGGATGAAGCAAAGAGATTATTTTTGGGATCATCATTCTCAAGTCCTAAAGTTGATGTAGAACTTAAGGATGATTCATTTAAACAATTAATGGAATTATCATTTGACTTTTACTACTTCTTGTGTTCATAATCTTATATAGAAAGGTTTGGTTTCTCAAACGGTCTATAGGTTAGAGTATTTTGAGAAGCTATGGAATATCTGAGGAAGCACAATCAAGAGTAGGACTAGGATTGATGCTACTGATGATGATAATAATTTCTTAGATGCTACCAATCATTTGGAGTCGATAGGTTCTTTTCACACAACACCAACTCTTATGAGGATGTGTGTTTAAAACTTCAATGATCTAGATGATCTTCAAATCAAGGATGCACCTCCAAAATTTGAAGAAGAAATCCATTAAACATTAGACAAGCTTAAAGAAATTAACCTCAGGATAGAAGAAATTTCATGCCCAATGTACATCAGTTCATTGATGAATGAAGAATAAACCAAGGACTTAGTTAGGCTATTGACTGAGTTTAAGGACTGCTTTGCATGGAGTTATGAAGAAATGTGTGGATTATCTCCTGACGTAGTAGTCCACAAACTTACAATAGATCTAAAGCTAACTATCAAGTAAGCTCCTAGACGCATGCAATTAGAAATTAAACAACAGGTCATTTCTAAAGTCAAGAAATTGATGCTAGTTTCATCGAGGGAAGAAAAATATTCTACCTAGTTAGCGATTAACCAATTAAGATCAAGAATGGCCAAATTTGCATATACATCGATTTCAGGGACTTAAATAAGGCATGTCCTAAGAATGAGTTTTCTCTTCCTATACCAGTGGTGAACCTTGCCTCATCTCATATAATGTTCTCTTTCATGGATGGGTTATCTAGCTATAATGAAATCAAGATGTCTCCGAAGATAAAAGAAACACGCTTTTTTGAACCCGATCAAAATCTTTTGTTATAAAGTCATGCCTTTTGTCCTTATAAATGCTAGTCATACCAATGGGCCATGATTGATCTTCAATGAACTCATCCATCATTAGGTTGAGTGCAAGCCACTCATCAAGCGACCCTTATCCCAAGGAAGCCACTCATCCTCTACACTACTGCACTGGATGACTCTCTCGGTGCTTTGTTGGCCCAAGCCAATGACGAAGGCATGGAGAGTGCTCTACTACATCAACCATCATTTGATTCCTACTGAAGTAAACTACCTACCTATTGAGAAACATTGCCTAGCTTTGATCTTTGCTTCCTAAAAGCTATGAAACTATATATTTTCTCATACGGTGAACTTGATTTCCAGAACCAATACACTGCAGTATCTCATGACATGAACAATACTATTTGGACATTTGGTATGATGGTCCATGATCCTCTCACAGTTTGATATCACATTCATGGGGTAAAGGACAAGCATTAGCAGATTTCTTAGCAGCACACCCACTTCCTGCTGATTCTTCGCTTAGTGATAATCTCCCTGATGAACAAATCATGAACTTAGGGAGGTTGACAAACAGATGTATTTTGATGGTGCGACTTCATTTAGTAAAGGGAAGCACCACGATCTACTCTTCCGGAAAGCGGGTAGGATAGTCCTCTAACTCCAAACTATGATGTGATGAGATTCTCATACTATCTTTCCAACCCTACACCAATAATGAAGTGTATGAGGCTTTGATTGCCATTCTAGAGTTAGCAATCATTAGTGTCAAGAGCATCAACATCTTTAGGGATTCTCAGCGGTTATCAATCATTATTTGGTCCTACAAGGTTCTCAAACCCAACCTTCATCATTACCAATTGTAATGTTGGACCAAATCCTCAAAGTCACCATCTACAAGGTTCCCAGAGAATAGTAGTAGATGATTTGGCCAAACTTGCCAAAGAATTGGCATGTCTGGAAGATGAGTTCATTCTAATAATGGTCCAAAATAGACAAGTCCTATCCCTTATTGATGTTGAACTCATTGAGATACTTTCTCTTGAAGGGGAGGTTGTCATTGCCAAAAAGGAAGAGGAGGATTGTAGGGCTGTTCATAGACTATTTGAATAATGGCAAACTACCTCGAGAGAAGTCACAAGCCCATCCAGGAGAAATAGAGCTCTCTCCTATGCTCTCATTGATGGTACCATATACTAATGATCCTTTGACCAAATGTGGTTACATCATTTAGATACATGAACCCATGGGATTGGTGGTACATTTAGGTGTCTGAGCGCATTAATCTTGTCTGAAGATGAAGACAAAGATTAAGAGACTAGGATACTACTAGCCTTCGATGATTACAGACTACATGGATGTAGTTAGGAGATGCCATCAATGTCTGGTACATGGTGTGGTCCTTCACCAACCACCCAACATTCTACTCCTTACCTTGGCTTCATGGCCATTTGAGTGTTGGGGCGACATTGTAGGTCCTCCTTCTTCTTCCAAGAGACATCGATTCATCTTAGGCTGCCAATGACTACTTTTCCAAGTGGGTGAGGCAATCCCACTCGAGAGGTCATAGCATGGCATGTGCTTTAGTTCTTCAGGAACCATGTCATATATTAGTTAGGGGGGCCTTGATGAATTATATCAGATAATGGTACTACATTTAAAAGCACCAAGATCAACTGCTTAGCCAGACGACACGATATAGATTAGAGATACTCCACCATCTACTAACACATATCAAATGGTTTAGCAGAAGCATTCTACAAAACTCTCATCCAAATACTAAAGAAGAATGATAATAGCGGCGGTGGAATGAGCGTTAGTTTAAGCCTTGTGGGCCTGACATAGGACTCTAACTCAATCAACCCTATTTTCTTTAGTGTATGGGTTTGAAGCCCTTCTACTTTTAGAAGTTTAACTCCCATCACTAAGGATAACATTGGGTAACAAGATCACTATAAAGCATAATGCAAAGTTGAGGTTAGAAGAGCTCAAAGGTTTAGAGGAGTGTCAGCTACGGGCATGCTAGAACCTTGAGTTATACAAGGACAAAATGATTCAAGCTCACAACAAGATAGTCCGCCCTAGGTTTTTTTTGAGTAGGAGAACTTGTGTTAATCCTAAGGAGACCAATTGTTGTCCATTGAAAGATGGGAGGAAAATTTGAACCCACTTGGGAAGGCCCCTATGTCATGGGGAAGGCCTACCAAGGAGGATCTTATTAGCTTATTGATTGTAAAGGGGAACACCCGATGCTTCTAATTAATGGGCTCTATTTGAAGAAATATTATTCATAAAAATTATATTTTGAAAACAATTCTATTAAATAACAAAAATCTGATTCCATTTCAGCAAAATTTGCTCTTCTTTAGAAGCATTGTTTGCTTGTCTTGCGCCATGTTTAGGGTAGGTGTATGAGTCCCCAGTGACATCTATTCCTCTTTCCACATGATCAAACACATTTCCTTGCTGTTAGAATAGGTGTAAGAGAACCCAAGAGGCATCCTATTTTGATAAGCACAACTAAGTTAGGTGTAAGAGAACCCGAGCGACATTCTTTCTTAGTGGGAGTTCCCGATTGCCATCCGTGGCACCATTTCATCAAAACCCCCAACGTGTTTAAGTAGGTGTGGGAGAACTTGAGAGGCATCCTATTCCTTTTAACACATGCACAAAAATAAACATATATCTTTGATCTTGGGCTATTTTGATGTGGGAACAAGCCCCTATGGCACTCACTCATCATTTCTCTAGGTCTAAATCTTCTTGGTTGACCATTACAAACCAATGAGTGCCTTGATAGTATGGTAGGCTTCATTTCCTAATTAGTAAGCTACCTCATGCTGACTTTGTTTAAGAAGATCTGAATCCCCGTGCTTTCTTCTTGAACTAGCCATCATGCACTGACTAGGTCAAGTATATTTTAGGTTTAGAGTAAGTGCCCTAGAGGCTCCTTTCCTCTTGGCTATGTTTGAGTTGATATAAGTCCTCAATGGAATTCACTGTAGTCATCCTCGATTAGATGACACTATCAAGGCGAAGATAGATTATCGGCAATCAATTCTTATAAGAAGATGTGAGTACCAACTTTCTTCTAGGCATTATTGCAAATTGATGGGCACCTTGGTTGTTTGCTATCAATGACTCACCCGGTGAGTACACCACTCTTAGAGATGTGAAGCTTTCTCCTTGAGTTGGATGCCAAATACCTATTTGATATATGACTATGTCATCTTCTCTAGGGTTTATCATTAAGCCCTTAGCGGCCCTCTCCTGCGGGCACTCTATTTGGATCACATCCCCATTTATTTAAACACCAGTTACTCTTGGATTGAATAGTCCCCTTTCCTAGTAGCACCCACGTGGTTGGAGAATTTGTTCAGCGATTCTCCCTTGGTTCAATAAATTTGAGTTAGGTTTAGGTGATATAAGCTCCTTCTCGGTTTGATCCTCCACCACATTAAAATAAACTAAACAAATAAACAAAATTAATTCACTTCTGGATTAGGAATTCAATCCCCTAAAGGGCCCCTTTTTTGAAACATACATCTTATCTTTAGGGCAGTGTCAGCAGAACTCCATATAGAAATTGCCTGACTACCTGAGTTGAAATGAGTCCCTAGGTCGGCACTCACTCCGTAGTTTCCCTTAAGTCAAGTTCAATCTATTTTTCCATAAATAGGTTACCTCGATAATCATTCTACTTTGGAAGATGTAAGACTATGACATATTCTTCCTAGCATGGCTGTCGAAAATCAATAGGCAACCAGTGGGATTTGTTGTTGCGCAAATACCTAGTGGTCTTTTGTAGTGGAATATATGAGTCCTTGAGTTTTCTTCCTTTCAATTGATCATTGCAAACCAAAAAGTACTCCTTTGGTTGGATTTCTCTCCCATAAGCTAGGAAGCTATTCCCTTTGGTTCAGTAAGTCTAAGATAGGCTTAGGTTGATATAAGCTCCTTCTTAGTGTGATCAATCACAAATCAACGGAATCCATCAAAACAAATTTAAAAAATGATATTAATTTTGAATATCTTTGAGCTGATCTAGGTCCCCTAGCGGCATTCACTCAATAGTTAGCCCTAGGTCGTTAGGTTTGTTGCCCAAGGCAACCGATCACCCTGGTCTTTATTTTGGAAGATGTGAGTCTCTTGCTTTCTTCCTTGAACATTACACACCAAAGGAACCCCTTGGTTGGATAAGTCTCACCTTGTGGTTGGTAGACTACTCTCTTTGGATTGGTAAATCACGAGTTAGGCTAGACCTCCATGGCCCCACTAAGGAAGTCCATGTAAATCGATGGGACCCATTAAAAAAACTAAAAAATAAAATTATTCTTGACTATCTTTGAGTCAATCTAAGTCCCAAGCAACATTAACTCAATAGTCAATCGGGTTGGGTTGATCTATTACTAGCAATTACCTCGTCCTACTTTGGAGGATATAAGTCTACTATTCTTTCTTCCTATAGTTGCTACATAATAAAAGGCATCCCTTGGTTGGGTCCTACAATGTGTTTAGCCCCTTTGGATTGGTAAATCAATTAGACTTAAGCCACCTTGGCTCCCACCTGCAATCCATCGTAAATCAGTAGGGTCCATCTTAAAATCCAAAATCTAAAAATCAAATGAAACAAATAAAACAAAATAATCAATCAATCCAAATCAAATATTTTACTCTTCCACAGTGAGTTGCAAATCTTTCTAGTTCCCCAGGTGGACTCAAAATTCTAATCCCTTAGTATATTTCACATCCTTTCCTCCCTTGTGGATGACTTGAACTTGCCTCCCTAGTGGAGAGTTAACTTTTCCATCCCCAGCGGAGTCAAAACAAACACAATTAAACAAACAACAAATTGATTCTAAACTTAAACTTAATTAATCAAATCAAATTTCTTTCCCTAGTGAGGCTCAAATCAAATCAAACCTCTCATTCCCTTGTGGATGGTCCATAGTGGAAGGTTCACATACTATCACTGATTCCTCCTTTTCTCTTATGTCTTGGACATGAGTAGAGTCATATTAAGCTCTAGATTCTTTTTTACACATTGGGCTAAGAGTATATTATCTCTGTTAGTACTTGTGATCATTCAGTGTTGTTGATCATTTCGATCAACACCAATACATGCGGTGTTCCTTGTCAGTCACACCACTCCTATTGGGTGCCCTTTATTGACCTAATTTTTTGAATGAGCTCTCAACCCCTCCATCTTTAACAAAGGACTTCTCTTAGACTTTAAGAGTTTCTTAGTCTTAAGACACATCTAGTGATTAGGTGGACACTCAACCTAGCCCTAGAGACTTAGAAGAGTTAGCCATAGGAATAAGTCATACCTTAGGGGTGTTAGCAAAATTTGCCTACAGCTTGAACCACATTCCTCACTTCCTTCAAGTCAAACTCAAATCAATTCCAGTTTAATTGATTTTCTCCAAACTAAATCAATTCCAACTTGATTGAATTCCTCCAAACTAAAATTAATTCCAAATGATTGAAATTCATGATCAATTCCAAATGATTGAAAGCCCAATTTTAAAAATATTTCCTAAGTCCTTTGATTCTCTCTTAAGGAGTTATCCCAAATCAAATCTAAATGCTTCAAATTCATGAAATTTTCTCACAAACCATTTATATTCTCATTTATATTCACATATATAAATGAAATATAAATTCAAATCAATCAAATTATATTCCAAAATAATATCCAAATTCTAAAATCTTTCTTTGATTACGTCTTAAGTACTTACAAATCAAGTCCAAATCATTTCAAATTCATGAAATTTTCTCATAACCCATTTATATTCTCATTTTATATTCACATATATAAATGAAATATAAATTCAAACAACCAAAACCAACTCCAAAAATCAAACTTAAATTCAATCAAAATTCAACCTAAGCCTTTTAAGTCAAACTCTTGAACTTAGCCAAATCAATATCAAATCAAGCCAAAATCTTGATTTTTCCTCATGATTCAATCAATCCTTCATCATGAATCCAAATATAAATAAAACTTCAATCACTTAACCATAACTCAATTCAAAAATCAAACCCAAATCAAACTCATGTTCTCCTTTGAACTTGAAATTATCAAATGAATCAAAACCCATTTTACTTCAAATCTCTTGCAAATGGATTTATATTTCAATCATAAGTCCATATGTGAGTTCAATCAAACTTAAATCAAGCTTTGACCAAGCCATTTGACACACTTAGGTTCACTTGAACCAAAATGACCTAAAGTACCGCTTATGAGCCAAATTCCAATCCAAATTGGATTAAACTAAGCCCATCTAAGCCTCTCATCAATCAATATCATGAGATGATCAATCAGTCAAATTAAGTCAAACTAAGTCAAACCTATGGGTTGACCAAGTCAACACTTAGCCAAAATGATACCCAACATAGCCAAAATCCACTATAGGCCAAATTGATTGAAACCATTGATCAAAACTCATTCATGATTAATGTTTAAACTTGACCAAGTCAACATTTGAGCCTAACCTAGCCATTGGCCACCCAACTTGACTGGACCTAAAAGTCAAAATGTGTCAAAACTTGATCTAAGCCAAATTGATTGAAACCAATGGGTCAAATTCATTCCAAATCACTTGTTGAACTTGACCAAAGACACAATTGACCAACTAGATGTAACATAGCCCAGTTCGTCAAGGCATTCTGAACCTATACACGATATAGTTCCTAAAAAATTAGAGCATATGCTGACCTCTCGAGTAGAATCTCCTTTGCCCATTTGAAAAAAAATTAGTAGAAGCTAAGATGAATCGATGACCCCAAGATGGAGGATCAATCGGACCCACTATGTCGGTACCCCAACACTCGAATGGCCATGAGGCAAATCTAGGATGTAGAATGTTGGGTTGTTGGTGTATTTGACATTGGTGGCATCACCTGCACTCATGCAATCTTTGATCATCGATGGCCAATAGTATCCTAGTCTCTTGATCTTGGCTTTCATCTTGGATCAGTTGGTTGGCTCCACATAATCACGAGTGTACCTCGGTCATGATCTTATCTTCATGCATCTAACAACATAACCATATATGAAAGGCCCGGTGGTATAAGACACCATCCACAACAACATAAGAAAGTGCTCTATGCTTCATCTAATGGTGACTTCTCTTGAGGTAGTTTTCTTTTATTTAAGTAATCCATGAATGGTTGCCTCCAATCTTACTCCTTATCCTTCTTGGTAAGGGCAACCTCCCCTTCAAGAGAGTAATTTTTGATGAGTTCAATATCAATAAGGGATAAGACTTGTCTATTTTGGACCTTTATTGATATAAACTCATCGTTCAAACATGCCAACTCCTTGGCAAGCTTGGATAAAGCATACACTATGATGTTCTCTCCTTGAGGAATCTTATAAATGGTAACCTCTTAAATTTGGGCCAATAACTCCATGGTGTACTTATGGTAGTGATGGAGCTTGGGCTTTATAACCTTATAGAACCTAGCGATTTGGTTGATGACTAGTTGAGAATCCTCAAAGATTTTGATGTTACGGATGCTTAGAGTAAAAACTAACTCTAGCAAATCGAGCCTCATACTTCATTGTTGGTGCAAGGATTGGACATATGACATGAGAATTTCATCATATCATGGTCGAGTTATGAGAACTATTCAAACCCTTTCTTTGAATAGTAGATTATGGCTCTTATCCTCTTTGAGGAAGGCACCATCAAAGTACATCTCCTAGCTAAATGCTAGTATCCCTATGTTCATGATTTGTTCATCGGAGATCATCTAAGAGAAGACTAAGTAGGAAGTGGGTGTACTTCGAAATCCATTAGTGCATGTCCTTTCACCACTGTGTGAAGATAATGTCAAAGCGCAGAGGATCATGGACCATCATGCCAACCATCTAGATAGCATCGAAGTGTCATGAGATATAGTGAATTGATCTTAGAGATTAAGTTCACCTTATGAGGAAGCATGTAGTGCTATAGCTTTTGGAATGCATGGATTAAAACTAGGCAATGCTTCTCAATAGGTGGATAATTAGCCTCAAAAGGGATTAGACTATGGTAGTAGAGTTTTTTTCCTTCATCATCTGGCTTGGGCCAACAAAGCACCAAGGGAGTCATCTAATATATTAGTGTAAAGTATGAGCGACTTGCCCAAGATAAGGGATGCTAGAACCAACAACGTCATTAGGTAATGCTTGATGACTTCAAAGGCATGCTCACACTTGTCATCCCACTTAAACTTGGCATCAATATTGATAAGTGTTGAGAATGGCTGACATCTTCCCAATAAGTTGGATATAAAGCATCTTAGATACACCAACGACCCATGGAATGATTTGATTTGAGTTAAACTTTTAGGGGGTGGCATTTCTAATATCACCTTGATCTTCTCCAGATCAATTTTGATTCCTAAAAAACAAACCCAAGGAATTTCCTTGAAGCTACTCGAATGCACACTTCAAGGGTTCCTTTTGAGGTTAAATTATCTTAACTATTTGAAAACTATGCTCAAGTCAAGGGATGGTCTTCCTTTTGTATACTTTTGACCATGAGATCATCGACATAGAACTCAACTTGATGATGAATGAGTTCATCAAAGATTTGAGTCATAATATGTTGCACAAACATTTTTAAGGCTAAAAGGCATGACCTTATAGCAATAGATTTTGATAGGGGTTCTAAAAGTAGTGTTTCTTTCATCTTCAGGGCCATATTTATTTGGTTATACCCAGATGAGCCATCCATGAAAGAGAAGATTGCATGAGATGAGGCAATGTCCACCATCGACTTTGGGATTGGTAGTGGAAATTCATCTTTTTGTACATATTTAAATCTCTAAAATTTATGCATGTGAATTTGGCCATTATTTTTCTTAAGCGGATGATGCCGGTGGCATTTTCTTCTTGGAGGCTAGGATCGGTTTCTTGACTTCATAAATGACTTATTGTTCTATATCTAATCTCATGTGTCTAGGAGCTTACAAGATAGGGTTAGCAGTAGGTTATATTGCTTGTTTATGGACCACTACATTGGGAGCCAATCCAGGCATCTCTTGATAACTCCATGCAAAGTAGTCCTTAAACTTAATCAATTAAGTCATTGGTATCATTCATTCAACAAAGATGTATGTCGCATGGATCTTCTTGAGTTCTAAGTTGATTTCCTTAAGCTCATCGATGGTTGACTCGATCTCTTCTTCAAACTTTGGCGGTACATCTTTGTCTTCAAAATCATCTAGATCATCAGTTTCTAAGCCCGACTCCTCATATGAGTTAATGTGATTTGAAAAGAACCTATCAATTCCAAATGATTGTTGATGACTAGCGAATCATCATCATTGACTAGACCCATTTTAATCCTAGTCCCAATCTTGATTGAGAGCTTTTGCATTTGTTCTATATTCCTTCAAGTAGTTTGACTTGTGTTTTGACTAAGTGTGTGGTATTAACCCTTTTTTTTGTTAAATTATGAACATAAGGCAAGTACCAATCAAAAGGTAATTCTATTAAATCTTTATATGAATCATCCTCAAGTTCTACATTAACTTCTTGATTTGAGGATGATGCTCCCGGAAAGAAGCTCTGAGTCTTCACACCTGTGGATGACTAAGGGGCTTCCTTAACTACTAAACCCTCAACTTTTTGAGAGGAAAATGGGGTTATAGCTAAGGTTCCCTAATTGTTTCATATATAGACTTGGATACACTTATGCTTTTCTTTGGAGCCTAGTCTTCATCGCTATCAGCTCACCTCCAAGGGAATCTACTATTGAGAAGAGATGGCTGTGTCCATATAAGACTCATTCTATGAACTAGTTTCTAAGTTTATATGGATAGCGGTGTGCTCGTAGGCGAGACATATCTTCTATTGGGTGGCCAATAAGGAGGTTTTCCACCACAGGCCTCTAAAATGGCCTCTTCCTCTGTGGAGGTGTCATCCCCCTATGTTCCAAGCATGGAATCTAATGTTAAGCTCCACTTCCTCCTCCTATTCTATTTCCGCTCCCTTTCATTTTCTTTTACATTTTATCTTTCCTTTTCTTTGTCTTTTTCTCTTTCTTTTTATTTTCATTTTATTTTTCTTTTAATTTTCTTTTATTTTTAATCTTTGGCCAAGTTTGAGAGAATAGACTTGTTGATTTTGCAGGAGGTAGTTAGCTGCATCATCATCTATGCCGACCTCATGAATTGTAAATGGCTTGAGATCTCCTTTGACACAGTAGACGATCCCACCTCTCACGAACTACATACACTGAAGTAGAGAGGATGGAACTATGTTGTTCTCATCTATCCGTGCTCTCCCTTGCAAACGTTCAAAGATGTATCCGAGTCTATAATATGAAACTTGGCTTTGGTCTTCCAATAATCTATCTCCAAGAACAACACTATGGAGCTTAAGGCATGTTGACTGCACTTTTAGAGTGTGGATTCAATCTTCCCATCTTAGACTTAAGAGTCTTCTTTACACTAAGACTTCCCTAGTCATAAGGTTAACAATTAGTTAAACACTTAACCTAAGCCTAAAGACTTAGAATGGTTAACCATAGGATTAGGTTATGCCTTAGGGATTAGGATAATCCACCTACCCTACAACCCAAATCCAATCCATGTTCACCTTCTCAAACCAAACCTCAAGTTCAATTCAAACATCAAATTCAAATCCAAATCCAAACCCAATTCCAAAACCAAATGATCCAAGCCCATGATCAAATCCAAACTTGAAAACCTTCCTAAGCCATATGATCTATCCCATGGACTTAGCCAAATCTTAATCCAAATCAATCCAAAATCAATTGATTTTCTCATAATCAATTTATACTTTCAATCATCTTCCTAAATATAAATCAAATCTACATTCAAATGATCAAAACTAAATCATACTAAATCAAATTACATCAAAACCTTTCTTAAGCTATATGACCTATCCCATGGACTTAGCCAAATCTTAATCCAAATCAAGTCAAACTCAATTAATTTTCTCATAAATAAATCATATTTTCAATTATCTTCACAAATTTAAATGAAATATACATTTAAATCATCAAAACTAAATTAGACCAAATCAAAATCCAAACCTAAGCCACATGACTCAACTCCATGGACTTAGCCAAAGCCAAATTCCTTAATTCCAAAACCCAAATTCAATTGATTTTCTCATGAATCAATCATACCTTCAATCATATTCACAAATATAAATGAAATCTACAATCATCAAGCCAAACCAAAATCAACCCAAGTCAAACCCAATCCTTTTGGCTTGAATTGTTCAAATGAACCAAAACCCATTTGAACCCAAAGCAATTAAATTTATATATAAATCCCAAATCCATATATAAACTCAACTAAATCAAACTCAACCTAAAATGAAGCCAACTAAACCCCATTGGTCCACTTGACCCAAAGTGGCCAATTTGACTAGCCAAGTTCTAATCCTACCCAAATTAGATTACATCAAAACCTCCCATCATGATTATTGATCGCCCTAGGTTGATCAATTATCACAAGTGAATCAAACCAAGTCAACTTGGTCATTTTACCAAGTCAACCCCTTAACCCATATGAACCCAAACTAGCCAAATTACAACTAAGCCAAATCCCTTGAAACCAATGATTCATACCAAATAAAATCAATATTTGAATATGACTTGATAATCAATTACGTCAAACCGGACCAGTTGGCCCTCTTCACCCAAGTTGACCAAAATTGACCTAAAAGATCAAATTGGGTCAAATCAAAATATTAACCAAATTGATTGCAACCAATGGCTCAAGTTCATTCCAAATTGATTGTTGAACTTGACCAAAGCGTGATTGGACCCAATTGACTACTTAGCCCAAATTGACCTAAATGTTCAAGTTGGTAAATCAAAACCAAATCCAAATTAATTGAAACCAATGCAATCATCATCAATTGGTCAACTAAACAAATCAACCAAAAGCCAATTTGGCCAATTTGGTCAAATTGGTCAACATCCATTTGACCCAAATGAATTCAAATGAGCCAAAATAAAATCTAAGCCAAACTTAACCAAAGCAATTGAACCAAAATATCCCAAATGATTATATGAACTTAACCCGACCCTTAGTTTGACCCAATTTGATCAATAGGTCAACTTGACCCAACGTAACCCAATTTGACCTAAATGAGTCAAATTGAGCCAAACCAACCAAATCAACTCCAATTGACTTGAAATTTGGGATAACCCACTTTTGGCTCATTTCAAATCTATCCAAATCAAATCCAATGCCAAATGATCATTCTACCCTTAGGTCAAGGGCATCACATGAGATAAATCACCCATGAAAGTGGTCATTTCCATTCCTTGGCCACTTGGTACTCTCCCAATGGTCCACGTAGGCTAAGACATTTCAACCTAACCCATGAGGTGGATGGGTCAGTGACCAATGGGAGGTGAAATTAACTCACCCTCCCCATTGGAGAATTTCAAACCCATAACCCAGGTTCCTTCTTGGCGACCACCTCCACACCTTTAATCAACCAAGGCGGTGAACTCACCTCCTCCTCCACCACGACTACGAGATGGTGGGGCATTAGAAGACAAACCCTATCCCACCATCTGATTAAGATGAAAGGGGGTATACACCCCCCTCATTTTCACTCAAACACACAAAAATCATTTCTGAAAGCCCTAGCTACCCAAGATGAGCCACTAGAGCCATTCCCTAGGCTCCCAGGCTCATTTCTCGATCGAAAAATGCCATTCCCATCTATCCTAAAATAGGACTCTCCCATTTCTAACATAACTTTCCCATTTCTCCATAAATCTTAGATTAACTTTGCACCTCCCAGGCCCTGTCGAAAAGAACAAATCCACTCCCATTCTTGTCGAGCACCGGATGTGGGACTTGATCAAAGCCGAGCTCTAAATTATCTTGGCCTTAGCCAATCGAGGAATTAATCCAATTGCTACTCAACATGGTTTTGTCTCCATTAGATGAAGCTTTCTAAATCATTCAAGCCACTAGTCTTGAGCTTCGGTGAGGTATGCTTCCAAAATTGATCCTTAGGCAAAAATGGGTTGCAGCTTTTTAAAGAAAACTTGCATCTCTTGTGATCTTGATGACTAGATACCCACCGATCGATGTCGTGAAGGTCTGTGATCTTTTTGGAATTGATCCAAGCTTGAGTAAGCTCAAATCAAGTGAGTAATGGTGGACAAACTCCATTCTCCCTCACTTTATGATAGATCACACCGTCTATTCCATGATTGAAATGGATGGTCATGATTAGATCAACTAGATTGATCGATTTAATCTTATTAAGGTGTGAGATTAATCATAGCCATTTAATCTAAATAGAGATGAGAATGCATCCAACGTGGTGCTAAAGGATAAGTTTTAAGTAGCCAATCCGGTCTTGTGGAAAGCATCTTTGCATCGATGCTCCATGTGGCGCTAATAGGATTAGGCTTTAATTAAGCTTAATTAATCATTTTTAATGGTTAAAACTTCTAAAAATCATAGAGAAATAAAAAATGCAAATAAATACTCATTTTAAAGGTATTTCTGAGGATAATTAATTAAAAATGATCTTAACTATATTTGAATAGTAGTTAAGGTTTAATTAAGGTTTAATTACAAAATTAATTAGCTTAATTACTTATTAATTACTTGAAAAAAATTAAGTAAATTTTGTTGGTTAATTTAATGGGATGACCTCTGCCTCCCATGATTTTTTTTGGGATTTATTGCTTACTTAGGAAAATTGACTAATTAAACCTTAACTACTATTTTAAGTTAATTAATGATTAATTAATCTAATGAATAGTAATAAATTGGTTAATTAAATTTATTAATCATTGTTCAATAGTAAGTGAACTAAGGAATAGGGTTGGGACCCCTTTCCTAAGTTCATTTCACACTTTTTTAAAATGAAATTAATTAAGATTTAACTAATTAATTAAATCACTTAATCAAATTGAAATCATAATTATCAGACCTTAATTAATTAAATAAAGGGGTAGATCTTTGGGTTTTAATAACCTAGATTTTAATGAACTTATGGTTAGTTCATAAGTGTGGAAAACCATAAAAGTAATTAATTAAGTCCCATAATCTAATTAACTATCATGATTTAATTGCATTATGCCCCTTTTATTTCCTATGATCATTGCAAGTTTATTTTCCATGCATATCATTTTATATTTAGTTAATTACTTTAAGGTGACATAGGTAAGAGTAATTAATTCATCTAATTAAGGGTTCAACTTAATTAACCCATAAAATCAACTTAATTACATTTCCTTAAATTAATTCAAATCACTAATGCAGGAATGGGTTTAAAATAGCAAGTAATGATTTTTCTTCTCCTCTTTAAATCAAATCAAATTTAAAACTTAATTAATAAAGAAGCTTTGGTTTGCTTTAAATAATCTTATTTGATTTGATTGTCCTTAAGAACTAGTTTGGTTCAATGAATCACATGCTTATATTTGATTGTCCTCTTTCCAATCATGTTAAATTTGGATGTCATTTGAATTCATGCATCCATCTTTTCAAAATCAAGTAAAATAAAATTGATTTCCTTTATGTAAGCTTGCATGTGTTGATTTAATTTAATATATGCATGGCTATTATCACTATTAATTCCAAATGTATTTTTCAAAAGCTTATAAATGAATAATAATATGAGTTATGATGCTAGTTATAAATACATAAGAAATGCAAGTGTTTATAATGAATGTTGAGTTCTCTTTCCTCTATTCATGTGTTGATTGCATGTGCTTACAGCTTAAGAGGTCATTTGATTACCTCACTTTCCTAGTTTAACAATGACACATACCCGTTTGATTTCATTCTTATGTATTTCAACATTAGAATTTTGATAGAGCTTTAATTCATATATAAATAATTCAATAAAAAAACTATACAATCTCGATAATACAATTTGGCACTTACTTCCTATGTTGATGTATATGAATTTAAATATGTTTGAATGCAAATGAGTATATAGTCTATACATTATGAGAATATGAGCCTTTAGCTAGCTCCAAGGGAGTCATTTGCTTACCTCACATCCCTGGTTTAACAACGGTACATGCCTATTTAATTTCATTCTTATGTCCTATTTGTATAAAAAATTGGATAAATTTTTAAATGAATATGTTTAATAATTAAGTCAAATAAAATATAAATTCTAAACATACACATACATTCATCATTTAAGCATGCTAAAATATGTTGCATGTATAGATACACTTAGGAGTAAATCATATGGATGTTATATGTAATGGAAAGGAATGATTTAATATATGTCATGTGGTAGTAATTCAATTAAATTAATGTTTAGATGCCTTTAATTTTGAATAGGATTATTTAAAGTGAACCTAAACTTAGGATTAATTAAATCATTTAATAAGCCATTCACTTATGTTAACAAAGGTAAGATTAGAGAGAGTCACCTTAGATGGTTTGGCCACATAAAATGTCGATCGTCTGATGACCCGGTTAGGAGATTAGATGCATTAGATTTGTCTTATGTTAAGAAAGGTAGAGGTTGACCTAAAAAGACTTTGTTAAGATGTATAAAACATGACCTTAGTATACTTGAATTAAATAAGAATTTATCAAAAAAGAAGACACAATGGAGACGAAGGATTCATGTAGTCGATCCCACTTAGTGGGATGAAGGCTTGTTGTTGTTATTGTTGTTGTAATAAGCCATTCACTAAAGAGAACTAAATCAAATTAAAATACTTTAGAAAGTGACTTAAGGTAAGGATGAAAGAGGTCAATTCTCATTTCCTCTTTTTATAACACTTAGTTGCTAAGTGTAATAAAATAAAACAAAAGAAAATACAAATAAAATTTCTCAAATAAATTAAACTACTTCAAGTGAAATCAACCTTTCATGTTAAATTGAATCCTTCTACACTTAGAAAATATAACACTAATGCCTAATAAGGCTTACCACACCTTAATACACACATTAGAATTAAGTCACCACTTAGCTCTAAGTTAGGATGGTGTATGATGTGATGTATGTTTTATTTTATGATGTATTATTTTAGATTGGATGTTAGGGTGTATTCATTGTAGGCTGGATGATAGGCCCAATATTTTCTATAGGGTATTATGCTTAAGGGATGCTTAAAATAAATCTAAATGCTCTTTTTGCGGTTGCTTAAATCCTTAAGCATAATCCAAGTTAGTTAGTTACCCATGTGTAGGGTGCTAAGTCCAAATTATAAATACAAGCCTTGGGATTATATATATATTTATTTTACTAGTGAAGTTAAATTTACTTTTTCCACGTAATTTTTGTAATAGATTAAGATTAGTGCTATGGGGATTAGGATGAGTAATGGCGAAGGTTTTGTCACAGGTGCCTTGTGATGCATTTGAAGCAAGTACCATCCAAATCAAAGAAGGAACCAAATTAGAAATGGAGATATGAAGAAAGAAGACTCCCATAACATTTAATACAATTATAATTATTCTTTCATATTCCAGATTGTATAAGGGTAGAGCTCGGCTACCCATCTTTTCTCTCTTTAGTTTGTACGAAGGTACCCTACTGCACTGACCTTTTATTTTTTATGATAGTTTATATAATTGTTTGATGTTATGTTTACATTGTGCATTAGGATGGCTTGCTTTCCATAGTTTCTTAAATGATTAATGCGTTAATGTGTGGCTTGGATACAGTAGGTTCTTAGGATAAAATAAATTTTCTACCAAACTAATCACTTATAATTAAATTTTAAACAACTCATAACCTCATCATAAAGCCTAAACTATAAATAAGATAATTAAAAGATTTAACAACTCATTAGCTGTATGGTTGTATGTTTCACATCATTCATGCATATTCTTTTTCTCTTTAACATGAAGGATCTCCATCCTTGCACAATAAAATGCATGACCGTGAGGGCATCCCTTATGGTGGATAACACCTTCTTCTAACTAATTTGACCCATATCCTATTACATCATGCATTTAGGCATAAGAAATCCTAAAGCCTCTATCAAAATGATGTGTATAAAATGAAATAAAATTTGAAAAGATTTTTCATCTATAGATTAAGTCATATGCTCATACGACTCATGCTCTAGTCTCTTAGGGAGTGTGTTTAGCACTTTAGTCTCTTTCTAATTAAATAACTACCCTAACTATCTTATAATTCATAAGACCGAACTACATGGTTTAAAATCATAGGAGGAGTTAGCTGGCAGCCACTCGAGATGATTATAAGTCTAGAAGTCAGACAATTTATTCTCTTGTGGAGTTAAACACTTATGTCCACCTGTCGCTTAGATTTAGGTCGTGATTTAGCTCATACTAAAGCTCCCTAAATTTAAGATTCAAGGTTGCCATTTCCTTGACTAGCATAAATCAAATCCTTAGGCATTCCCACAACCTTATGTTGGTGGATTATAAGTCCTAGTAATCTAATTAAATTTCAACTTAAAAAATATTAGTCTCCTCAACTTCAAAATCATAAAGACCAACCATAGGATATATTGGAATGCTCACTAGGCTTCCTAGTATCATGAGCATTTCCTACTTATTTCATTTGGATTTAAAAAATTTGTCTCCTCCTTGAACTTTCAGAGTTGATTTTCCAAATACAACCAAACTTTTGATAGTCTAACATTGAAATCTTTAGAAATGATAATTGTTTACTTTAATAGAGAGTATTCTTAAAAAATTTCATTTCCTAAGATGTAATTAACTATGGAGGCTTTCCTCCATAGGGAACTTAAGAACCTGGTTTAATATAAACTCTATTTTATTCATTCATATAAAGGAAGAGAGACATATCTAGTATATTCAAAGAACCTTCATGCCTAAGAGTCCTTATTATATGATTAGGTCCATGCCTATATCTTTTGAGATAGTACATCATACCTCAATGTTATACGATCACCTCAAAAGTACACCCCTATGATCACGTGTCCCCATACATCCAAAATAAACACTACAAGGCCATCTTGTTCATTGAATCCTTTCAACATCATTCTTTCTTTTGGGTTTGGAGATGTTGATCCTCAAGTAGGATAGGCTTCTTAGACTCATAATGTTACTGATACACATGGGTCAACCAGAACTTTGAATAGCCTGTATTTGCCAACACCACTATAATATAAAGAGGCAGTTGTGCTCGGTCATCCCTAGGAGTAGGTCTTCATCGCTGAATGTAACTCCGAAGATATCCTTCAAGTGGCATGCCTCCTCTTTAGTAATAGTCGGTTATATCTCTAGGTAAAATAAGGCCTTGATAAGAGATTCATCTCTCAGTGTCAAAAGCTATCTTTCTAAGGTGAGACATTGTAATCAACTTTGTCCTCACAAGCATATCCATGGGTGGAGCATACTATGTTTCACCTTGAGCTTCCCACTCAGGTGCTTACCACTTT
This sequence comes from Cymbidium sinense, assembly GCA_021442155.1. Lineage (NCBI taxonomy): Eukaryota > Viridiplantae > Streptophyta > Magnoliopsida > Asparagales > Orchidaceae > Cymbidium > Cymbidium sinense. The sequence continues at coordinate 201,052,429 of CM038214.1, forward strand.
AACTTTATGACTGGAAAACTTTGGAAAAACTCTTCCATTAAACTCTTTATGATCTTCTTTGTAAAGTAAGAGTTAAAGTTTTGATTTCGAAGAAAAAAATCATAGAAAAAGATATTTCTTATTTAGAGCTTTTAAAAAGGATCTCTGTAAAATAAGAGTGTATCATTTAATTTTGGTGGATTAAAGGAAATAAATGTGATTTTTTTTTATAGGTCAGGCTTTCAAAGGAGTAATGTGGAGTGAATATTATGTGAGAATCTGGTAATAGGTATTTGGTATTTTTGGTGGAAGTATACTTTACAAACTATGGTGAGGGATTTGGGTACTAGGACTATCCTACTAGTAATCTGATCTTAATGTAGAGTTTGATTGGTATCTTCTTGGAACTACAAGGATCTTTATATGAGATGACCTGAGGAGTTATTCTATCACCTTTCTTAATTAAGGGTGAGGATGATACATCCTTAGCTGGTGGATTTGTCTAATAAATACAATCTCTTCTATAAGATTCTAATATAACAACATATTTATTCTAAGCATATCACTTCTTGCTACTTCCTCTTAGCTAATAGCAAGTTTTTGTTTTAACTATGAACTTGATCTTATTAAATCTCAAGTAATAAAGCTATACTAGATATGGTATGAAAGGTGTGGAAAATGTGGATAGCTCTATGGCTCAGAAATGAGTGAAAGGAGAGGTGGTATAGTTGATCATGACTTTCTTCTTCTCTTATCAAATTGATTTTCCAAATCTTCTTAAAAATGTCATCTGGCAAGATGTGGAAAAGCCATTGATCTGTAGGTGGCTGCTTATGAAATTGTTTTGATGTTGGTGGAAAGAGAGGAAGGGCTCTTGAGCTCATGTCTCATCTTGAACTTTTTAGAGCTTCCCTCTCCATTGACATAATTGTCCTGCTTCTTCAGAAAAGGCTGGTGATCAAGAGAAGTTCAACTATTTGGCTTCTCTTCTAAAGTCTTGTTGATTAATTTCTGAATGTTTTGATGGTAAAACTTAAGCAAGCCATGGATATGAGAAGAATCTCTGCCATGTTGTTGAATAGTGGTTCACAATTCATGCATTCTACGAGAATAATCAAGGGAGCATGAGTATCTACTACTAACCTACAATCACCTCTGGCGATAAACCTCTTGATGAAGAGGTGCTCCAACTCAGAAAAAGTCTTCATCGAACTGTTGGGTAGTTCATTATACCAATCAAATGCAACATAATTCTAAAAAAAAAAATTTGCTATAAACCGTCTAAAAATATGTTATCATGCATTCCAACTACCATCAAAGATCTTGAAGCATGGTGGCACAAAATCTAAATAAAATAAAAAACTAAATAAAACCTAAACCTAAAATAAATCTAAAAATAAACTAATAATATAAACTAAACTAAACCCTAAAAATAAATAAAATAAACACTACAACTAAAATAAAATAAACCCAAACTAAACTAAACTAAACTAAAAACCTAAACTAAAATACCAAACTAAAATAAACCTAATAAATAACTAAATAAAACTAAAATAAACCTCATAAATAAAAACTATAAATATAATATATAATAAAAAAAAACTAAATAAAACTGTTGGTTTCTTTAAAAACTAAATAAAACAACCATACCATGGGCTAAACCCTAAACATAAACTCTATAACCTAATAACTAAACTGACCTAAACTAAACTAAACTGAACCTAAACCCACAACTAAAACTAAACCCTGGGCCTAAACCTACACTGACCTAAACTGGCCCTAAAACCTAAACCTAGCTATAAACCCAGGCCCTAAACTGGCCCTAAACTGAGCTGACTATAGACGCCTAACCCAGGCCTGACACCTAAAACTAAACTAGCCATAATCCTGACTAAATTAAATCATGAGCCATGAATTTGACAGCAAACCTTGTGACCATGTACCACAAAATACTAAAGACTGGCCCTAAACCACAAAACACTAAAACACAAACCCAACCAAACCTAAAAAACCCACTCCTAAACCTAACCCAAAACAGGCCTAAAACCAAAATAAAAAAACTTAAAAAATAAAGTAAAATCAAAAAAATAAAAATAAAACCTAAACCTAAATAAAAATAAAATAAAATAAAATAAAACCTAAACTAAATCCTAAACCTAAAACCTCAAAATAAAAAATAAACTAAAATAAAATAAATCTGAACCAAAAAACTAAAAAAATAAAATAAACCTCAAAATAAAATGCTAAATAAATTGAAAAGTAAACATAAAGAAAAAATAAAATAAACTTGAAATAAAATAAAACAAAAATTAAATGAAAACCTAAACTTAAATAATAAACCTAAAAATAAAACCTAAACCCCAAACTAAAATAAATCATGAACCTTAAATAAAAATAAAATAAATAAAATAAAATAATCCTAAACCTAAACTAAATTAAACTAAAATAAATAAATAAAACCTAAACCTAAACCTAAATAAACTAAACTAAACCTAAATAAAATAAACTAAAAAAATACAAATAAAAAAATAAAATAAAAATAAACCTAAAATAAAGCCTTAAATCTAAACTAAAAAAAAATATAATAAAATCATAAACCTAAAATAAAATTAAAAAATAAAAAAATAAAATAAAATAAACCTAAACTTAAACCTAAAAAATAAACTAAAATAAAAAACCTAAACTAAAATATAAAACTAAACTAAATTAAAATGAAAAATAAAGTAAACTAAAATAAATAAAAAATAAACTAAATATCATAATCCTACTAAACTTGCTTAATAAAACCATAAATTCAAAATCCTAAACACCAAACCCTAGCCCTAAACCCTAAACTTACAACACCTAAACCCTAAACTCACCCTAAACCCAAAAAACCTCTAAACTCAACCACTAACCCTCCCACCTTAAAAGCATAAACCATCCACCTTATACCCTAAACAAACCCTAATCCTAAACCTAAAGTAACTAAATAAAGTTAAAAATAAACCTAAACTATAAAACCTAATAAACTTAAACCTAAACCTAAACCTTAATAATGGTTAGAACCTTGAGAACTTCCAATCTGCTATGAAAATGGAGGCGAAGGTGGAGGTGGTTATCTAATGGTGGTGGGGTATCAGGAGGTGTTGGTGGATATAGAGGTCTTGGCCAGATGGTGGGTTATGGAGGCGGGAGGAGCGACGAAGGTTACAGCCGTGGTGGTGGCAGAGAGAGAGATCAAGGATATGATGGTGGATCCCGCAACTCAAGATCCCAGGATGGTTTTGATGGGAACTAAAGAAATTGAATAATGGTCCATCTGATCTACTACTTATGGAACTATGTCTTTATAGTAGAGACGATTCTAGTTATCTAGGGTTTTTGATTTACTCTATGTGTGCTCATTTTTTATCTATGTCGTCACTTGTGCTTTAGAAAACATGGTGTGTTACTTGGTTGTTGAAATCAAAAAGAAAAAATGTTGAATATAAATTTGTTCTCTATTAAAAAAAACCAAAAACCCTGAACATTAAACTAAAACCTAAACCTGATAATTTGCTAGATCATTTTGTTGTGCTGGCTGAATCTTTGTTGATGCTTTTGGATTGTACTTTTTGGTTTTTGGTGGTTGGTGGCTACCTTTCAACCCCTTTTGAGTGGTTGTTTTTCTTCTGATGATTTGCACTAGCTACAGCTTATGTTTCCTTCAGTTGATGGTTTCATTTCTAAGCTATTTAGCCATTTGTGGTTGCTCACCCTGGATAAGCTTGGTGACTGCTTATTGTCGGGACTTTGTCTTGAGGGCTCCTATCTTGGTTTTGTTGGTTGTTTCTCTATTAATTAGCATTGGTCTGGTGCTTGCTTATGGCTAGTTCTGGTTTTCCCTAGTTTGAAGCTTAGATGGGTATTTGGTTAATGGCTGTTGTTGGTGTTCTAACTTTGTTCTGGCCACTCTCTAGTTTATTGTGATTAGTCTATTATGGTTTTCATTTGGTGGTTTGGCTACTAGCTAGTTGCTGGTCGGTTGCTCTTTATTTAATGGTGATGGATTTGGAACTCTATGGACCACTGGCCTTGGATGTTTGCTTGTATCAGGTATGTTTGCTATGATGGCTTTGATGTTACTCACCTCTTCTCTCTGGTTGGTAGCATTTCATATGATTGTAACCCTTCTTTATGAAGTTTGGATGATCATATGTATTGTTGCCCCTTAAGATGATCCTAACTTAGCATGAGCCTTCTCTTTCTCAACTCTCTCATTTTCCTCTCTTTACCCTTATCCTTTTTAGCAATCATTTTTGCCCTTGTAGCATTTCACAAATTTTTTTTACATGTTGGAACTTTATAGAGGGAATGGTCATTGCTCAGTCAACCTAAGTATTATTTTTATGGATCTTACTTATCTTGCTTTCTTAATAGAATCATGAACGGCCATTGACTCATCCTTTTTCAATTTCCAGGATTTATAGTTTACTCTATCTTTTTCTCTTATGCTTTGTGGGTGCTGTATTTGTTCTTCTATTTTTTTTTTCTTTTCTAATTTACTTAGATGGGGTTTCAGCTCTCTAGGTTTCTTGTAGCTGGGTAGAGCTTTAGCTCTTTTAAGGACATTATATCTTTTCCATTTATGGTAATAACTTTTCTAAAAAAAACCCTAAACCCTAAACCACCCTAAACCCTAAACCCAAAAAACTAAACCCTAAACACTAAACCTAAAACCCTAAACCTAAACCCTAAACCTAAACCCAAACCCTAAACTAACCACAACCTAAACCTAAAGCCCTAAACCCTCCTAAACCCAACCCCAAACCCCCAAACCATAAAAATAAAACCTAAACCCTAAACCCTAAACCCTAAAACCTAAATCTTAAACGCTAAACTTAAACCCAAAGTAACTAAATAAATTAAAAAATAAACCTAAACCCTATAACCAAATAACCTAAATCTAAACCTAAACCCTAAGAATGGGCAACCTTGATGGTATGAACATCAATCAGATAGATTCAGAGTCGAGGTGAAGGTAGAGGTGGCAGTTATCGCAGTGGAGGTGGGCGATCTAGAGGTGCTAGTGGATATAGAGTGTGGTGGTCAAAGCAATGGTGGTTATGGAGGTGGGAGGAGCGAGTTCTGACCATAGTGGTGGCGAGGGAGAAATCTGAAATGATGGTGGATCTCTACTCAAGAGGAGGTGGTTTAGATGGGAGCTGAGAAAGCGAAAGAAAGATCCAATCTGCTTAAGGAACTATGTCTTTATAGAAGAGCTTCTAGTAATCTAGGGTTTTGGTTTGCTATCGTGCTCATATTTTATCTATGTCGGTGTCTTAGAAAACTTGGTGTGCTTTGAATGAAATTGAATAGAAGAAATGTTGAATCTAAATTTGTTCTCTATTAAAAAAAAAAAAACTAAAACTTGAACCCAAACCCTAAACCACAACCATAAACCCCCTCCTAAACCCTAAATGCTAACCCTAAACCCTAAACCTAAACCCTAAAACCCCATAAACCCCAAACCATAATTCTTAAACCCTACAAACCTAAACCTACTAAACCAAACCCTACCTAAAATCCTAAACATAAAATAAATAAACCTAAACTTAAATAAAATAAAATAAAATAAAATAAACTAAAATCTAAACCTAAACCTAAACCTAAATAAAATAAAATAAACTAAAATAAAATAAATAATAACCTAAAAAAACTAAAAAAATAAAATAAACCTAAGAATAAAAATCCTATATAAAATAAAACTAAACATAAAATAAAAATAAATTCAACCTAAAATAAAATAAAATAAAAACCTAAACTTAAAAAATAAACCTAGTAAAAATAAATATAAATCAAATAATATACTAAATAAAATAAATAAAACCTAAACCTAAACCTAAACTAAATAAAAAATCAACTAAAGAAATCCTAAACCTAAACTAAAAAATAAAACCTAAAATAAACCTAAAATAAAACCTAAACCTAAACCTAAAAATTAAATAAAACCTAAACCCAAAAAATCTAAAAATAAATAAAATAAACTAAAATAAACTAAACCTAACCTAAACTTAAAAAAATAAACTAGATAAAATACCTAAATTAAAATAAATAAACTAAATAAACTAAACTAAATAAATAAAAAATAAAATAAATAATAAATATAAATAATGGTTTATTAACAAAGCATAAACCCTAAATCCTAAACCTACCCTTAAACCTAAACCCATGCTTTACCCTACCTAAACCTAAACCTCCCTAACTGACCTAACTTAACTCAAACCACAAGAAACCTAAACTAAATAAACCTAAACCTAACTAAAACCCACAAACCTAAACTCTAAACCCCTAAACAAACTAAACCCAAACCTAAACCTAAGTAACTAAATAAATTAAAAAATAAACCTAAACCCTAAAACCTAATAAACCTAAACCTAAACATAATCCATAAGAATGGTATCTCCTTCTGATGGAGGTCATGATTATTTCTAGTTGGTACTACTGAGCTTTTGTTGCCCTCTAGTTTTGGTGGCTCTCTCCTTTTGTTGGTCTCCTATTGTGTTGGTTTTAGGATGGTATAGTGATTGGCACGCTTTGGAGCTTACTTGTTTGCCTTTTTCCCTAGCCTCTTTTTTTTCCCAGGTGAGGGGTTTATTGGATGGTTGCTTGATGGTTGGGGTTTTTCCAGCCTTTTTCTTTCATTTTTTACTATATGGCATCATGATTATTGGTTGAGCCTAGCCATGGGATTTGTTCCTTCTTGGGCTGAGTTACTCTCTCTGTAGCTGTTACCTACCATCTAGTTTTTGTTCCCCTTTTATGGTGGTTTTTTTGAAGTTTTTTTATGGTTTTTTCCTGTTGGCTGGATGGCCCATTGGCTTATCATTTCTTTCTATTGTGGGATAAACTTGTATGTGGTTTTGGATGTTCTTGGCTCTATTTCTATTTTTGTTGATTTTTGATAATATGGTTGGCTTGGTGGCCTTGATGGTTGGCTACAACTGTGATGTTGGTTGGTGGATCTACAAAAATTTTGGTTCTTTACCTTTGGTTTTTTTTGTTTTGGGTGGCTTTGATGGTGGCTACTTCTTGGCCGTTGTCATGTTTAGTTGGTTGCTTTACTCTGGTTTGGTTGTATGTTTTGCTGATTAGTTGCTTATTTAATCTTGATGATAGATACTAGAACTTGGCTAGCTCTTTATTGTTGGCTATTTGGTTTAATCAAGGTAAGTTAGCTATGATGGTTGGGATGTTTCCTCGATTATCCTTTTGGCTAATAGCACTATATGTGCTTGTAACCCTTCTTCTGAAGTTAGGATGCTCACATATCTTGTTGCCCCTTGAGATGAATGTGACTAAGCATGAGCTTTATCTAAGAATTTTATCATTCTATTTCTTTTGTGTTCTTAGCTTGTCCTTATTTCTAGATGCTTATCTCTATCTTAAGTTGTTTGCAGGTTTGTGATAGGTTTGGGGCTGTAGGTGGTTTGTGCATCTCTAAGAAGATTTTGGGATATAGATGGCTTTGGTTGCCCTTCTTGGAATTTTGTGCTATTTCTTTCTTAGTTTTTGTCTTTTCTTTCTTTTGCTTTGGTTTTTTTTGTAGGGGCATTTACCTCTTTAGGCTAATTATAGCCCTAAGCTATGGAGAGATTTATCCTTTTAAGGACCTTTTATCCCTTTCTTTCTGACAATAAAATTCTCCCCTTTTGATTTTTAAAAAAAAACTAAGAATGGGCAGAACCTTGATGGCAGGAACATCACCGTCAACCAGGGTCAATCAAGATCTAGTGGTGGAGGTGAAGGCGAAGGCAACGGTTATCACAGTGGTGGTGGGGGATCTAGAGGTGCTAGTAGATATGGAGGTGGTGGTTAGAGTAGTGGTGGAGGAGAAGCAAGGAGGTTACAACCATGGTGATAGCGGAGGGAGAGATCGGAGATATGATGGTGGATCCTACTACTCAAAAGGCCACAGTGGTTTTGTTGGGAATTAGAGAAACTAAAAATTGGCCAATCTGATCTGCTGTTTATGGAACTATGTCTTTACAGTAGAGACGGTTCTAGTTATCTAGGGTTTTTAATTTGCTCTTTACATGCTCATTTTTATCTATGTCATCATTTGTATTTTAGACAACTTGGTGTGTTACTTGGTTGATGAATTCAAAAAGAAGAAATGTTGATTCTGAATTGGTTCTCTGTTAAAAAATAAATACCAAAAACCCTAAACCTAAAACCTAAACCCTAAACCCTAAACCCTAAACCCTAAATCCCTAAACCCTAAACCTTAAACACTAAAACCTAAGCCCTAAACCCTAAACTAAAAAAAAAACCTAAACCTTAAACCCTAAACTTGTTGCCTATGCATGCTTTTCCCTCTCGGCTTCCTGGTGTTCATGAAACCCTCATTTCTTTGGCTTTTTCCATGGATCCTTGATGATCTTCACTGGTAAGGCTCTCATTCCTTGGCCTTTGGCCGATTCCCCTCTTTTCCACTAGTTTGAATGGCTATCTTGAGTCGGATGTTTAGAAAGGCTAAACTGATGCTTAAAGCTGCTCCTCCTATGACTGATGATTTATTGGGTAAATCTAAGGTTGCTTCTTCTAAATCCTTCAAAGATTCCTTATCTGGTAAAGATGCTTCAACCTCCCCCAAATTTTTGATTAATCTTTTTCATATGACATTTAAAGGAGCTCCAACAATAGTGTGTTCTGATTTGGATATTGAGAAACTTGCTGAGCCATATGCTTTTACTCTGATTGCCAAATTTTCTTTTTGATGGCCTAATATGGATGATATTCAATTTTTCTTTCATGATTTAAAGCTTTCCAGTGCATTTTTGGTTGGTTTGTTGGATGGTCATCATGTCCTCATAAATTATCTAATGATCTTGACTATAGCCAATTTTCCCTCGTCGATCTTATTATGTTAAAAATTGTCAAATGTGTATCCTTAAATGGACTCCTTTTTTGACATTCAAGAAGAATCTCCTATAGTGCTAGTTTGGATTGCTCTGCCTAATCTTAGGATTCATTCTGTTAATTATTAATTTCTTCATGTTGTTGGGTCTATTTTTGGTAGACCTTTACAAATCAATGAAGAAACTACGGCTAAATCTCACCCTTCAGTTGCTAGTATCCTTATTGAAGTTGATGTTATAAGGAAGTTTCCTAATGAGATTTGGATAGGGTCCAAAAAGTATGGGTACTTTCAACCGATTGAATTTGAAAACCTTCCTGCTTTCTGCAATCACTGCAAAACCCATGGCCATGTCTTTTCAGATTATTTCATTGCTCATCCTCAACTAAGAAAAAAATGTATTAAAAATCCTAAGCTGATTGATCAACCTTGAGATCTTTTAACTAATAAAAATAAAAGTTATGTTTCTTCCGAAAAAGATAAAGATGTTGCTGATTGAATTTTTTTAACTTCAGAGAATGCTTTTGAAAATGTTTCTAAAAATGATGATGATTCTTTAAATGGTAATCAGATTTTGGCTTCTATTGATCCTATGCTTTCTGGAAATATTCAAGATGATGTTATTCCGATTTTGGTTTCCTATACTAAAGATTATTGTGATATGGCTCTTGAAAATTCTAAAGATAATGTCTTTCTTTCTGATTTTCAAGAACCTCTAAAAGAAAAGGATGATTTTAATTCTTTTAATATGGAAGTTGTTGATGGTTTGGATAAGATGGATGTTGGGCAACCTGCTTCTTATTTTCTTAACAAATCTATTTCTACTCCTTCTTTAAATGTTATTTCTGATGATGTTTTGCCTATGGTTTCTTCTCAATTAATGGATACTAATGTTTTAGTGCCTTTTCAATTGGATTCTCCTACCAAATCTGTAGTTATTAAGAGTTCTAATGCTCCTTCTGATGATGAATCTTTGGGAAATGAAACTGGTTTCAAACTACTTTTGTGAAAAAGAAAAAATAGTTCAAAATTTTCCTCCTAAAGTTTCTAGATCGGCTCGATCTTCTTCATCTTCTTTGCCTAATAAGAATTAATGTTTAATTTTTTTTAAATTGTTTGGGAATTAGTACTCTTACTATTAGGAATAGGATTAAGAACCATTGTAGGGTTTATAATGTCAATTTCTTCGTTATTCTTGAACCTCTTATTTTTCTTCCAAAATTATGCATGCTAGAATTATTGGTTTCTCCAATTATTTTTTAACAATAGAAATAAGATTTGGTTATTTTGGAATAATTCTATTTCTATTAATGTCATTAATGATTTTCATCAAGTTGTAAATGTGGATATTTCTTTTGGTGATTATCATGCTTTTGGCTCTTTTATTTATGCTGCTTGTAATAAGATTGAGAGGAGGATTCTTTGGGATCAATTATCTACTTTTTCTTCTACTGTTATTGATTCTTGGATTGTTGGTGGGGAATTCAATATGGTCCTTTCTGAATGAAGGGTTCTTTCTTACATTCTATAGAAGACTTTTTTGAATATGTTCTTGGAGTGTAATCATGAGATGTTGGTTTTGTTGGCTCTCATTTCACTTGGAATAATCATGGACTTTGGCAACATTTGGATCGTGCCTTATTTAATAATTTTTGGTTAAATCATTTGCCTTTGACTTTGGTTGAACACCTTAGTAGAACTCTCTTGGATCATGCTCCTCTTTTGATTTCCATTAAGGATGTTGTTCATAACAATAATGTTATTAAAAATTTTCATTTTCAAAATATGTGGTTGCAAGTTAGTGGGTTTCATGATGCTATTACTTCTAATTGGTATGCTCCTCTTGCTCCTAATGATTCTCCTTTTGGTATGAAGAGATTTTGGCTTAAACTAAAAAGGCTTAAGCATCATATTAATTGGTGGAATAGAAATTATTTCAAAAATCTTTTTGTTAATATCATGAACATGGAACAATAGGTGAAAGATTTGGAAGAACTTGTTATTAATGATTCCTCCTTTTGTTCTAACCTTGCTGAAGCTAAAGATAATCTCACTAAGTTTTAAGATATAGAGGAAACCTACTGGAGACAAAAGCCTACTTCTAAACATCTTTCTGAGGGAAAATAAACACCAAATATTTTCATGCTTTGGTTATGAAAAGGTGAGTTCTTGGGAAAATTCATAAAATTAAGAATTTTGATGGTTCTTGGACCACCAAAAAAGAGGATATTTTTTCCTATTAACTATTTTAAAGATCTTTTAAATAAAAATTGTCACCTTGACCAGTTATCTAACCCATCTATCATTTCTTCTATTATGTCTGTTGAGGATAATGATTGATTGGTTTCTCCTCCTTCGGATGAGGAAATTTTTAATATTCTTAATGGTATGAATGTTAATTCTGTTGTAGGGCCGGATGACTATTCTACTTTATTCTTCCAAAAATCTTGGTTTATTATTAAATTTGATCTTGTTAATGTCATGAGGGATTTCTTTCTTTGGAACTCTAATCCTAAATACTTCACTTCTACAAATATTATTCTTATTCCCAGAAAGATAATCCTGACTTCTAGAATGATTTCAGATCTATTAGTCTTTGTACTTTCTTTAACAAATTGATTTCTAAAATTCTGACAAGTAGGCTTGGTAAATTTCTTCCTAAGATTATTTCTCCTAATCAAACTAGCTTTGTCAATGGTAGGACTATCTATGACAACATCTTGCTTGACCAAGAATTAATTCATGATTTAAATGTAAAAATTATAGGTGGTAATTTACTTTTCAAGCTTGATATTACCAATGCTTATGGCAACATTTCTTGGGATTTTGTTGACATCATTCTCTCTTTATTCTATTTCTCTGCTAAATTTATCTCTTTGGTTAACAATATCATTTGTAATGTTTGGTTTTCTTTAGTTATAAATGCTGAAAACTTTAGCTTCTTTAAGTCTTCCCAAGGTATTAGACAAGGTGATCCTCTTTCTCAGTCACTTTTTATTATTGCTATTGAATATTTGTCTCGTTGGCTTAATTTTTTGTTTGGGAAGAATTCTAGCATGTACTTCAAGAATCTTGGTGGTTTGGCTATATCCCACTTAAGTTTTTGATGACTTCATTATATTTTGTAATGGCTCATTACAATATGTTAAAAAATTGAAGGTGTTTTCAAATAAGTTTGAAAAGGAAAGTGGCCTCTTGATTAGTACTCAAAAAAGCTATTTTATCTCCTCTGTTTCTATTTTTGCTCATAGAATCAATAGAATAAAGGATATTACTGGATTTTCTCATAAATGTCTTCCTATCAAGTATTTAGGTTCTCCTTTATACTATGGTCCTAAGATGTCTCACCTTTTTGATGAGGTTATCCAGAACATCCAGAATAAGTTTTCTACCCTTAAATTTCATTTTTTATCTTTTGGTGGTAGATTAATTGTTATTAAAACTATTCTTTACTATCTTCCTTTTTATTTGCTACTTAATATTGTTCCTACTTCTCTTATTATTATGTGGATCGAAAGGCTTTTTAATAATGTTTTTTGGGGCTCAAGTATTTCGGCCAAAAGACTTCTTTGGCCCTCTTGGAGCAACATGTGTGGTACTTTATTTTAAGGTGGTCTTGGCTGCAGGTCTTTGTTGGATTCCACTAATGGTTTTTCTTTTAAACTTTGGTGGAATTTTAGAAAGAATGTTAGTCTTTGGGCTAATTTTATAAATTTCAAATACTGCAAAGGTAAACATCCTTTAACTTGTAGCTATAAGCATGGTGACTTTATTGGGTAAATGCCTTTGTGCTATTCAATGGAAAGCTGATTCTCTCATTTTCTAGGGTATTAATAGTGGCTTCTCTTTTTTTTGGCATGATAATTGGATTGGGGAATCCTCTATTGATTCTATGCTTAATACTCACTCTACTTCTTCTTTTAAAGTTAAGCATTTATTTTAAATGGTGATTGAAATCATTCTCTTTTGTCTGACTTGATTCCTAATTTCATTTGTAATAATATCACCAAGATTCCTATTTATGGTATTATTTTTGATCAAGTTTTTACGAGCATTTCTAGTAATGGTGATTTTTTCCTTTAAAGATAATTGGCACCATATTAGAGATAATAAACCCACTTCGCCTATCTTTTTTAAGAATTGGAATAACATTATTCCTACCTCTTATTCTATTATTGTTTGGAGGATTTTAAGGGATTTTATTGCTGTTGATTCTTTACTTTTGGAGAAAAGGTTTTTATCTTCCTTCTAAATGCTTATTTTGTTTTCATATTGAGAATGTTGGCCATGTTTTTGTTAATGGTGCTATTGCCTCTAAATTTTTGAATTTGTATGAGGACTTATTCAACATTAGTTCTTTTAATGGTAATTTTACCTTAATACAGCTCCTTATCTCTTACTTTCTTAATACTGTCAAAGGGCATATCAAAATTGTTGTGGCTGTTACTTTCATTTGGTTCATTTGGCTTGATAGAAATGATGTTAAACATCATAATGTTCCAATGAATCATAAGAAGATTATTGATAGGACTAAAGAAAAAAAATTTTCTTTACATAAGGCTGCGCTTCTTAATGGTACTAATTTTAGAGGTTGCAAGTTTGTTGCTTCTAAATTGGGTATTAAGTTTTTTTATTGTGACATGCCTCCTTCTTATAAAATCATTTACTGGATTAAGCCTCTTAAAATTAACACTGATGGCTCTGTTGCACTTAACAAATCTGGCTGTGGTGGTATTTTTTGTAATAATCTTGAGAGTATTATCTTGGCTTTTGTACTTGACAAATCTAGTGGTGGTGGTATTTTTTGTAATAATCTTGGGAGTATTATCTTGGCTTTCTCCACACCTCTCTCTACTACTTCTATTATTATGGCTGAACTAATGGCTATTTATCAAGATCTTAAACTTTATTTAGAGAAGAATTTTCTTTCCATTTGGTTAGAATCTGATGAGATGGTTGTTACTATGATCAACTCAAATCACAAGGGTAATGCTCAATTTTCTACTTAGGAATATTAAAGCTATTATTTTTAAATTGTCTTTTAAGATGACTCATATTTTGAGAGAGCTAGTGATGATTTTTTTGTTGGCTTGGGGTGTAATCTTTTTATTTTACTTTATTTTCCAATGATAATATTCCAAAGCAATAAAGAGGCTAACTTAGATAAAGCTGGTTTTGCCTTATGTCAGATTTACTTAATTTCATTTTCTCCTTCTATGATGGTGGTTGCTATCCATTATTCTTGGCTGACTTTGCTGCTTGGTCATTTCTATGAGGTTTGTTAGCAATGATGGCTGGGATGTTCCTTTTTCCTCTTTGGTTGGTAGCTTTTTTTGTGATTGTAACCCTTCTTCTGGAGGTTTGGCTATCACAAAATTTGGTTGGCCCCTTCTATGAGCTGAACCTTCCTTTAACTCTTCATCACTTCCTTTTTTTTCTTTCTTGATCTTTCTCTTGCTTTCCTTTCTATAGGTCTTTCTTCTTTTCTTTGCAGGTGTCAGCTTCAGCTTGTGGCTTCTAAAGCTCTCCCTCTCCTATTCTATTTGTGGTTATTGGATGTTTCTTTTTTGCTTTTATTTTGTTGCTCCTTTTCTTAGGTTTTATTTTCTTTCTTGCTTCTTGTTGTAATAGTTTGGGGAATTTTTTCTCTAGGTTGATTGTAGCTCTTGGAGCATTAGTTTTGAGGATTTTCCCCTCTTAAGGACTTTTGAACTCCTTTGTGGCAATGAAATTTCCTCCCAGCTGTGGGTTTTATCAAAATAAAAATAAAAATCCTAAACCTAAACGCCAAACCTTAAACCCTAAACCTAAACCTTAAACTAACCCTAAACCCTAAACCATAAAAACCTAAAAAGCAAAATCTAAACTAAATAAAATCTAAAAAGAAAATAAATAAATAAAACTAAACCAAAATAAAATAAAATAAATAAAATAAAATAAAATCAAAAACTAAAACCTAAACTAAATAAAAAAGAAAAAAAATAAAAAAATAAAACTAAACTAAAATAAAATAAATAAAACCTAAACTAAACTAAATAAATAAAACCTAAATAAAATAAAAAAACCTAAATAAAATAAACTAAACCTAAAATATATAACCTAAAATAAAATAAAACTAAATAAAATAAACCTAAAATAAACCTAAATAACCAACTAAACCTAAAATAAAATAAAATAAACCTAATCTAAACTAAAATAAACTAAATGAACCCTAAACCTAAAACTAAATAAAATAAAATAAACTAAAAAATAAACCTAAACTAAATAAAATAAAAAAGTACCTAAAATAAACCTAAACCTAAACCTAAAATAAAATAAAACCTAAACCTAAAAAATATGATAAAGCTAAACTAAAAGATAAACCTAAACCTAAACATAAACCTAAATAAACTAAAATAAAAAATAAGTAAAATAAATAAAAATAAATATAAAATAAAAAAATATATAAATAAATAAAACAAATAAACAAACTACCTTTTTTGCATGGTTTAGATAAATAAATAAATAAAAACCCTGATACCCTGGCACTGGGCCTACCACCACCTGAGCCCTGGGCAAGCTTGGGCCCTGGGCTAGGCCCTGAGCCCTGGTAAATGGGCACAGGCCCTGAAACCTGAGCCCTGGGCCCTAAGACCCTGGCCACTGACCCTACCCTGCCTAGGCTCTGTTAAAAAACCCCAGGCTTTGGGCCAGAACCACTGGGCTAGGCTTAGGCTAAACCCCTAACCTAGGCCCGGGGATCTACTACCCTGAGCCAAAGATCCTGGGCCACCTGGGCCCTAAACCCTGGGCCCTGGGCCTAACCCTGAGCCCTGGGCCCTGGACTAAATGGGCCTAAATAAAGATAAGATAATAAAAAACTAAATAACCTAAACTAATAAGATAAAGATATAAATAAAACTAAACTAATATAAATATAAACAAATATAAAATAAATAAATAACCTAAATAAAATAAAATTAAACTTAAAATAAAATAAAAATAAACCTATATTAAAATAAAACTAAACAAAACCCCAGTAAAATGAAACTAATAAAAACCTAAAAAATAAAATAACTAAACCCTAAACCTAAATAAACTAAAATAAAAAAGCCTAAACTAAAGAAAATCTAAAACATAAAATAACCTAAAACCTAAACCTAAAATAAAATAAAAACCTAAACCTAAACTAATAATAAAAATAAAACCTAAACCTAAAATAAAATAAAATTAATACTAAATAAAGATAAACTAAACTAAACCTAAAAATATACTAAATAAACAAAACTTAAACTAAAATAAATAAACTAATATAAATACTAAATAAAAAAAATAAACCTAAATAAAATAAAGTAAACCAAAATAAATAAAAATAAACTAAATAAACTAAACCTACTGGTTTGCTTATTTTTTTAAAAAAACCCTAAACCATACTAAAAAACCAAAAATAAAAATCAAAAACCTAAATAAATAATAAAATAAACCTAAACTAAAATAAAATAAAATAAAATAAACTATACTAAAATAAACCTAAACTAAATAAATAATAAAACCTAAACTAAATTAATAAAATAAATCTAAATAAATTAAACTAAATAAACTACTGGTTTGTTAAAATAAATAAAATAAATAAAACCTGACCTCCACAATAACCTGACCTCTACTCTGATCCTTACAAGACCCTAAACCTGGGCCCTGGGCCCTGGGCTCTGGGCCACCCCTAACACTGGGCCTCCACTCCTGACCTCCTGGGCTCATAAAGGCTTAAACACTGAGCTTCCACCCTAGGCACTAAACTAGGCATACCCTAAACCCTAAACCCATACCCTACCATGGCTACCTAAACCTAAATAATAAGATAAAATAAAATAATAAAACTACCTAATCCTAAACCAAAATCTAAACTATAATAATAAAATGGAGAAAACTAAACTAAAGATAAATAAATAAAACTACAAAATAAAATAAAATAAACCTAAATACCTAAATAAAACTAAACCTAAAATAAAATTAAGATAAAATAAAATGTAATAAATGAAAATAAACCTAAAAACAAAACTTAAAATAAATAAAATAACACTAAACCTAAACTAAAAAACATGGACTAAAATAAAATAAAATAAAACAAAATAAAATAAAACCCAAACTAAAATAAACTAAACTAAAATAAATAAAACCTAAACCTAAAAATAAACTAAACCTAAACTTAAACTAAAATAAAATACAATAAATTAAAATAAACCTAAACTAAAAAAATAAAACCTAAAATAAACCTAAAATAATAACTTAAATGTAAACTAAAATAAAATAAAACTAAACCTAATCTAATTATAAAATAAAACTTAAACCTAATAAAATAAAATAAAACTAAGAAAAAACAAACCTAAACCTAAAAAAAAAATAAAAGAAAAGACATAAACTAAAATAAATAAATTTAATATAAATAAAAACTAAATAAAAATAAAATAAACCTAAATAAAATAAAATAAAATAAACTAAAATAAATCAAAATAAACCAAATAAACATAAACCTAGGTTTACTTAATTTTTTTAAAAAAAACCCTAAACCCTAAACTAAAAATAAAACCTAAAAATAAACCTAAAATAAAACCAACCTAACTAAAAAAAAATAAAATAAAAAAAGCTGAAATCTAAAATAACACATAAAAAAAAAAATAAATAAAATAAAACTTAAACCTAAACCTAAACCTAAAATATACTAAATAAAACCTAAAGCATAAAATAAAACTAAAAAACAAAATAAAAATAAAATAAATAAATAAAATAAAAAATAAAATAAACTAAATAAAATAAAAAAATAAACTAGAAAAAACCTAAACCAGTTTACTTAATTTAAAAACTAAATAAACCCACAATCCAATTAAGCTACCCTACCACCCTAAACCTAAACTACTGGACTCCAAACCCTATAACTGCCATAAATCCTAAACCCTGGGACTGGGCCAGACTCTTAAACCCTAAACCTAAAAAAACCCTACCTCCTACCCCAAATCTACACTGGGCCCAAACCCTACCCAGGCCCACCACAGATCCTACCATCATGACCAAACCCTAAACCCTGACCTAAACCTATAATAAAATACTAAATATTAACATGACCTAAACCTAAATAAATAAATAAAACTAAAAATAAAATAAATCAAAACTAAACTTAATAAAATAAAATAATAAATAAAAATAAAACCTAAATAAAATAAACTAAATAAAATAAAATAAAGCTTGGATAAAATAAAATAAAAAATGATTACCTAAACCTAAAGATAAACCTAAAATAAATAAAACTCCCTAAACTAAAAAAAACCTAAACTAAACAAAATAAATAAACAAAATAAAATAAATGTAAACCTAAACTAAAATAAACTAAAATAAATGACCTAAACCTAAACCTAAACTAAATAAAATAAAATACTAAAATAAACCTAAACTACTAATAAAACCTACAAATAAACCATTAAAACCTAAAACCTACTAAAAAATAAAATAAAACCTAAACTTAAACTAATAATAATAAATAACCTAAACCTAAAATAAAATTAAAACTAAAATAAACATAAACCTAAACTAAACTAAAAATAAACAAAATAAACCTAAACTAAATAAATAACTATATAAACTAAACTAAATAAAAATAAAAAATAAATAAAAATAAAATAAGCTAAATATAATAAAATAAACTATAAATGATAAACCTAAACTTTGGTTTGCTTGGTTTTTTTAAAAAAATACTAAAATACCACTAGGCCCTGACCTATCTAGGCCTGAGCCCAAACCTGGGCCCCTGGGCCCTGGGCCTCAGGCCCTGAGTCCTGGATCACAAGGCCCTGGGCCACTGGGCCTGACCCTAACCTAGGCTCCAGAGGCCACTGGGCCCTACTTACTGGGCCCTGGGACCATAAACACTGGGCTCCAGGCCCTGGGCCCCTACTAACCTGGGCTAAACCACCACCCACTGGGCCCTAAACCCTGGGCCACCTAGGCCTGGGCTAAAGGCCCTCTAACCAACTCTGTGCCCTATAATCTGCATAAAATCAAAACCCTAAAACTAAACCCTAAACCTTAGCATTCTAAACCCTAAACCAAATAATCTAAAACCCTCCTAAACCCTAAACCCCCAAACCCTAAACTAACAAATAAAGTAAAATTAAATTAAAAGAAATAAACCACTAAACTAATAATCCTAAACCTAAATCTAAACCCAGAATGGGCAGCTTTGATGGCGAACATCACCATCAATCGGCTCTAGATCTGGCGATGGAGGGAAAGGTGTAGGCAATGGTTATCATAATGGTAGTGGGGAATTTGGAGGTGCTAGTGGATATGGAGGTGTTGGTCAGAGCAGTGGTGGTTATAAACGCAGGAGGAGCGACGAAGGTTACAATCGTGGTGGTGGTGGAAGGAGAGA
The DNA here is from genome assembly GCA_021442155.1 of Cymbidium sinense. Classification (NCBI taxonomy): domain Eukaryota; kingdom Viridiplantae; phylum Streptophyta; class Magnoliopsida; order Asparagales; family Orchidaceae; genus Cymbidium; species Cymbidium sinense. The sequence continues at coordinate 201,071,691 of CM038214.1, forward strand.
TCATGGATATGATGGTGGATCCTGCTAATTGAGAGGTCGGGGTGGTTCTGATGGGAACTAGAGAAACTAAAGAATGATCAATCTGATCTGCTGCTTATCGAACTGTGTCTTTATAGTATAGACGGTTCTAATTATTTAGGGTTTTTGATTTGTTCTAAGCATGCTCATTTTTTATCTATGTTATCATTTGTGTCTTGGAAAACTTGATGTGTTACTTGGTTGATGAAATCAAAAAGAAGAAATGTTGAATCAGAATTTGATCTCTTTTAAAAATTAAAAAAAACTAAAACCCTAAACCTAAACTAAAATGAACCCAACTAAAACTAAACCATAAACCCTAAACCTAAAAACCCAAAACAAAACCTAAATATAAAACCCTAAACTCTAAAACCCTAATCTAATCTAAAATACTAAACTAAAATAAATAAAATAAAATAAAGCTTAAACTAAAGCCTAAACTAAACCTAAAAGAAATAAAATAAAAATAAAAAATAAAACTAAAATAAATAAAAACTAAACTAAACTAAAATAAAACCTAAATAAAATAAAATACACCTAAACAAAATAAAATAAAACTAAATAAAAATCTAAACCTAAAATTAATAAATAAAAATAAACTAAAAAAACATAAACCTAAAATAAAGATAAACCTAACTAAATAAAATAAACTAAAATAAATAAATCCTAAACCTAAAATAAACTAAACCTAAATCTAAACTAAATAATAAATAAACTAAATAAACCTAAACCTAAACTAAAATAAAACTTTAAAATAAACCTAAAGAAACCTAAAACCTCAACTTAAAAAGTAAAATAAAATAACCCTAAAAAATAAAATAAATAAACCTATAAAATAAATAATAATTCTAAACTAAACCTAAACCTAAAATAAATAAAATAAATAAAATAAATAAACTTAAAATAAAATAAACTAAACTAAATAAAATAAAATTGAACCTAAAAAATAAAATAAAATAAACTAAAATAAAATAAACTAAATAACCTAAACCTATGTGGTTTGCTTAAAAAAAATAAAATAAATAAATAAATAACCAACCCTAAATCCTAAACCTAAACCCTAAACCCAAACTACCACTGACCCATGCAGCCTGACCCTAAACCCTAAACCTAACTCCACCCCACCTACCTACCACTCCATAAACCCTCCACACCTTAAGCCTAAACCTAAACAAGTCCTTGAACCTAAACTAGCTAAATCTTAAACCACAAAATCCTAAACCAAAACCTAAACCATAAACCTAAACAAATCCTAAACCTAAACTTAATCTAAAGAAACTAAATATAAAAATAACCTAAACCCCACAAAACTAATAAACTAAACCTAAACCTAATAATGGGAAGAACCTTGATGGTAGGAACATCGGTGTCACTAGGCTCATCTAGATTTGGCGATGTAGGTGATGGTGGAGGTGTTATCACAGTGGGGGAATCTAGAGATCTTTGGTGGATATGGAGGTGTTGGTTGAGTAGTGGTGGTTATGGAGTGGGAGGATGAGGTTTCGATGTGGTGGTCCGCGAGAGAGATCAAGAATATGATGGCGGATCCTGCTGCTCAAGAGGTGGTGGTGGTTCTGATTGGAAGTGGAGAAACTAAAGAATGGTCCGATCTGCTGCTTATGGAACTGTCTTTATAGTAGAGATAGTTTTAGTTATCTAGGGTTTTGATTTACTATGCATGCTCATTTTTTTATCTGTCATACTTGTGTCTTAGAAAACTTGGTGCGCCACTTGGTTGGTGAAATCAAAAGAATAAATGTTGAATATGAATTTGTTCTCTCTCTTAAAAAAAACCTTAAACCCTAAACCCTAAACTAAAACCTAAAACTAAACCTAAACCTAAACCTAAACCTAACATAAACCATAAATAAAAAATATAAACCTAACACAAACACTAACTAAAACACATAAACCATCCTCACTTTTGGAGTGAGTTCTCAACATCCTTATCATAGATCTAGGACTCTCATAGACACAAAGAGTTCCTCAGTCTTAAGACACTTGTAGTGATTAGGTGAACACTTAACCTAACCCTAGAGACTTAGAAGAGTTAGCCATAGGGGTAGGTTATGCCTTATAGATTTAGGAGAACTTGCCTACCCTATAGCCCAAACCAAATCCTTGCTTCATTCTTCCAAATCAAATCTCAAATTTAAATCTACATTCTAAAATCAAATCCAATTATCAAATGATTCAAACCCATGATCAAATTCAAACTCCAAATCCCTTCTTAAGCCCTTTAATTTTATCTTATGGACTGAGACTTAACCAAATTCAAATCACAATTCAATTGATTTTCTCAATTATCAAATTCAATCTCAAATCAAATTCTAAATCATAAATCAATTCCAAACTCCAAATGGTTGAAAAATCAAATCAAATTGATTTTAGCCCTTTTAGCCAAATTCTTGAACTTGGCTAAATAATACCCAATTCAATTCAAAACTTATGGATTTCCTCATGATTCAAACATTCCTACAATCATAGATCTAAATATAAATACAAACTATAATTATCAAACCAAATCCAAGATAACCCAAATCAAACCCAAGTTAGCCCTTTTTGACTTGAAATTATCATATGAACTAAAATCCATATGGATCCAAATTACTTGCAATTGGATTTATATTTCTATATCAAGCTCATTTATCAATATAATTAAACTTGAATCAAGCCATGATCAAGCCAATTAACCCATTTAGGTCCACTTGAACTAAAGTAGCCTAAAAGATCTTTTCGAGCCAAGTTCTAATTCAACCAGAATTAGATTGAACTAAGCCCATCCAAACCTCACAACATGATCAACAATTATCTAGGTTAATCAATTATCTTGAATTGGGTCAAACTAAGTCAACCTAGCCTATTGACCAAGTCAACATTTAGCCCAAATTAGAAAAAATCCACCATAAGCCAAATTGATTGAAACCATTTATACAAACCCATTCCTAACCAATGATTGAACATGGACAAACCCTCACTTGAGCCAAACTAAGTCCAATTGGCAAATTTGACCCAAGTTGACCCAAATTGGCCTAAAAAGCCAAAATAGTGCAAATCACAATCCAACCCAAATTGATTGTAACCAATGGCTCAAGTTCATTCAAAATCACTTATTGAACTTGACCAAAACCATGATTGAGCCCAATTTGACCAATTGGTCAACTTTGACCTAACTTAAATTGACCTAAAGGGTCAAAATTAGCCAAAATCAAATTAATTCCAAATTAAACCAAACCAAAACTACAATCATTTTCAATTAGCTAATTGAACTTGACCCAAACCTTGGTTTGACCCAATTTGACCAATTGGTCAACTTGACCCAACCTAACCCAATTTGACCTAATAGGTTAAATCAAGCCAAATCAAATCAAATAAGCTCCAAACCACTTGAAATTGGGCTAACCCACTTTTGGCGCATCCCAAATCTACCCAAACCAAACCCATAGCCAAATGACCATTTTGCCCTTAGGTTTAGGGCATCCCATGAGATAAGACACATGCTCATTTGGTCATTTTCTCCCCCTAGCCACTTGGTACCCAATCATAGGTTCACTTAGGCACCTAAGACCATGGTTGACTTGACCCAAAGGTGGTTGGGTCGCCATGATCTATGGTGTGGTAAAATCACCTCCCCATCCCCATTGGAGCTTTCCAAACAGCCATAGGACTCCCACTACTCCCTTGGACACCTCCACACCTCACCCAACCAAAGCCACATCATGCACCCAAGGACCTCCACCACCCATTTGGCCAATTGATCAAGAAAAATCAAAGAAGGCTGGTCATTTGATCCAAGGAATGATGGGTATTCCCCACATTCTCACTCAACTCGACACTCACACTTGATTCAACTTAGCAAAGGAGAGTTCCAGGAGAAATTTCCAAGCCTTCCCACACTCCCAAAATCCCATTCTCAGTTTTTACAAAACCAAAATAAGGGAGGCCACCTTGATTCTCATTTCAAACCTCCACCAAAGTGCAATTAACTTTGCACACACCTTCCATGGAGCCAAACGAGTGAGAACAAATTGTTTCCCAAGCTTCTTGATGGTCAGAGGGTAGAGTTCAATCAAGCCTGAGCACCTACGTCTAGTGGGCTGGTCTTTCGAGCAAACTACACCAAATCAAAGCTCATGCAGCTCAACAGTGCTTCATTTCTACCAAATAAAGCTTTCTCAATCATTGGAAACTAGTCATGCTCCGGTGAGGTATGCCATTGAACAGATCCTTGAATGAAAATAGGTTGGTCTTTTAGAAATTTTCATGTCATGCGATTTCCTCCATTAGATCTTATTGTGCTTCCCAAGGTGTGGGATCAATCATCTCCATCGAGCTTGGGTGAGCTTGGATTGGTGATGATCGATGGACAGTAGCCATTGTTTGATGCTTGGGAGGAGATAGATCATGGAATGTCCATCCCCCATGATTGGGATGAACGGTCCTGATCTAATCATGCTTAGAACCTTTGATTAATCCTTTGAAACTATGAGTTTAATCGTGGTCATCCGATCTTAGATCAGACAGTCCATGGAGTTACCGTGCACCGCCATCTGACTCATCACTTGGATGTGACAACTTAAATAGAAAATCCCATCGTGCCACATGGAAAGTGCATCGCGTCAGCATGCCATGTCAGCCGCCATGTGGCCCGATGGGATTAAGGCTCTAATTAGGGCTAATTAACTAGTTTTTAATCCTAAAACTTCTTAAATTCATAACTAATTCTAGAAAAATCCATAAAAATATAAACTTATGTTCATTTTAAAGATAATTTAGAGTAAAATCCAGGAAAATTATTATTATTTGATTTTGAGCAGTGGATTTAGCTTAATTGGAAATGTAATTAGTCTAATTACTCTCTAATTAACCATCCAATTAATCTCAAACTTTCTATGCATGTTAAGGGGGATGACCTCTGCCACCCTATTTTTTCATTTTATTGGTGCTTAATTAGGAAACCAATGGGTTAAGGCTTAATAAGTTTCTTAATATAATTAGTGATAATTAAGCAAATGAATAGTAAATTAATCAATCAATTAAGCTTATTAACCTCTTGTGATGGATGAAGTCTAGAGAAATGGATTGGGACTCCCTCTTCAATCTTTTCTTTAAGTCTTCTCTAATCCTCTTAAATTATTAATTAATTAATTAATTAATTAACAAGATTAATCAAAATCAAAATGATACCTAAACTTTAATCAACAAATTGTAAGGATTTAAGGATTGAGACTTAGGCTCCCTTCTTTGTCTCTTTCTCTAAGCCCATCTCATTTTTATTAGTTAAGGTTGATTAAGGTTTAATTAGTTAATTAATAAATTTAATTAATTTAATTGAATATATTTCTAAAATTTAATCTTGGGTAGCTCTTTGGGTGTTCAATAATCAAAGGGAGGTAATGAAATTATGGTTAGCTCACATGTATGAGAAAACTATAAAAGTAGTTAAGTGAGATCCCTTAAGCATAACTATTAATCATGAGCCAATTGCATTAGGCCCCTTTCATTTCTTAGGAGCATTGCAAATTTACTTTCCATGTGGTTTGCATATCATATTAGCTCATTATTAATTAGTTAATTAACTTAAGGTGATGTAGGTAAGGGTTAATTAATTAATTCATACCTAACCTAATTAAACCATAAAATCAACTTAAATACTTCTTCATTAAATCAAATTAACTCACACATGAGGAATGGGATTAGGATCAACAAATATCTTTCATTTCCTAAATGAAATCAAACTCAAAATTAAGAAATCTCATTAAAGGACTTTAGTTTATTTTAAGTGGCTTTATTTAGTATGATTGTCCTTTACAATTAATTGGAATGAATGAGATAATGTGCTTATGTTCCTTTATTTCTTTCCAATCATGTTAAATGTTACTTCCCAGGTGTAATCGTGCATTTTTTTTATTTTTTAAATTAACTAAATGAAATTGTTTCTTTTATGTCAAATTGAATGTGTTGATTTAAATTAAAAATAGGTGTGGCTATTATCACTATTAAATCAAAAGTTATTTTCAAAAGCTCATAAATCAATTATAATAAATGAAGTGATGTTAATTACAAATATCTATAGGTTTACATGTGTTGATAATATAAGATATGAAATATGAAGCTCTATCTTTATCTTACATGGATTCACATAGGAATTACAAATGTATAGTTCATTTGAAAAGCACACAACATTTGTCTAAATCAATTCTATGCATTTCCATGCTAAGACTTAAGAAAAATTTCATACCACATATGTAAATCGTATAATCAAATCAAATATGACTTCTTGCATGACTTCTTCTTCTTGTGGTTCCTTTCATACATTCACCTGTATCTAAGAAAAGTGGTATATTAGTTTGGACACCCTGGGGCTGCGAGGCTTTAAGTAGCCCTAAGTAGGCCTTATACCTTATGCCCCTGACACAGAACAATGGTGCCGTACCCACTTAAAACTCTTGTACATGTGTATGTGTGATGTGGCCAATACATAAGAATCATAAGTCATTTAAATCAAATACAATTTTTCCATGGGTTTTTCCAATCTTTGTAGTTACTTATACATCTATATGTATCTAAGAAAAGTGGTATATTAGTCTAGATACACTTTGGGGTTGTGAGGCTTTAAGTAGCCCTAAGTAGGTGTATACCTTACACGAGAATAATGGCGATGTACTCACTTAAAACTTTTATACATATGAATGTGTATCTAGCTAATGGATGAAAAATCCTCCTTATTAAAAAATGCATTCATAATTCAATCAAATGAAATAATTAAATTTCAAATACACTTCTTTGCATTCATCATTCAAGTATGCTAAAATATAAATTGCATGTATAGGTATGGTTAGGATTTAATCATATGCATGATATGCATGATGGAAAGAAATGAATAAACATGTATTATGTGATAGTAATTCATTCTAATTAATCTTAAGATGCCTTTCTTATTGAATAAGGTTTTTTACAAAGAACCTAAAGTTAGGACTTATTAAAACATATAATATGCTATTCATTAAAGGAAATTAATTTATTAACTTACTTTAGAAGTGACTTAAAAGGTAGGGATGAAATAGAGGGTCTCTCTCTTTCTTCTCTTTATAACACTTATTTGTTAAGTGTAGACCATACAAAACAAAATAAAACACTAAGTAAAATCTTTAAATCAATCAAATCACTTAAAGAAAAATCAACCTCTTTATAAATTAAATCCCTCACACTTAGCAAATTATAACTCTAAAACTAGTTAGGACATACACACAAGCTTTAATTCATGACATTAGACTAAGTCACCATTTATAGCTTTATGTTTTGGGAGCTGTATGGTTTGATGTATGCTTGTTTTGTGATGTATTATGTAGATTGGATATTTGGGTATATATGCGTGATACGGATGTTAGCCAATATTTAATGCTTTCTGAGGGGTTGTGCTTAAGGGCTAAATAAAATATAAATGTTTTTGCTATGTAGGTTGCTTAGCCCCAAAGACTAACCCTAGTTAGGATAGTGCTTAGTTTACCATGTGTGTGCTAAGTCAAATTATTCATATAATTGCTTAGGTTGTATGGTGAGTTTAGCTAACATTTATTTTGCAAGTGTACCTAGATTTACTTTCCTTCTTTTAATGTAATTTTGCATTAGGATTAGGATGAGTATTATGGGGGACTAGGATGAGCATTGGTTATAAGACCAAGTCTTATGTACCATGTGATGCCTTTGGAGCAAGCATATCCAAATAAATCCAAAAAGAAGGAAGAAATAGAGCAAATCAAATGAAGAAATGGAAGATGAAGAAGAAGAAGAATGAAGAATGAAGAGATAACATTCATCATTTATAATTGTAATTATTCTCATGTAATCAGGTTGTATAAGAGTAGAACTTCGACTACCCACATTTCTTTTGGGATGTATGAGACAATGCGTTATTTTATTCTTTTGCGATGGCTTTATAAAAATTGTTTGATGTGTTGTTTAGCTTGTGAATTAATAAAAGCATTCCTTTTCATAGTTTGTTTATGATTGGTGATTGTTGTATGGCCTAGATGAGATTAGGCTCTTAGGATAAAAATAAATTTTCTATCCCATTAACAACTCATAACTAAATTTTCAAAACAACTCATAATCTTATATAAAACCTAGGCATTAAATCAAAATAATAAAATATTTAGCAACCCCTTAGCTAGATGTTATATGTTCAATATCATGCATAATCATCTTGTTTCACTCTTGTTAAGAGGGCTTCCATCTTTAGCAGATAGAATGAGCTTAACTTTTGAGAGTCTATGATGGAAGAACACCTCTTTCCCATTTGATATGGCCCATAATCAACTTCTCATTTAGCATACAAAATCCTATAGCGTGTCAAAATAAGAGTCCTAAATTAAATAAAATTTGATAAGAATTTGCATTAGATTTAAGTCATTATTCATCCCCATGCTCTAGTCTCTTAGTGGGTTTAAGAACTTAGTCTCTTTTCTAAATAATAATAACCTAGCCATCTCAGTAAAACATATGACTTGCCTACATGGATTTAAAGCATAAAGGAGTTAGTTGGCTGCACTCCGATAATAAGTCCAATAGTCGGTGGTTTACTCTCTCTTATGTAGGTAAACCATATACCCACTTTCACCTTAGATTTAGGTCATGATTTGGCCCTAAAGTTCTCTAGATTTAGGATGAGGTTGCTATTTCTCTTTAGCTACAAGCATAAATCCTCATCAGTATTTCCCATAATCTTATATTGTGGAATTATAAGTCTAGATTTCTAATAAAATTTCAAATCAAATAAATAAATCTCCTCAATTTCAAATATATAAAGCAACCATAGGATAGATTGTGCTCACTAGGTTTCTAGTATCATGAGTACTCTCTACTCATCTCCTTTGGTTTTGATAATAACTCTTCCCTTTTGATCCATCCCTTGATCTTCTAAAATACAACCAATTTATTGATAGTACTATATTTGAATTCTTTGGAGACAATCCTACTTTAATTAAAGTATTCTTAAGATTCATTTTCTTAAGATGTAATTAAGTATGGGGCTTGCCTATAGAACTTAATGAACTGGTTTAAATAAACCACTTTACTTTTCCAAGTAAAGTATGGAACAAATCTCTAGTATATTCGAAGACCCATCATGCTTTAGGAGTCCTTACTAGGTGATTAGGCCATCGTAGGGTAGTTATTTCTATCTTTCAAGATAGTGCACTATTCCTTGATGTCATACCCGATCACTTTAATAAGTACATCATCAGATCTGCATGGTGTCCCCTCACATAGACACACACAAATGAAACTAAAAATAAACACCACAAAACCCTAAACACTAAACCCTAAACCCTAAACCTAAACCCTAAACCCTAAATCATAAGAGCCCTAAACCTGCCACAACCCCACCTACCACAAACCACAAAATCTATTTTAAATAGTAAACCCTACCACTAACCTAAACCATGAGCCCTAACCCTACCCTTTGTACCCTGAGCCCTGACCTACCATAAACACAGACCCTAAACCCTAGCCTAAACTTGGGCCACCAGCCTCACTGGGATCCCATCCTCAGGCCTGGGTTAAGGCTCTGAACTGGGATGGGTGACCTGGGAGGCCTTGGGCCCTAAATAAAATAAACTAAGAGGCTAACCCAGCCCTAAACTCTGGGCCCTGGGCTACAGGCCTGGGCTAAGCTGAGCCTGAGCCCTGGGCCCTACTGAGCTAGCCAGGCCCTGAGGCTGAGCCTGGGCTGAGCTGGCCCACTGGGCTAAACTGGGCTGAGCCCTGGGCTGGGCTGAGGCCCACCTGGGCAGGCCTGGGCTGATCCTGGGCTACTGAGGCCCTGGGCCTGAGCCCCAGGCCCAGGCACAGGCCTGGGCTGACCTGGGCCCTGGGCCCTGGCCCTGACTGGGCTGAGCCCTGGGCTAGCCTGAGAGGCTGAGCCTGGGGCCTGGGCCCTGGGCTGATGGCCTGGGCCCTGGGCCCTGAGCCCTGGGCTGTGCCCTGGGCCTGATGGGCCAGGCCCTGCTGGGCCAAACTGGGCCACTGGCAGGAAGCCCTGGGCCCTGGGCCCTGGGCCCTGGCCCTGGGCCCTGAGCCACAGGCCCTGGGAGGCCCTGGGCCCAGGCCTAGGCTGGGCAGGCCCTGAGCCTGGGCCCTAGGCCCTAGGCCTGGGCCCTGACTGGGCCCTGGGCCCTGGGCTGGCCCTGGAGTCCTACCAACTGAGCCCTGGGCCCTGGGCCACTGGGCTGACCTAGGCCTGATCCCCTGATCTAAACCTACTAAACCTAACCTAAACCCATAAACTAACCTAAACCCTAAACTAAAACCCAAAAAAACCAGCCAAGCCCTCAGGTCCCTTTCCTCTCTTTGGTTTTGTGCTTTATTTTGCATGATTCTCATTGGATTCCTTCTTGAATCGATGGTCGCTAGCCTATTTCATGTTTTCATTTGAGTAATACTGTGGCTTGGCTTCTTCCCCGATGATTCATTGGGGAAAACTGAAGGATCCTTTGGATCTTGCTATGGCATCAACTATCTTGGCTTTAACTACTTTGAAATCATTCAAAGACATTCCCGTTTGGATTTCTCTCCCCAATATGAAAAATTCATTTCATTAACCATCAATTCCTTTTTATTGTGGGTGCTTTATTTGGTCGGCCATTGTAAATTGACACGTCTATAAAATCTTATCCTTCAGTGGCTAGAATCCTTGTTGAATTGGACATTACCAAGAAACACCCCAAAGAAATCTAGTTGGTATATGAAAATTAAAGTTATATGCAAAGAATTGAATTTGAAAATTTCCATGTCATTTGTTCTCACTGTAAAATCCATGGGTATGATAATTTTGAATGCTTCATTCTTCATCCTCACCTATAAAATCCCTATTAAGGAAACTTCTATTCCTAACCCTAGGCTGATCACTATTAAATATCAAAAAGCTACATCAAAAAAAAGGAATTTTTGAATGTTCTTAATAAGGATATTTTACCTCTTACTTCTTCTGTGCAATTGAAGGCTTCTAATGTGAGCAATAATAGTTTTTCTAAACTTTTGGATGATGATTCTATTTCCTCCGATTCAATCCCTGCATTCTTGCCGACTTTGATTGATGAAAATGAAGCTTTGATTAAGAATATAAATGAGGATATTAATGTTATGCATCATTCAAATTCAATGGATAATATGGCTTTAATACCTCATGATAATCAGGTTGAAAAAATTGATTCTATTTTCCAGATTCAGGATGATTTAAATTCTCAAAAATATTTGGCTTTGTCTAATAATTTGGGTCATGAAAAGGAAGGGCTTGGTGTTCACACTTGCCTTTTAATAAATCTGTTTATGCTCTCTCTCTCTCTCTCTTGCTATTCGATGCTTATTGGGCTTTAATAAATTCTAATGTCTTGGAAGAAGGAGAACTCATTTCTAATCAGAAGATTTCTTTTAAATCTATGACTAATGTTGCTAAATCCTTCTCAGATGATGATTATATGGGAAAAGAAAATGGTTTCCAAACTTATCATGCTAAAAAGAGAAAAAAATGTTAAAATTCCCTCCCAAATTGCCAAGAAACACTAGATCGGCTACGACCTCCCTCTCCTCTCTTAATTAACCTTTTCTTAACCCCTTTTTATTTCTTTATGTTTAATTTTATTGTTTGGAATGTTAGAGGGATCGGTACCCTCTCTATTCATAACTGTATTAGAAATCTTTGTCATATACATAATATTTCTTTACTTATTTTATCTAGAGCCTCTTATTCATGCTAACAAAATTAACCATGTTGCTAGAATGATCGATTTCAATAAATTTTTCTCTAATGTCAGTAATAAGATTTAGTGTTTTTGGAATAACTTTGTAGAGGTTTCTATTCTTGATGATTTTCAAAAAGTTGTCAATGCTCAAATCTCTTATGGTGATTATTGTGTTTTGGGCTTAGATCTGGTAGAAATCTTTTTTGGGATAATTTGAGGAATTTTACTACCTCTATCAATAAACCTTGGTTTGTTGGTGGTGATTTCAACACTATTTTATTCACTTCTGAATGAAGTGGTGGTTGCTCTCCTAATATTCATTCCATGGAAGAATTTTCTAATATGATCCTTGATTATAATTTGATTGATATTGGTTTTAAAGGTTTGTAATTATACTTGGTAAAACTCTAGACATTGACAAGGTTGGATCAGATTCTTTTTTTACTCAATGGCATATTACTTATGTCGATCATTTAAGCAGAACCTTATCTGATCATGCTCCTCTTTTGGTTTCTAGTAAAGATAATTATAATAGATTAAAAAATTTCTCTCCTTTTAGATTTGGATGTGGATTGTATTAATTTTTTTAATGTTGTGGCTAATAATTGGAAAGCTCCTTTACATCTTGATAATTTGATTATGGGGATGAATAGACTTTAGTTTAAGCTTAAATGACTTAAGCAAAATCTGGGTTGGTGGAACAAGCATTGTTATAATAACCTTTTTACTAATATCAAAGATATGGAAAAATTGGTTTGTGATCTTGAGGTCTCTATTATATCGATCCTTAAGATTAAGGACTTGGTGAAAGATAAACTTGTTAATTTTCAAAATATGGAGACTTATTGGCTTCAAAAGCTACTAGTAAACATATTGTGGATAGGAATACTAGGTATTTCCATGCTTTAGTTATTAAAAGAGCTTTAAATAATAATAAAAAATTAAAGATGGCAATGGAGAATGGATTATGGAGAATAATGATATTAAGGTTTGGGTTATTAATTACTTTAGAAATATGCTTAATAAGAGTTGCTCTTATGAAGCTATTTCTAAATCACACTTGATTCCTTCTATTATTAGCAATGATGACAATGATTTGCTTGCTTACTATTGGCTAATGAAGATGAAATTTTTAAAGTTCTTAATAGCATGAACATGGATTACGTTGCGGAGGGTTTCACTACTCAATTTTTCAAAATTGTTGGTTTATTATTAAAATGATTTGATTGACATTGTGGTTGATTATTTTTAATAGTAATCCTTTTCATAGATATTTTTCTAGCACTTATATTATTCTCTCATACCCAAGAAAGATAATCCAGACTATTGGGTAATCTTAGACCTATTAGTCTTTGCACCTTCTTCAATAAGCGATTTCCAAAATTCTTGCCATCAGGCTTAGTCTTTTACTTCATAAGATTATCTCTCTCAACCAAACTAGTTTTGTTAGGTAGATCTATTTCGACAACATTTTACTTGAGGAATTAATTCATGACTTAGATGCTAAGACTAGAGGTTGAAATGTTCTTTCCAAATTAGATATTACCAAAGCTTTTGATAATATCTCTTGGGATTTCCTTTTCCATATTATGAATTTATTTGGGTTTTTAAATTTACTTTTTTTTTATTAAAACTTGTATTAATAATGCACGGTTTTCTATTTTGCTTAATGGGAAAGCTTTGGGCTTCTTAACTTCTTCCCATGGCTTAAGAGAGGGATCCTTTATCTCCACTTTATTTATTATTATGTTGAGTACTAGGAACAATGAGTTATCTTTAAACAATCCTAGTATGTACTATAGAACTCTTGGTGGTCTTCCTATTTCCCACTTAAGCTTTGTAGATGTTTTCATTACGTTTTGCAATGCTTCTATTCAACATATTAAGAACCTCAAGATTTTTTAAAATAAATTTTGTAGAGAAAGTGGTCTTTCTATCAATCATAACAAAAGTTGTTTTATTATTTCTTCAAGTATCTCTAATAATAAAATCGATCAAATCCTTCATTAATTTTAAACATCAACACTTACCTCTTAAGTACTAGGGTGCTCCTCTATTTGAAGGTCCAAAATGATCCCATATTTCTTATGAGTTAATTCAACAAAATTTTAAATAAAATTTTTGTTTGGGAATTCCATTTGCTTTCCTTTGGTGGCAGGCTCACTATTCTTAAAAGAACTCTCAATTCTATTCCTCTTTATTTGATTCAAACTATTATTCCCACTAATTCTACTCTTATCAGAATTGACCACTTAATAAATTTTTTTTGGGATCAATAATTCTATTAAAATAATGCACTGGACATCCTGGCATAAATGTTGTGGTCCTTTGGGTGAAGGTGGTCTTGGTTGCAAAATTATTAAATTGCCTTCTCTCATATGCTTTGGTGGAATTTTAAAAAGAATGATAGCCTTTGGGCTAATTTTATGATGGAAAAATATTGTTAAGGTAAACACCCTCCTATCTATGCTTATAAAGTTGGTGACTCTCCAGTTTGGAAAAGGCTTTGCTCCATTAAATGGGTTGTTGAATCATTAATATCTTGGGGTATTCATTGGGCTCTTCTTTCTTTTGGCAAGACAATTGGATTGGCAATGGCTCTTTTGACTCCTTTGATCTACACACTCTACTGCTATCAAAGTTAACTCTTTTTTGGCTTAATAACAATTGGAATGAAAACAAACTTGAGAACTACATTCTATTTCTATTTTTGACAAGTTTTGCAACATCATTATCTTTTCTAATAAACCTGATCAAATTCTTTTCAAGCTCTCTTACAATGGTGATTTTGTTCTTAAAGAGGTTTGGAAATTTATTAGAAATAAACAAAACACCTCTAATTTTTTCATTAAACTTTAGAAAAATATCATTTCCATTTCTTATTCTATTTTAGCTTGGAGGATTTTGAATGACTTCATTCATGTAGATTCTTTGCTCTGGCTTAAAGGGTTTTATTTACCTTCTAAGTGCTATTGTTGCTATCATATTGAAAATGTTAATCATATTTTTTTTCAATTGTGATATTACTTCCAAACTTTGGATATGGTATGATGATTTATTTTACACTATCTATTTTCATGGCTCTCTTTCATTATATCAACTTCTTGAAGTTTGTTTCCATAAAGTGAAAGGTCATATGAAAGTTTTAATTTCTATTATTATTTGGTTCATTTGGATGGATATAAATGATGCTAAATATTGAGGCATTCTATGAACCATAAAAGGATCCTTGCTAGAACTAAAGAAAAAATTCATGCTTTGTTTAATGCAAATTTAATTAGTAATCTTCAATTTAGAATTTGATAAATTTGTGGGAATTTGGGTATCCTTTGCATGAGATGACCCTTCCTATAAGAGTATTCGGATTATACATTGGATTAAGCCTAAAGAAAATTTTATTAAGATCAATACTAATGGTTTCGTTTCCCCTAATAAATATGGTTGTGGTGGAATTCTTAGAGATTATAAAGGTACTATCATTTGTGCTTTTTCCTACCCCTCAAAGCTTGTTCAGTTATTTATGCTGAGCTCATGGATGTTAATAAAGCTAATGATATTTGTTTAAGCAAAAACATCTTTAATATGAGGATTGAAGTTGATGCTCTTTTTTTACTTGATATGCTCAATACTAAAAAATTGGGAATGCTAACTTATTTTATCTTCTTAATCACACTAATAGGGTTCTTTCTCAAGTTTGATACAAAATTTCTCACATTCTTTGTGAAGGTAATGCTGCTTGATTTCACAGCTAATTTGGGAGCTGAATTAAATGAGCTCACTTTATTTGATAACCATAACTTACTTAAGCATCACGGTCAATCTGGATAACTGCCTTACCAGATTTTAACTTTCGTTATTTTGTTGATCATATTCTATGGTGGTTTTTTATTGTCTATTTTTTTTTTTTTTTGCTTCCTTAGAATTGGTTTTGCAATTTTCTTTAGGGTCTGGTCAATCTCACTTTATATGAAAGTTGCCTTGTTGGTTTTAGTTTATTTCAAAACTTAAACCCCTTCCTCTTTACCCCATTGTATACTTGACCCTTATTTGGGTCATAGTGGTGCTATTTTAATTAGTTTTCCTATCCTCTAATTGGTGGTTTTCTTTCTATGGCTTACTATGCTTCTTTTGTCACACTAGTGATGTTTTGGGGTCTCTTGAGTTATGGTTGTTCACACTAATTGATGTTGGGTTTGCCTCGGGTTTTGGTTGTTTGTTACCTTATTTGAATCATTTTGATTTATGGTTGGTTCTTTGGATCTTGCAATTTGCTTCTTCCATCTACGACTATTTTGGTGGTCATTTTTTAGCTACTATTGGTCTCTTCTAGTTTGGCTTAGTTTTGGGCTTTTGGTGGTTGTTATTCTCCTTTCCTTTCTCTTGGGGCTTCTGTTGGTTGGTATTTCCCTCTGCCTTGTGGATTAGAGGTAGCTTTTTTCTAGTTGTTGCCCTCCTATTTTCTCTTTTGTGGTGATTATCTGCTCTTTAGGGTTTGGAAGGGGCTTTGTTTGCCTCTGGCCTTGTTCCTTTCCTCTTGATTTTCTTGTGGTTGGGTGGTTCTCTTTGGCATTTTATACTATGGTTTTTTTATCCAGCTAAATGACTACCAATTTTGTTTCTTGGTTTTTTTGGAGATCTCCAGGTGGCTTGTGGGTATGCCTACTGTTGTTCTTTCCATCTATTTTGTGCTTTGTATTGGGTTAACATCTTATTTTAGCTATTCCTTTTCTTGAATTGTAACTTATGCTTTGTATTTGGTTGTTGGGTCGCAGCTATTGGTCTCTTCAGAATTTGCTTAGGTTTGGTTTTTTACAATTCATTTTGGTTGTTTTCTGGTTTGGGTTGGTGTTTTCTTTTGTTGGTTGTTTTCTTTGTTGATTGGTATGAGGCTTACTTTGTGGTTTTTTTCTTCTACTGGTTTTGTTTACTAGAGGAGATGGTTATGGCTATTTTTTTTATCTATGCCTCTTGGTTTTATTGGCATTTGCTCCTCTGGGTTGGTTTTGGTTTTCTTGAGGAGCTGTGGCTCTCTCACTTTGTCTTGGCATTGGATGTTGTCTTGCCTTGGATGCTTGTGCCTTGGCTTGGTGTCTTGGGATTTAGATTGGCTATTAGTATTGAATCCCTCTTTGGTTTATTTTGCTCTCCTTGTTTCCCCATATTTGTGTCTTTGTCGTGGTGCTCTTTGGATTTGCTATTTTCTCTACCTTGGTGGTGGTTTTGATGGTAATTTTGGATGCCCTCTTGGTCTCTATAGCTTTCCTCTGGTCTGCTTATCTTCTACTATTTTGCTATTTGGGTGGAGGTTTTGCCCTTAGATTTGGATTATTATTGCTCTGATAGTCATGGGTTGTTGTTATGCCTTTGGGGCTATTTGTTGGCTGTGTTGTTACCCCAATTCATCTTGTGCTCCTTTTTTATGTTTCTCTTCCTTTTGGTGGTGGCTTTGGTGGAATTACTCCTTGGTTTTTTTAGCTTGACCATTGATCCTACTATAACTTCTAGGGTTCTAGCTTTATGTGATTGGTCTGTGGGTTTTGGTTGGTGGGTTATGGATGCTTTCTCTATTTGTTTGGTGCGGGACACTATGGGCTATTTTCCTTGGATGGTTTGCTTATATTAGGTATGCTGGCTATGATGGCATTGATGTTTCTTCATATCTTCTCTCTGATTGGTAGCATTACATATGACTATAACACTTCTTAGGAAGTTTGGATGCTCATATGTATTGTTGGTACTTGAGATGATCTTAACTGAGCCCAAGCCTTCTCTTTCTCTGCTCTATCTAAATTGTTTACTTTATCCTTTTCCCTTGAGCTATAATTATTTCCTTTGTAGTGTTTAACAAAATTCTTTTGCAGGCTGGAACTTTACAGATGGAATGAGCTATACTTCAACTCAACTGTTGTGGATCTTGTTTATCTTGCTTTCTCAAAGGGATCAAGAGCTGCTTCTGACTAGTCCTTTTACTACTTTCATGAGTTGTAATAGTCTTATTTTGTGTCTTTTTTCTCATATGCTTTTTTATTGTATTTGCTTTTATTTTCTTTTGTTTTCTTTTCTTTTCTATTGTACTTAGATGGGGTTTGGCTCTTTAGGTTTCTTGTAGCTTTGAGTAGTAGAACAGCTTTACCCTATTGGACATTGTATCTTTTCCTTTTATGATAATAAAATCAAACTTTTCCAACAAAAAATAACCCCAAACCTAAACCCTAAAAATAAACTGACTAAAACTAAACATTAAAACCTACAACCCTAAACCCAAACCCACTAAATTTAAACCTTAAAACCATAAACACTAAATGTAAACCTAAAACCTAAAAAACCTAAACAATAAAACCTAAAATAAAATAAATAAATAAACTTATAAATAAAATAAATAAAATAAAATAAAACCTAAACTAAACCTAAACCTAAACCAACAAAAAATAAAATAAAATAAATAAAATAAAGCTAAACTAAAATATAAATAAAACCTAAACTAAATTAAAAAAAAACAAAATAAAGTTAAAATAAAAATTAAAACTAAACAAAATAAATAAATAAATAAAATAAAATAAACTAAATAAAAAACTATCTAAAATAAAACAAAAAAAAATAAATATAAAATAAATAAAATAAAACCTAAATTTAACTAAAAAAAACTTAAACTTAAAATAAAAATAAAATTAAAATAATAAAATAAATAATAAACTAAAATAAATTAAAACCTAAACCTAAACTTAAGATAAACTAAACCTAAACTCTAAACTGACTAACTAAATATAAAATAAATTAAAATAACTCTAAAACTAAAATAAAACCTAAAATGAATAAAAAAACCTAAACCTAAACCTAAAATAAAATAAAACCTAACTTACAAAATAAGATTAAACCCAAATAAAGAAAATAAAACTAAAAAAATAAACTATAAAAGATAAACCTAAACTAATAAATAATAAATAAATTAAACTAAATAAAAGTAAAATAAACCAAATAAATAATAATAATAAATAAATCTAAATTATAATAAACTAAATAAACTAAATACATCTTTGCATTTAATAAGAATCACATTATGCCACTCAACCTAGCCACCCCCCAACCTCCACCAGGCCCAGCCCTGAGCCCACAGGCACTGGCTGAGCCCAAGACCCTGAAACCCTGGGGCCACTGAGCCATAGATCTAGACCTCCCTGAAGCCCTCCCAAGGCCATGAGGCTCCATGAGCCCTGGTAGACCCACCATCCCAGACCTGACTCATTAGGCCCTAGGCCCTCCACTGGCCCTACCTTGGGATGGGCCTGGGATGGGATGACTCAAAGCTACCTACCTAAAAGATAATACCTACCTAAAAATAATTAATAATACTGATAACTGACCCTAGGTAACCAGGCCTACTAAATAAAGAAATTTAATAAATAATAAATATATATATAAATATATATATATATATAAATATAAAGATATAAAATATATATATATAAACTTATTTGTATTTAGATAAAATAAAAGATAAGATATATTAAAATAATCCAAGGCCTAATCATGAGTCATTTTTTGATTATAATCCTCTGATTAGAGCCAGAGGAAAATCTGAAGATTTGAGGCCCAGAATAGAGATGGATCCTGGGCGCCTATTTATCCTGGAGCCCTGAGCCCTGGGCTCAGGATTTAGGATGAATGAAGTCAAATAGAACTGAGCCACCCTGGGACCAGTAAATGGGTGAAAAATGAGAAAAGATAAGACCAAGAACCAACAAACCCTAAAAACCCTAAAGATCTGAGCCACTAGGGAATGAGGCTAGATCCTTCGTGAACCCTGCCACTGGGCTCAAGGACCACCACTCTGAGAGGATACAAAAGTAAACATAAAGGAGGTTTAGATACTCCATGTAACCTAAATGAATGACCAAGATGAGGTAATAAAAAATTTAAATAAAATGAGAAAAAAAAAAAAAAAAAGCTAAAATAAACATGAATAAATTAAAAATAAAAAAATATTAAAATAAATAAAAAATTATAATAAAAAAAACCAAAAAAGAAACAAAAAAAAAAAATAATTTTTAACTCAAATAAACCTAAATTTAAAAATGATTGGGACTTTACAATTGTTTTCTATAATTTATTTCATTAAAGATTGGATTTATGAAATATGATTGGGACCTCTTTACCCATTCCTTAAATCTATTTCATTTGAGGATACTTAATCAATTTAAGAATTAAGTATGATATATTGATTAATTAATTAATTATTTCATTAATCAAATCAAAATTATAAAATATCGATCTTCATTAATTAATTCATGGATAGATCTTTAGGTGTTTAATCTAAAAGAGTTAATGAAATTAATTATGATTTACCCATAAGTGTTGGAAACTCATAAAAGTAATTAATTAAGTTTTTTAATCTAATTGTCAATAATTGTGAGCTAATTAATTAGGCCTTTCATTTCTTAGGATCATTGTATGTTATTTTACATGCATATCATGTTGCTCATAATAATTTAATTAATTACTTTAAAGTAACATATGTAAGAGTTAATTAGTGGATTTAATGCATAATACAACATAATTAATCCATAAAATCCACTTAATTACATTTTATTGAACCAAATCAATTCATAAACATGGAATGGGTTAGATCACAAACTTTCCTTCATTTCATTAAATCAAATTGAAACATAAAAGTTAAAAGTGACATAAGAAACTTTGAATTGCTTGAAATGTTTTTATTTGATATGATTGTCCATAGGAATTAATTTAATTGAATTAAATCATGTGTTTATGTTTAGTTATTACTCTCCATTCATATTAAATGTTGTATGTCATTTGATTCATGCATTCATCTTTTGCAAAATTAACTAAATCAAATGGTTCCCTTTATGTCAAGCTTACATGTGTTGATTTTATTTAATATAAGTTTTGCTATTATCACTATTAAACTAAAGTTATTTTCAAAAGTTTATAAGTCAACTACAATATTTGGAGTGATAATATTTATAAATATTTATAATCATGTGTCTATGGCTTAGAACATGTGATATGGAGTTC
Organism: Cymbidium sinense; assembly: GCA_021442155.1. NCBI lineage: Eukaryota > Viridiplantae > Streptophyta > Magnoliopsida > Asparagales > Orchidaceae > Cymbidium > Cymbidium sinense. Next base: position 201,092,483 of record CM038214.1, read on the forward strand.
TCTTTCTTTAGTCTATGAATTTACATAAAGTTTGAATGTTAATAAGTGTATAGTCCATTTGAAAAGGACACAACATTTGTTTGAATTCATTCCAATGTATTTCTATGATTGAATTTAGATAGAACTTTCAGATGTATAAATAATTCAATTGAAAGAAATATAATTTTGCATGATTTTCCATTCTTGTAGTCACTTGTACATTCATGTGTATTCAAGAATAGTGGATATATCTAGTCTAGACATTCAGGGATGCAAGGTTTTAAGTGCCCAAGGAGGTCTTTACCTCACTAGTATAACAATGGTGAAGTATCTACTTAAAACTTTTATACACTTGTATGTGCATTTAGCTAATGAATGAAAATCTTCTTTTCCAACTTTAGCTCGGATGTATAAATAATTCAATTAAAGAAATACAACTTTTGCATGATTTTTAATTCTTGAAGTCACTTGTACATTCATTCAATAATAGTGGGTATATCTAGTTTGGACATTCTAGGGATGCAAGGCTTTATGTAGCCCCAATGAGGTCTTTACCTCCACCCTAGTTTAACAATGAAGTATCCACTTAAAACTTTTATACACTTGTATGTGTATTTAGCTAATGAATGAACATCTCCTATTCAAGTTTAGCTCACATGTATAAGTAATTCAATTGAGAAAAATACAAATTTTACATGATATTCCATTCTTGTAGTCACTTATACATTCATGTGTATTCAAGAATAGTGGGTATATCTAGTGACATTAGGGATGCAAGGCTTTAAGTAGTCCCAATGAGGTCTTTACCTCACTCTCCTAGTTTAATAAGCAAAGTATCCATTAAAACTTATATACACTTGTATGTGCATTTAGCTAATGAATAAAATCTCATTTTTCAACTTTAGTTCACATGTATAAATAAATCAATTGAAATAAATAAACCTTGTGCATGATTTTCCATTCTTGTAGTCATTTGTACATTCATGTGTATTCAAGAATAATGGGTATATCTAATTAGGACATTTCGGGGATGCAAGGCTATAAGTTGCCCCAAGGAGGTCTTTATCTCATTCCCCTAGTTTAACAATGGAAAATTATCTACTTAAAACTTTGATACACTTGTATGTGCATTTAGCTAATAAATTAAAATCTCATTTTGTACAAATATGCACATCTACATTCATCATGTAAGTGTGCTAAAAATATTGTATATGTAGGTATATTTAGGATTAATATTATGCATGTTACATGTGATGGAGAGAATGATTGAACATATGCCATGTGATAGTAATTCAATTGAATTAATCCTAAGACCTTTCATATTAAATAAGTATTAAAAGTGAGCCTAAACTTAGAATTAAGTTAAATTTTGTAATAAGCCATTCATTAAAGGAAACTAAATCAAATTTACCTGCTTTAGAAAGTGGCTTTAGGTAGAGATGAAAGAGGGAAATCATCTTTTCTTCTCTTTATAAAACTTAGTTGCTAAGTGTAATCAAATTAAATAAAAGAAAACATAAATTAAAATTCTAAAATCAATTAAATAACTTCAATTGAAACCAACCCTTCATGTTAAATTAAATCCTTCTAAACTTAGAGAACTAGAACTCCAATGCAGACATACCACACAAGCCTTAACACTCATTAGAATTAAGTCACTACTTCTAGCTTTATGTTAGGGTGGTGGTATGATGTATATTTTGGTTTGTGATGTATTATTGTAGGCATATGTTAGGGTGTATGCCTCGATGGATAGTAGGCCATGATTAGCTAATCATATTTTTATAGGGATTATATTTAAGGCTGATTAAAAATAAATATAAATGCTTTCTTTGTAGGTTTCTTAAGCTAAGCATTATTCAAGTTAGGATGGTGGGCTTGGTTACCCATGTGCGCTAAGCCCAAATTATGATATAATTGCTTGAGATTGTATGTATGTTTAACTAACCTCTATTTTGTAGGTGTAGTTAGATTTACTTTTCCTATTCTTAATGTAATTTTGCAATTAGTGACTAGTGCTATGGGGATAAGGATGAGCATTGGCTAGAGGCTTTGTCTGGAGGCCATGTGATGTCTTTAGTGGAGCAAATTAAATAAAAGAAAATAAAGACATGAAGAATGAAGAATGAAGACCACCCATAACATTCATTCATTATAAGTTGTAATTATTATTTTGTAATTTTGGGTTGTATAAGGGTAGAGCTACCATCTTTTTTTTGGGTGTATGGAATACAGCTACATCGACCTTTTATTCTTTCATGATAGTTATATAAAATTGGTTGATGATTTGTCAGGATGTACTAGAAATGACATGCTTTTCTTAGTTTCTTAAATGATTGATGTTTGAATGTGTGGTCTGGATGCAATTAGGCTCTTAGGAAAAAATAAATCTTTTACCCAACTATAACTCATAAATAAAGTTTTAAATAATTCATAACCTCACATAAAGCCTAGGCATTAAATCAAGATAATTAAAATATTTAGCAATCCCTTTGAATGTTGTATGTCTCACATCATGCATGCATATTGCTTCACTCTTACTAAGAGAGGGTTTCCATCCTTACACGATAGGGGAAGGCTTGACCTTTGAGGGCCTCCTCTGTGGTGGAATACACCTCTTTTTCGTTGATTTAGCTAATAATCTAACTTCATCATGCATATAGGCATACAAAATTCAAAAATCTTTGTCAAAATGAAGTGTCCAAAATCAAATAAAATTTGAAAAGATTTGCATTTGTAGATTAAGTCATTACTCATACCACTCATGCTTTTGTCTCTTAGGGAGTGGGTTTAAGGACTTTTGTCTCTTTCTAAATAATATTAGCTCAACTACCTTGCAAATGCATAAGACTTGCCTACATGGTTTCAAAATCATAGGAGGAGTTGGTTGGCCACTCATGCGGTTATAAGCCCAGAGTTGGTTTATTCTCTCTTATGAGGTGAACTTTATGCCCATTTTTTCTTAGACTTAGGTCATGCTTTGGCTTATGCCAAGCTCTCTAGATAGAAGGTCTTAGGTTGCTATTTTCTTACTAGCATAAATCCTCACCTCTTAGGCATTTCCACAACCTTGTGTTCTTGGATTATAAGTCCTAGCTTTCTAATAAAATGTTAATTTTGATAAAATTAATCTCTTCAACTTTAAACATATAAAGCCCAACCATAGATAGATTAGAATGCTCACTAGTCTAATATCATGAGCATTTCCTACTCATTCCCTTTGGCTTGATAATAAGTCTTCTCCTTGACAATCTTATTTAATTTTCTACTAATAATCTTTTGATAGTCAGCCTTGAAATCTGGAGCTTAATTTCAACTTTAATCAAGTATTCTTAAGAATTCCTATTCCTTATGGTGTAATTAACTATGGGGCTTTTCATAAGAAATTTAATGAACTTGACTTAAAATAAACCCTACTTTTCCATGTAAAGTGGGAAAGATCTCTAGTATATTCAAAGACCCATCATACCTTAGTCCTTATTGGGTGATTAGGTCCATTTGATTTCTACCTTTCAAGATAGTGCATCATTCTTTAATGTACCCAATCACTTCAATAAGTACCTTCTAAGATCTACATGGTGTCTACATCTCAAAAATAAACACCACAATTAATTTTTTTAATGTTATGGCTAACAATTGGAAAGCTCCTTCACATCCTGATAATTTGATTAAAGGGATGAATCTAGTTTAAACTTAAATGACTTAAACAAAATCTGGTTTGGTGGAGCAAGCATTATTTTTAAAATATTTTTGCTAATATGAAGGATATGTAAAATTTGGTTTGTCATCTTGAAGTTTCTGTTATGATGAAACCTTCTAAGATTTTGGACTTGAAAGAGGCGAAAGATAAACTTATTATTTTTCAAAATATGGAAGAAACTTATTGGCATCAAAAAGCTTCTAGTAAACATATTGTAGATGGTGAAAAGAATACTAGGTATTTACATGCTTTAGTTAATAAAAAGAGAGCTTTAAATACTATTTAGAAAATTAAAATGATAATGGATAATGGATTAAGAATAATGATATTAAGGATTGGGTTATTAATTATTTTAGAAATATGCTCAAAAGAGTTGCTCTTATGATGCTATTTCTAAATCACACTTGATTCCTTCTATTATTACCAATGATGACTGATGCTTTGCTTACTATTTTCCTAATGAAGATGAAAATTTTAAAGTTCTTAATAGCATGAACATAGATTATGTTGTTGGTGGAGGTTTCACTACAATTTTTTTCAAAATTATTGGTTTATTATTAAAAATGATTTGATTGATGTTGTGGTTGATTTCTTTAATGGTAACCTTTTCTAGATATTTTTAGCACTTCAATTATTCTCATACCTAAGAAAGATAATCTAAACTATTGGGTGAGTTTAGACCTATTAGTCTTTGCACCTTCTTCAATAAGCTAATTTCCAAAATTATTGCCAGGGCTTAGTCCTTCTTCATAAGATTATCTTTCTCAACCAAATTGGTTTTGTTAGAGGTAAATATATTTCTTATAATATTTTACTTGCCCAATAATTAATTCATGATTTAGATGCTAAGACTAGAGGTGGAAACATCCTTTTCAAATTAGATATTACCAAAGCTTTTGATAATATCTCTTGGGATTTCCTTTTTGATATTTTGAATTTATTTAGGTTTTCTAATATAATTATTTTTCTATTAAAATTGT